>VWPU01004320.1:0-243628 GCA_013398955.1 Callaeas wilsoni | reverse complement strand
GTGCGGTGCGGTGCGGTGCGGCGGGCAGGGGAGCCGCGCTGCCGCCCGCCCCCGCCACTGCCCCGGCCCCGCGTCCCTCCCGCGCCGCCCGGGGCCGCCATCGCGCCTTCGCCTTCTCTGCCTTCTATTGTCTTAAACTCCTTTTTGGTTTTTTGGTTGTTTCTTTTCTTTTTTTTTTTTTTTTTTTTAATTTAACGCGGCGTGCGTGGTGAGCACACACACCTGCTCAGAGTAATTCAGGCTAGAATTTCTAATGTAATCCTTGAGCAAACGAGGCGTGTGTTGGACATCCCTTTTGGCGTTCCGTGCTAAGCTTGCTCTCTCTTAAAGGCAGGGAAGGAGGGAGACAGGTTGCTGTTAGCAACCGCTCACATGCTAAAAGTGAAATACCCAAGCTTTAATTCCCCTGCGGACTCCTCATTGCTACTCCTTTTTTACGAATTGGTTCATTCTGACAAGTAGCGTATGTTAATCAGTGTTTCAAGTAAAATCAGCTCAGTAAAGAGATAGAACAGGGAGATGCTCTGATGTAAAAGTTTTTTTGCCCCCTTCTAAATGCTTCTAACAGCCACACACCTGAAGTTTAAGGGTGGTATAAAACAAGCTGTGGACAATGCTTTTTCTCTGTCGTTTGACTGAATAGGAACTTGACTGTTTTTACGATGCAGATTGAACAAAAGCATCTCGCCCTTCCTCCTCACACAGATCTCATGTATGTGCATTGTAATATGTTAGAGAAGCTGGGATTCATCCTACATTTCCTGTGTCTCAAAGCTTTTGGAGCTCAAGCTCCTTACAGCTGCAAACTAATAAAATGGGAATTTGAAGGAATGAGAGCTGTGCACAAATCAGGTTATTTGGCATATATCTTGTTTCAAATGGCTAGTTTTTCCACAGAAGGAATATGAAATACCCTGCAAAGAAAGGAACGGGAGGGAGGAGGAATATTCAACAAAAAAAATGGTTGTTTAAGTATCAATGTCTCAAAGTATGAATTTAACAGAGTCTAATTTTTGCATATGTATTTCCATAAGGCAATGAAAATGTTGTAAAAGTGTGTGCATATTTAAAAAGAAAAAAGGGTGGAGAACAGGAAAAGTACCATAACCAATAAATGTCTGATCTTGGGATCTGTGAATGATAGAAAAAGCAATACGTTGTGCTATAAAAAGGTATTTTCACTAAAGAATATACGATCTGTTTTTTGGGTAATTTTGATTAATTTCAGGGCTGATGGAAATAGTTCTTCCTATTGTTGCTCAGGATAAAACAATGCAGGATGATTTTCAAGCTGTTTTAAGTTGCTTATGTTTTACTGCCCTTGCTGTAGTCTTCATCAATTTCACTGTGGAAAGAGATTTCTCCAGATGGTGGTTTGGAACAAGAGCCAAAGGGACATGATCTAAAATGTTACGTTCCAGCTGTTGCTGCACAGAATTTAGAAGCTACTGCCTTCCACTTGATCTGTGTTTTGAACAGAAAAATAAGTAAGATTGCTTACAGACCTTGTTGTTAAAACAACTGTGTGTTAAACCAGTCTTTTAGAGGAGGCTGGGTACCCTCCTGCTAGCCCTGAGAGTGCAGACCCCTAAGCCATGAGTGTCTGTAGCAACAGTGGACAGGGAAAGTGTCTAACTGCAGTGAGAGCTGTGTGCTACTGCCGGACACCCCGACAAAAAGGTTTGCTACCTCAGCAGGGCAGTGAATTGAAGTATCACACCACTTAGAGACGGATGAGCAGTTCCCACCAAAACAAATGAACTTCCAACCATGTCGGCAGGACAGCAAGAACAAATTGAACATTGCTAAGGGACAGAAAAATTTAGGAACACAGCTTGTCTCATTTAAAAGGGGAAAACTGGTCAGATTTTAATTGTCTCATCTTAAGTTGCAGTTGAAAAATGGACGCTTGTGCTTCTGTCTTGCACGTTTCATAGGAATCAAAGGGAAATTCAGGTTGGAAAGGACCTCACTACAAAATATGGATAACTCTAAGGTTCTTGTTACCCATTTAAAAGGAAATCACAGATTTTTAGCAGTGATTTAGCATTTGGAATTTTCTTTAACTTACCCATTTAAGACAACTCTTCAACAGGTTTTCAGTATACACCTGAGGTGACTAATTTCCTGGTAATTGCTCCTAACTGAGGAATAGCTGAGTATGCCAGCTTCCAAGAAAAGTAAGATTATTCAGTCTGTGAAGTTGATCTTGTCTGAGTATTTGCTGTCAACTACAGTAGCAGTTTTTTCTTGTCCCACATCTCTCTGCATGACATTGTGCTTCTCCCATAATTTGCAGAGGAGGGGAGGTGTGTCCTGCTGTCAGGACAAAGCAGAGAGCTGTTGAAAATGGTAAGAGAGAACCTCTTAACACTTAGCAAATATGCCAAAAACTGAAAGTGACTTAGAACTAGTAACCTTCTAATGAATCTCGTTTTCTTATTTCAAGGCAATTTCTCAGCTGCCTGCTTCTGTGAGGTCCTGGTTGCCACTGCATACCAGCTTGGTAGAGATGTGGTGCAGTTCCCCACAGCATGTATAGAGAATGCATAGAATGCAAAACAAAATGGGAATAGAAGGGACATTTCTGTGAGCTGTTGTGATTAAAGTCAGAGTTTGAAGGTATACTGTTTCTTGATGAGTGAGACTTGAGCCTGATCAGAGCTGGAGGGAGTCAAAGGTGTACTCCTGGAGTTGCTTTGAATTCAGGACTAGGATCTTGACATTAAATGATTACATTGAATACTTTGCTTAAGCTCATGACTATGGCTACTGGCCCCTAAACTGTATCCTTGTTGAAGTCCTCCTGGTGATTTTAGAATCTGGACTGGGAAAAATGAATGAATAAATGATGAATGCCAAGGTTACTAATGTTGCCCAGTGATCTGTATGCCATTAAAAAAACCCGCTGATAGTTCCTTGTTAGTTTGAGGAAGAAATATCTGCAGTCTTAAAGATGCCATAACAGGTGTACTTAAATGTTAGTGTTCCTGAGATGATTTTGAAACTGGTCATCTGCAAGCTCATGGAGCTTGAGAAAAGAGAGAATTGCAGTCTTCACCATAATTTTCCTGAATTCTCTTGCTCTGTTGCAATGTAAAAGATGGTGTGAGATTGCTGAGCAGCACTGAATGTAGGCAATGTCTATAACGGGAAGCAGTAACAGTGCAGTTGGTGAATTGACAGCTCTGATTGCTCTATGAATCCTTTACTTGCATCCAGAAGTTAAGCCTACCATAAAACTGAAATTGGCACTTCAAATACTTGAGTTAAAATCAAGGAAAGCTATCAGTAATCCCATACATACACTGATTTTAATTACCTTTTGCTTCCTTTGCTGCTCCTTTGGGGTATATTCTTGCTTACTGATGGGTTTTTGCCATTTGCTGCTTATCAAAATTCAGTTTTCTTTCTCACCTTTGCCTCAGTAGTCTGTTTTCATTTATAAACCCAAAGACTTACGGAGTTCAGCAATCATTTTTTCTGAATCCGATTGAAAAAAAAGAATCTAATGTTTCTACCGATGTAATTATACTGGTTTCTGTGTAGTAACTTCAGAATAAGAATGTAAAAGTTTTCATAATGGCTGCTTGTGAATCTCCTCGTATCTTGTTTAAAACTATTTTTCATTGAATGATGCTTTATTTAGAAATTTACTCACTGACTGATTTTTAAAGCCTCTCCATATTAAAGTGGAGAATAGGAACCTGCTTTGTGCTTTCTTTCTGAACACTTGAAAAATGTGAGAAGTAGTGTGTAAGTTAACTTGCAGCTGAGGTTTATCATATGCAGTTGTTAACTGATACACAAAGTTGAATAAACCTGTAGGATTCTGGGATTTAAGATCATCTTAAAAATCATCCAGGATGTCATCATCTTGTGATACGAGAAATGAAAAAGGGCAAATAATGAAACACTAATCTGTCTATAATGTACTAATTTTATTACATTTGAGCTTCTCTATGCCTCTTTTTGTTTCCCTGCTCTTCTTGCTTGATTAACTAAGAAGCAGTTTCTCTTGAAATGTAGCTAGGATAACTATACAAATAAAGGGGGGAATAGCTCAGATTTCAGTCATGTCATTGATGTAAGTCATGCTGTGAAATAGAAAAAATGCTAAAGACAGCAACATCCTGGATTCTTTTTGCTTAAATGTTGATTAGCTACAGTTTTGAGATTTTCTGTTCCAAGATAAGGCTTAACACAAAGGGACTGACCAGCGGATGCGAGGAGTTGTGGAGAATGGTTTGCAGTTGCAGCTGCCTTGCCTGGATGAAGGACATTGGTGCTTTGGTTGGGAAACTGTGTCTTTCCCACTCACAGAAGTTGTTCTGTCTCTCGTCTTTTAGCAGATATTTCTTTTCACTGAAGACTAACCTAAATCAGTCCAGTTGTTACCTAGTAATAGGTAATTGGCAGTTCTGAGTGCAATTTCTATGTGTTTTCTTTTTTCCTTCCTTAGCATAGGATTTTTGAGCAAAAGTCTATTGGAGTAGGTCCGTTGAAGTGAATAGATCTGTTGGAAAATAACTCACTGAAAGATGTTTCTTCGATTCAGCATGGGATTTCTGTCAAAGAAGAGGTGGAGGTCGAAGTCTGGTGCTAGAGTGAGCAGCCTGGCAGATGAGGCACGTGCTTTCTTTTGATGACACAACAGGGAGTCATTCTAAAGTCCGAAGAGAGTCTAAAGCATCAAAGTGATCTGGATTGAGTCTGGCTTTTTTTGTTTGTGCCTGTTCAAAGGTCTAGTTTTTATTTGCAAGGTGAAAAGTAGTTGTGTTATTAAGAGTGTGAGTTTTCAGGATGAGACGATTCCCTTTTGGCGTTCGTGTTTTTCTTCAGCCACGTTTCAGAAAAATTTCCAGTCAGTTGTGTGCGACAACAATGCATGAGTGCTTGGTCAACATCTTGGCTAAGAGATGCTGCTCTTAGCCTCCATTTCTGAGTCTTGTCGTTGTCTTAATTTCTGTTTCCATATTTTATGTTTGTTGCCATAACTGAACGATGCACATCACTGACGATACCTCTGAAGTAAACACTTCAATGTTCTTGGGGGTAGCAATGCTTCTTGGGGAAGCTGTTTTCAACATTGGTTTGTATTACAGTTCTGTAATCAAAATGTTACCTTAAAAGATGTGTTTAAGGTAATTTTATCTGCTCCCCTTAATTGTGTGGCTGACTAGTTACTGATCTTTGCAGTGCAAGATGATTAGCACAGTTACCTCGTTTCCTTAGTGTGAAGGAAGCCTCGGCATTAGACTAATCCAGCATTTGTCTGGGTCGTGTGAATTGCCCGCACTGAGTACCCATTTCCTGCTACCCCTCTAAAGGTGACGTTCTCGATGTATTTCAATACCTCTGGGAAGTTTCAGCAAGCTTGGTATCTGGGGAGCAGCAGAGTTCCCGGAATGCTGTGATTTCTAGGCGAAAGGGGGCCATGTTACGCAGGGTTACTCTCTGTCCTCCAGGGCGGATGGACGTGCAGCTCTGCAGCCAGGTTGTCACCATGGGGTTTGGGAACACTCGCAGTCCAGATGAGAAGGGGATGTCCTGGTCCTTCAAATAAACGGCTCTCGGAAACCTCGTAGGGTGATACCTCAGTCCCGAAATGTTGTCTTTTCATGGATCTTTTAACTTGGATAAAATTAGATATTGCAGCAAAATATCTTAGCTTAATATAGCATGAGAAAAAGGGTTAATATAGACAAGTCTGCTGAATTTGGCTAGTTCATGGTGTCTTTAGGCTCTGAAGTTGTGGGGGCAAGGAAGAAATGGTGTGTTTGTGGGGAAGACTTCTTAATTTTCCAATGTAAATAAAATGTTTAGGTGACTGGTTTTTGTTTGTGTGTTTTAAAGATCTGTAGTTGTGTGATACAGCATTTAAATAGCTGGTTTTTGATAAGGCTGTGTTTAGTGGAAGACTGTATATAACTCAAGGGATTGTGTAATTCCTCCTGAGGGGTGCGGGGAACCTCTTGTATTGAAATGGACTACATAATCGTGTGTTACTTATTCTGCTGAATATACTGAAGTTAAATATTAATTAGCATAATTTGAGCTTCTTCCCTCTTTGCTGGTAGTTAGGGAAAAGCACGTGTATCGTGTATGTTACAACAGAAGGGCATATACTACCTATTAAAAATGCAAAACTGTAAAATGAGTGTTCCTTTAATAGGTATTGAAAATATCAAGGATGGTTTTCCTGTTTAAGACTGAAACGGTCTTTAAAAGACGTACGAGTTAATATTGAAAGCAACACTTTTTAAAATAAGAGTGCCTTTTTTTAGGCGGAACAGCCTAACTACGTGCCATAGGTGCACGCTGTGCTTTCAGAGGAGAAGCGTGTGCCGTGGGCATGGTTCCCGCTGGAATCCCGTGCCAGCCGTGGGGATGGCCGCTCCGGGCCCCGGTGCCCTCCCGTGGCTGCGCGGGGCGGCAGCTGCGGGCACTGCGGCGGCACCGCGGCGGCGGGGCTGCAGCCGGCCGGCCCGGCAGGGATGACATCACCCCCAGGAACATGTGATGCAGCCGGCTGGCGCGGAGGATGCTGAGCTGTGGAGGGAGAGATTGGTGCAGATATTTATGGCATTTCATTTGAGTGTGGTAAATGGCTTTTAATTTTTTTTTTTTTTAAATTAAATCCTCAAATCCTCACATCCAGAAGTGTTTTATGGAGAAGAGGCTTTAAAAAGGGGGAGGGGAGACCCACCCCAAGCCCTTAAGACCTGCTTATATTGCTGGGTTTTGTTTTATTTTTGCTTCGTTGGAGATAAAAATGATACTTTCCTGCCGTATTCACCCTCTTTGCTCCCCAGCATTCTTTCATCTGTTGTAATCCCCACAGTCTTTTCAGTTAAGCTTTAACACTGCAGAACTGGAATAAAAATAGACTGTTTAGAGCAGCAGGAATATGATAATCCAAGGCAGTCAGCCTTAAGGATATGCAGATGCAGAACATGAGCCAAGCACTAACGTATTTGCTAGGGTGTTTACCTTGAGCGGCCCCTTAATAGTCAGAGAAATGTTAGCTAAATGTTTCTCGCTTCTTACATGCCACAGGCAAAGTAAAAACGTGCAGCTACTGAGCATCATCATCCGAGGTGAAGTAGTTTAAGGGCTTAGAAATCTGAGCAAGCAATTGCGGTAACATCAGTGTCTTGGGTAATTTTGAGCTAAGAGAGACAGCAAAGTACGGCACTAGTTTCTGCATGCTTTTTAGGTGAGGAGAAAGTGTTTTCTACCTCCAAATTTACTGTAAAGAAAAGGAATTGCCATGGTTGGTATGAAAGCTGAGCATGCTAAATTGGCATTAAGCTTATGGTGGGTAGCTCAAAGCACATTAAAAAAAATTTAACTCTGAAAGTGTGCCTGTATGCCTTAGCAGTCAACTGAAGCCCAAATATTTCAAGGTGGAAAAGGGTATTTGCTGTTTTTTCAGGTGATGTCTTTAAGCCCAAGATTTTTCTTGAAGCTGTTTAGAGTTTTAGTCCATAACAAACAGAAATGTATTAGGAACAAAACCGTAGGCAGTTTGAGTAAAAGGCTGATAACCCATAGCCAGCACTCTGAAGGAGTAGTAATGCACGAGGTTCTTTTGGCTGTGTCTTAGACTCTTGAGACCGTAAGCGCAAACATGAAAGTAAACCCTGCACTGCTTTGCCAGTCTGGAGGTGCTGTGTAATTGCAAACTACTGTCCATCATGTAGAAACCCTCCATGCTGCGTGGTTACCCAAGGAACCAGTTTTCCTGGTCTAGCCTTTCTGAGAATGTGTACTGAATTTTGGGTTTGTTTTTGGTGTGTGGTGTTCACAGAAAAACAGACAACTAGCCAGGGAACTTCCATCTGGCTGGAAGTAGACTTGTTTTGTTTTCTTTTGTTTGCATTTTGTGAGTGCTGAGACAATGCCCTGGTTGAACACTTCAGTTACGGTGAACTTGAGGGACCCGTTGCTGACAGACATTTGTCTGAACGCATTTTAAAAATCCCCAGTCATGGATAGGTCATAGTCTTCCACAGGCAATCCTATGTGCTGTTCACAGTTCTTTCTGTTACAAAGTTTCCTGCCATCTAGTAAACCTCTTGCTGTAATTCTAGCAAGCTTTTGTCTCCAGTAGGCTTCATGAGTTCTGAGGACTGCCACCACATCTTCCTGCAGTTCTTCAGGCGAAACAGATGCATAGATGATGACATGCAAACACCTGACCGTCTTTGTCCCTTGGGTGTTGTGTTGTGCATCCTGGGTCTGTTTTGAAGGGCAGTGCCCATAACTAGTTACTGTAGTGGCACAGAATACTCAGTTACTGCTGTCTGGAGTAGAAAACCTGTGATGTAATTTAGATATATGATGCCCTTAAGTATAGGTCTTATGTTACTTGATGACACCAGTTTGATACCTTAAAGTTTTAGTTTAGAAATGCACGACTTTTTCATTTAAGCTCAGAACTTGAGAGCAAAGGATATGAAACATTTGGGTATTTTTGAGGAGGAAGAATCTTAACAGCACTTTTGTAGTTCGAGGGAAGCAATGCGTTTCCCACTTACCCCAGCAGAGGTACTTTGTTTGGATATGGGATTATTTTAAACAGCACATGAATCCAAACAGACCAGGGTACAGGTAAGTTATTGTACAGATAAGTTAGTTGAAGATGTGTCACCCAGTTCTTGTAAGATGAACAAAACTGGCCTAAACATGACCAATTCTGTATCGTACAGGTGAAATATAAGGTAAAAAAAATGCTTCCTAAATTTTCCTTATCAAAGAAGGAAGAACTTTAGAATTTGGCCACAGAATTGGAGTAGCAGAAATAGGAAGCAGAGAGGGAGGGACAAGCTGGTGATGTGCTGCTTTGCAGCACTGACTGTAATCACTCACCTTGGGCACTGTCATGTATGTACAGAGTTAGCATGATAAATTTTCCTCTCAGTTGCAAGACGCTGCTCCTGTCAGGCAGCAGAAAAGAATTCTGCTTACAGAAGTGATTTAAGAAAAGTTGCATGTAAATAGTGTGGGGGATTTTTGGTGTGTCTTTTTGTGGTTTTTGGGTGGGTTGGGGTTTTTTTGGTGGGGTTTTTTGGTTGGGTGTTTTTGGTGTTTGTCTTTGTTGTTGTGGGGTTTTGAGTGGGATTTTTGGTTTGGGATTTAGGGTTTTTTACAGGTAATTGTTCTAAGCATACCTGCTCCTGATAGCTTGATACTCTTCCTCCCTGCTGGCAGAAAAAAAAAGGAACTGGGATTTGGAATGCATAAAAGCCACAGGATCCATATGATAGTTTTTATTAACTGATGAAAAAGGCTAATTCTGGTATCCTGTTTTCTGCTGAGGCTTGCTAACGGGCCATGCTATTTGTGTTAAGCTAGTCAAAGTGATGACTTGTCCATTCATATATTTTTAAGTTTAGTTTGTTTTTTTGGCAGACTTTTATTGTAAGGTTACCTTAATTCCTGTAATTGTAACAATCAGAATGTATTCCAAAGGTAAATGTTCTTCAGTGTATTCATTAAATGTAGAAGCTGGGCTTGTCTGAATTTTTGACTAATCATCTTTTCTTTTTCTTTTTCTTTTTTTCAGGGTTTCGCAAAAATGATGAAATGAAGGCTATGGAAGTATTGCCAATTTTAAAGGAAAAAGTTGCATACCTTTCAGGTACAGTTATTTTTTCTTGTAGAATGCCCAACTGTGTTGTTAGTAGCATGTAAAAGAGTATTTTAAATACTTTAAATATCATTACAAAATTCATGGAGAGCTGGGGCAGCACTGATTCCTGTTGCATATCCTAAACTTGACATAAGCATTTTGAAAGGAATAATAAAGAAGGTATTTGTTTTCTTGAATGTGGAACATTGCTAGTTGTTGTCTTGGTCATGTTAAGTCCCACATTCTCGCTGGCATGCACATCTAACAACATTATTTACAGCAACTTAGAACCTGCCGCACCAAAATCATACTCCTTTTCTTATTTTTGGTTTTTCTGATGGAGAATTTTACAGAGTAGCCTTTGTTATTGGGCCATCTGCAGCATATTCTGGAGAAATGTGTTGCAGAAGTGAACTTCAGTGGCCTGTCTTTTGAAGCACACTTAGTATCTTCCTGCTGAACTGACTTAGCATGTAATTTTAGGTAGTTCCAGCATACACACTGAATTTGGTTGGTTACTGAACAAGAAATAGCAGGAGGATTTAAAAGTGGGATTTATATGAATTAGTATCCTAACATAGTCTATGACTTCATAAGTAACTTTGCTTGATGGAATGATGGGCTGAGGTGCTTATTTTTGTAAACTGCATTTTGATGTGACTTTCTGTTGGGATTAAACACCTTCATTCTCTTGGCCATAATCTTAGTGTCAAATGATTTAGAGGACAGTCTCATATTTGAAAGCGGTTTTTTTGTGTAATTTGTCAAGAATGCCAAAAGTACAGCTGTTGTCTGTAAATATTAAAACACATAAAATTGTTCCTGCAATTGTACTCTTTAAGAGATTTGCTGTGCTTGGATGCTGATGCTTGCAAGTACAGCATGCAGTGCATAGTACTTTATCCTGTCCACTCTGCCGAGTCAAGTAGAGGTGCAAAGCAAAGAGCTGTGTGGGTGAAGTTTTTTGTTTGTTTTCTTTTTTTTTGGTGTTGTTTTCTTAAAAGTTCCTGGCAACTGTAATTAGTAAGACCAGTTTTCCTGGTAGCATGGTAACTTGGGAATTGTAGTGCTGATGAGGGCTTGCTTCAAACTCTATTTTTAGAGGGAAAGAAGAGGAGAAAAGGGGGTTAAGCACAATATTTCAATCCCTCATTCCTCTTTTTTGGACCTTGTCTTACGGCATTGAACGAAAATGAAGTCAGTTTTCACTCCAAAACCTCTAAATTTTCAAGTTGTCCCGTACTTAATTTAGACCCCTTAAAAGGGACTTGAAAAATGATGAGTTTTTCTAATGTTAATTTGTAAGCAGATGGCATTCTGAGAGGCATTAATTCAGTGAAAGTGAAATGGGCCAAATGAAAGATGAAGATAAATTTAAGGGGAGATGATAGATTGTGAACCAGAACAGAGGAGATGTTGGCAGAAATAAATGGTTGCCGGCTTGCCTGCGTGAAGGTAGCAACTCCTGATGGAAGAATGGAGCAAACAGCTGTGGGCAACAAGACTGGCTAGAACTGATCTGCCAAAATCCACAGTTTCACGTTTCCATTGCAAGTGAAACTCAAATGGAACGAGATACGTTAGTAGTGCAAATGAATTAAGAAACCCTTAAGTACAACAACCTACAACAACCATCTTCAGTGTGTTCTCCCCCTTCCCCTTCCCGCAATGGAAGTACCACCACCACTAGGACTTAACCTTTGTGCAGCTAGAACTGTCAAGCTTTATACCTGGGAACACAAAGATAGGGAAGACTATTGGTTTACTGAACAGATTTTCACCTAACTGAGAAATAAACTGCGTGAGTATTGCGTGTCTTACCACCTGAAATAGTTACATCTCTAGGCTTTTCTGTGAAGTACAAATAGAGTCTTGGATGCGGTTTTTTTGTTAAGTTTAAACTGAAACCTGTCAAAGTACAAATACTCTTAAATTTCTACACATAACTAAGCAAGGAGAGCATTTTCTTACAAGGTGCTGTTATCTTGGCTTCGTATGAGGAAATAGCCCTTGGTAACTTGTCTTGCCATAAAAGCCAGCTGTTTAGCTTCCTTTACCTAAGTACTTTGTAACTAGGTAAAAAGGCATTTCTTTAAAAAGCTGCGCTACTTAGCCTGTTGGATTTTAGTGCCATTTGGAGACCATTGAGAATACTGCTGTAAGTGATGTGCACTAAACAGAAATGATGCGTGTTAGGTGACTTACGTGAGTTATCGGATAGATGTTTGCGTGACATACATTGCCATAAACAGAATACTTCAGTAGTGGGGTGGGGTGGTGTATCAAGGGAAATGGATTAAAATGGAAGTCTTACCAATGAAAGCAGTAGTTGCCTAGTATGTTTTTATTAAACAAAGACTAATACAGGGGTTGAGTTGGATAAAGACTATTGCAAGACAGGAAATTCCCACTGATGCCTCATGCATTGTTGCTTTTAACTTTCCTGTTTGTGTATGACACAGGAGCATCAGGAACAAAGGAAATGAGAGTTAGTTATTGTAAAAGAACTAAGAAAGCTGTCATTAGAGCTGATGAAAAAACCCCAAGTCTTCAGGACTTTTTATTATTATTTGCAATTTTGCTATCTGGTTTAAGACTGGCTAGTGAAGTTCTTTTCATCTGAAATCAAGGCTGTCTTAATTTCTTTATTACTCATCTAGACCTGGAGTTTGTACAACAGAGTTTCTCTCTGATGTACAAAAGTTTCAGGATATGATTTATCAGAAATTTAAGCACCATTTTTAAAAATTAGCTTCTTCTGTGACATATATGGAGCTGGAGTCAGCTGAAGTGGCGTCCAGTATGACATAAGAATAAGAATTTCTTTCTTTTGCCATATTTGCATGATACAGGAGTTGCAGTGTGGGAAAGGCCTGGAGGACTGCATATAACAAAGCGTTTGCTTAAAATGCTTAGAGAGTGTTAATGACAATTCAGCTTATGCTCTAGCCTGCTTGCTGCTGCTTTTTAAAGAATATCCACCCTGAGCAATTGACTTACTTTTTCTGGGGGGCTGGAATCAGTAGCATTTACCAACTGAAACAAGTTTTTAAGATCTGAAGGTAGTGGCCTGTGGTGCAATGAGGAGAGAGAGCATTAAGGGCTATAGCAGACTATCAACTACACTACGTAGCCTTGGAGCCCAGTGATGGCTCTGGAGCTCAGCGGGCGCCTGGGCTGTTGGACTCAGTCTTGTCATTTATCATTCCTCTCTCTTACAGCTTCTGTCTTGTTTTTCTCCTGTCATTTGCTATGTAAAAATCCTCAAAGCTCTCTGCTTGGCAAGTGAGTCAGGCTGCCTTTTTCCATTAGAATGAAACAACTCCGTTTTTCATCTTATGTCCCACTTAAGAGGGTCATGGAAGAGAAGGATATGAATTTCCTTTTAAGTTTTGCTTTCTGGCATTCTAGCTTGATGGAGATTCAAAGATGCTTTTGCCTCTTCTGAGTTTCATTTGGTGTCTCACAGGGAGCATGTCCAGTGTAGACAGTCTCTAGAGACTTTGACAGCCAGGCTTAGTGTCTCTGGCAAGCACACACTGACGTGTTGGAGAGGATAGTGATGAATTTTTGAGTGACTGGTTTTATTTATTATTTTTATATTTATTTTTATCTTCTCTTGGCCTTCCTTTCTAAGTGATTTTTTAAAAACTTTGTTTAGCAACATGGAATTACAATGAGAAGCTGATTGAAATGAGAAATTCTGGGCTGAGGGTAGTGTTTTTCTTTGTTTCCATGGGACAGGAGAAAACAGTCCACACATCTGTGGTTGAGAACATATATGTGAAATTTAGCTTGCAAGAATCTGTCTGTGCTATTACGGATGTGTTGATAAAGACATCCTACTGGGCTTGAATTTGGTGTTTAGTAATAGTAACATTTTGTTGTCACTAGCAAGGGGTTGGATATAAAATTATATTTTACTATTCGACTACAGCAAGTCTGTGCAATTGTATGACTGAGATGAATGCATTTAAGTGGAACCACTTAAGTCAGATTTTTTGCCTTATATATTAAGTGGATTCAGAATTTCTTGTGTTGCTAACAAAATTAAAAACTATAAACTGACAATTGGGAATCTGCAAATCAGAACAGGATAAAAACACAAATTAAATGCTTAAATAGTTTCCATCTACTCAATGTAATATATGTATTGAGTGTGAAATATTATATACGTAAATTCTCCTAGTAATTAATTTAATCATAGAATGATAAGATCATTTAGGTTGGAAAAGACCTTTAAGATCATTGATCATTTAAGATCATTCAAGCCCTTAACCTGGCCCTGCCACGTCCACCACTAACCATGTCCCCAAGTGCTGCATCTACACGTCTTTTAAATGCTGCCGGGGGTGGTGACTCAACCACTTCCCCAGAGAACCAGTTGTCAATGCTTGACAGCTCTTTCGGTGAAGAAGTTTTTCCTAATATTCAATCCAAACATTCCTTGGCACAACTTTAGGTCATTTCCTCTCATCCTGTCTCTTGTTACCTTGTAGAAGAGACCAACACTCGCCCCACTGCAGCCTCTTTTTGGGGAGTTGTAGAGAGCAATAAAGTGTCCCCTGAGCCTGCTTTTCTCCAGGCTAAACACTCCCAGCTCCCTCAGAGGCTCCTCATAAGCCTTGTGCTCCAAACTCTTCACCAGCTCTGCCGCCCTTCTCTGGACACGCTCCAGCACCTCAGTGTCCTCCTTGTAGTGAGTGGGCCCAGAGCTGGACACAGGATTCAAGGTGTGCCCTCACCAGTGCTGAGTACAGAGGGATGATACTGTCCGGGTCCTGCTGGCCACACCATTGCTGATACAGACCAGGATGCCCTGGGCCTTTTTGGCCACCTGGACACACTTCTGGATCCTGTTCAGATGCTGTCAATCAGCACCTGCAGGTCCTTTTCCACTAGGCAGATTTCCAGCCTCTCTTCCCCCAGCCTGTAGCACTGCCTGGGGTTGTTGTGACCCAAGTGCAGGTCCTGGTTCTTGGCCTTGTTCAACCTCATACTACTGACCTCAGCCCGTCAAACCACTCCTGCCCAACCTGGCATCACCTGCAAACTTCTCCTTTATTCTTACCCATAGACAGTCAACTTTATTGCCACCATCATTAAGCTCTAGACAATCATAACACTCCTAATGTTCAGGGCTACCTTGCTGACTCTCCTTCCTTGCCCATCTCTTCTGAAGGGTTTACAGCCATCCCTTGCAGCATCCCAGTTGTGCAAATCATCCCACCATGTTTCCTTGATGGCAGCTATGTCACAGTTTTCCTGCTGCCTAATGGGTTCCAGCTCCTCCTGTTTGTTGGCTAAGCCATGTTCATTGGTGTAGATGCACTTCAGTTGGGCTGTTAATTCTGTCACCTCTTTTGGGGCAGAAGCCCTAATTCCTGCATGACCATTCTCAGGTGCTTCCATGGTTTCTGACACTTCAGTATCTGTTGCATCTTGGCTGCTGCATGGATCTCTGTTCCTACCTCCTGTGAGATGGCAGACTGAAGGACCTTGCTAGTTCACCATTCCTCAAACATTGATGTGCTGCCCCCAGGCTGATCTCTAGCAAGCATGGCTTTATCAAGTCTACTTTAAAGCCCTTTCAGTGAGCCCTGATAATTCCTGTGCAAAGATCCTTTTCCTCCTCTGAGACAGGTGTACCTTGTCTGTCACCAGCAGACTCAACATCATGTAAACCAACCCATGATCAGAAAACCCAAAAATCTCCCAGTGACACCAGGCTTGGAGCCAGGTATTGATCTGATGGCTCTTCCCATTTCTTCCCTTATCATTCCCTGCAACAGGAAGCACCGAGAAAGCACCTCCTGTGTTCCTGATCCCCCAACCAGTCATCCCAAGGCTTTCAGGGAGAGACTTCAATCACATCTCTCTTGATTGCCCTTGGGCTTCTTATTGCAATTTCTTGCTGTCTCCCTGAAGTATGGGTTAATAATAATGGGTTTTCCCAAGGGCCATACCAGGGTAAGAACCTTTCTCATCACATCTTTAACCTTGAGCCCAGGGAGGCAGCAGTCTTCCTGAAGAAGTGAGTTAAGTTGGCACACTGGGCCTTTGTTCCCTTCAGAAGGGAATCTCCTATGACAATGATCCATCTGTCTTCAACCTACTCACCTCCTCCCTGAGCTCTGTCACTAAGCAGGGGAGCTCTTCTACCTGGGCACACCTCCCACAGCTGTGCTCTCTGCTGCCATATCATCTAAATACTTGCCTACAAAGTAGCATAATTCTATATTTAAATTAAATCTGTACAATTGCTGAGTCGAAAATTAAATACATAACAGAGTGCCGTTGCTGGAGATGTCACACTACCAGTCAAACTTGAAGGTGACTGTAATGTGCAAGTGTAATGCTCTGGTTATTCTTTGTTTCAATTTTTTTGGCATTTGCTTTCTCATGGTAGGAATTGTGGCTATATGCTGATCAATACTCCCAAAATTCAATCTTAAGTTGGTCTCAAAATGACAGTGTTGGCGTTTAAGCTGAAATAATTTTTTTAAAGTAGATACTAGTAGAAGATAGTTCTGCAAATAAGAATTATGTTATGCTGTGGAGTCTTCTAACATTTTTAATTTTTCAGGTGGCAGAGATAAGCGTGGAGGTCCCATTCTAACATTTCCAGCTCGTAGTAATCACGACAGAATACGGCAAGAAGACCTTAGAAGACTAATTTCGTATCTAGCATGTATTCCTAGGTAAGCGGTGGTCTGATAACCTCTAAGGCTATGTAACAAAATAAATAGATTATGTTGCAGTGCTCCCACAAGCTAGCAGGCTGAATGAGTTAATAACATGAGCAAATCAATACCAAGTTTTGTCATTTGCTATTTTCAAATTGCTTTTTGGAAGAGAAATAATTACTCTGCCTTGTAAAAGGAAGGCTGCTGGCAGAAGGGCTGGCGTGTTTTAGCTGGAAGTAGTTTGTGTCTCGGAAATGACACTGCCGTGCGACATTGGTGTGGCTGTGTTGAAGACTGCAAATACAACTCAAAGGCTTTCAGTACATCAATAATTAGAAACGTGCTGGTCGTCGTTCACCATATGCCTTGTGTGGAGTGCAGTCAGCACAGGACTCCTAACTGTTATTTGTGTTAGATAAGTCGTAGTGTCCTGATACAGCACGGAAGTAACCAGGAGAAAGGTATGAGAAATTGCTTGTAAAGGTCTCAGATAAACCTGTGGAGTGATCTGTGAAAGTACTGATAGCATTGCAGTATCAGTAATTTAACCTATGAATTGCAGTGAGCTGTTCAAATAAATTGGCAGAAGTCAAATCCAATGCTAGTGTGTGTGCATATATACATTCCCATATATATATGTATGAAGTTATATGTACATGAGATACTTTAAATAAAAGTTACGTATTTTATATGTATCTAAAAAAATTCCTTCATATAGAACATTCCTTTCTGCAGTGATCAAGTTGGGGACAAAAATGATCCTGAGACTCTGGCTTTAGGTCCATCTTGGAACGTGCCAGCATTTGTTGCAGGCTGGAGCAATGCTGACTGTGCTTGACTATGTTTGTCTATATAACCTCAAGTAGCAGTTGTCATTACAGCTGAAAAAAATTCCTTGGACAACATCCCTGAGTGCAATATCTTCCATGTTTCTGTAATGTGCTAATTTACAGATAGTCTTGGCACTTGATTATAATCAAATGTCAGTTTCAGACTGAAAAAGGTGGTTTCATAAAAATAACTTCAAGGCATCTGACTGAGAGTGTACATGGCCTCCTTTTTGTAAAGTTTACTGAGGGACTTAGGGAACTTAGAGAAAGGAGAACAGGAAGAAGGCTTGAAATTTTTACTCAGATTTGAATGGTGAGATGTATTGTAGCCATCTAGAGCTTCAAGTTGCTAGAGATGTTGCTATCTATCTATTAAGATAAATAGGCATCAAATGTGTCCAAGAATTTTTTTAGAGATAATCAGGGCACGAAACAGTCTTCCTCTGGCAAAAGGTGTATGTTAGTTCAGCATCAATAGATACAAGACTAAAAGAAAGTTAGTGCATGTTTTATACTCTCTAAGCATGGCAAGCTTTTGAGAACAAAGGGAGCTTTATCAAAAGCAAGACTTGTTTTCATACAAGTCATGTTTAAGGAACTCATTATGCAGCTCTAGCTAATTAGAAGTCCCAGTTGGAAAAAATATCCCTAGATTTTTGGACTATTATTTGTTGCAGTATTGTTACTTGATGTAGGTGAAGAATCACAGGTATCAGTCGTTTGGCAAGAGATCTAAAAGCTTAAGTTGACTCAATCTCACAATTTTACTGATTTTGCAATTTATCTGATTTAAAAATACGGCTAAACTTATGTCATCACCACTGAGTGGAACAGATATTTTTGTGCAGTTCAGGTTTACCAACACGTGACCTTGGCTGACTGAAGCCTTCCTAGAAAAAATCTTGTGATCCTTGGCCAAAAGGGATTCAGCTCGTGTGAGGTGATGGGGCTCCATGATGGAGGACACAGCTGCACTGTGTCACATGATGAGGGACCACTTTGGACACCTCAGTAGATGCATGCCTTGTGAATTAGTGGCAAGCACTCCCTGAGCAATCCTCAGTTTGGTAGGATAGGGATGGGCTGAGCAGCACTCCTACTGCCATTTGGCCTTTCAGTAATGGGTCTGTCTTTAGGACAATAGTTGTTTTTGTCCTTGAATCCCGTGAGGATTTTAGAAAACATTTTCACCATGGTCAGAAAGTTGTACGTTGTAGCCTACATGTATGCCAAGCTTTTAATATATTTTGCTTCTGCCATTGCCATTTTTGGCATTCCTACGGGCAGGTGGGAGAGCCAGCATTTATCACAATAAACTCATTCTTTGAAATGTTGTGGGATGGTTATTCTCTCTTCTTTTCCCTAGCTTTAAACTTTTCAAACTTAAAGAAAGGTTCCCCTTCTGAGGAACCCATATTGTCACTTCTTCCAGATCTCCTATATCAGTCATAATCCATCTTTCTGCAGTGTGGCCAATAAGACTGAGTAAAATATGCCAGTGAAGCTTCCCTGCCTCTTGGACAGTCTGAAAACCTCACCACATGAACTCTAGAATGGCATTTGAATTAGTCACATCCCTAAAAGTGACTCACACGCAAACAACGGACATTGGGTCCTTTTTGATAGTCTGTTGGCTATGATGCATTGGTTTTGAAATATTTTCCTTTCTATGGTCATGCTACAAGGTCATGTAGCAAATTCTGCTGGAAGAAAATCAGAGTTTTCTGGTGGTGGTGGTGATTGTCACTTTTGATCAGTGGCAAGAACTAAATGTATAGAAGATATTGATGAAAATAAATTAAGTCTTTCATTCTCCGAGAAGGTGCAGGAGAATTTGAGTGTAAGATCTGTCAATTTTGGACAGCAAAATTGAGCTCAAATTCTGTAGAAACAGATTGGTGTGGTTTTCGTCATAGCCATAAGGTACTGTGTTGTCCGTTAACTATTCACAAATCAATTGTGTTACAAAAGAAATTGTCAATAAACGGGTGTTTTTCCTCTACAGACTCTAACTCTCAGATAATATGGTTCTAAATCTGAGACAATTTGAAAAAGTTGCAAAGTGGTAGGTAAGAACAATTTGCCATCTTCTCTGTCTTTTAGAGGATCCCCTCAATTATTAGAAAGACATGAATATTATAATCAGTCAAGTAAGTGTGTGTGTGTGTTCTGAAGAGTCAGTTGTAAATGAATTAGATATCGCTGCATTAGGAAATGGTGTGTTTACTGTGTGTGTAAGGTGAGGGAGAAACACGACTGGACGATGAATCATCATGAATATAAACAGTGAAAATGAAAGTGATGATAATGGCAGAATATCAAATCAGCGACAGATATAAAGCTATCACCCACAAGGAGTTTGGCATGGGGGTGAAACAAGCGTCTTGAGAGGTTTGTGCGATCTGCTGCATACGGTCAGCTAGTCAGCAGTGAGATCCTGAGGGAGACCATGTGCATTAGGCAGTGTCGTGCTATGTTGGAAGTTGAAACACTTGCTTGATAACCTTTCCTTCTGTTTTCTGCAGTGAGGAAGTATGTAAACGAGGATTCACCGTCATTGTAGATATGCGTGGGTCAAAATGGGACTCCATAAAGCCTCTGCTGAAGATTTTACAGGAATCCTTTCCATGTTGTATTCATGTTGCACTGATAATCAAGCCAGACAATTTCTGGCAGAAACAGAGGACTAACTTTGGCAGCTCTAAGTTTGAGTTTGAGGTAATTTCCCCTATGGTATATAAATTTATACTTATTTCATGGTTTTAAGTGTTCTCACTAATGATCAGCACCTTGAAAACTCTCAGATAAATTATATTCTGCCTGAAAGGAGAGGTACTTTGGACTGATGGTGCTAGAAGGAATGTGGTTTTCTTCATGTACTTAGACTAGGTAATTGCTTGTGTTGTTATTTATATCCTTTTTGTAAGCTCAAGAAAGTTTGAATTAGGTTTCCCCCCCTAATGGTAAAAACTTAGGTATTGTCTCTTTGTTATCTTAGTCTGCATTATGGTAATTGTGGTGTCTCCAGAATCCAGAGGAAATCAGCTGAATGAACCTTGCTGTTATCCTCCTGCAGCCTTGCGATACACAAAGTCAAAACTTAATCAAAACAGTAATCAAAAGAGTGGTTGCTGTTTTGTTCTTAAATGTAGTGAGGTAAGAAAGAAATGTGGGGAAATACCTGCAAGACCTCCTGTCTTCTGCTGATCAGAATTGATACTTGAAATGTGTGAGAAAAGTTGTCCTGTGGACTTCATGAGCAAAATGATCAACTCTTAGAAAGAGAAAAGTAAAAACTTGAAAGGAAATTTCAAATTCATTTCAGTAACAGCATTTTTTTCTTTCCATTTTTATTTTTTAGACAAATATGGTGTCTCTGGAAGGCCTTACCAAAGTAGTTGATCCTTCTCAGCTAACCCCAGAATTTGATGGCTGTTTGGAGTACAACCATGAGGAGTGGATAGAGATCAGAGTTGCCTTTGAGGACTATATTAGCAATGCAACCCATATGCTGTCCAGACTGGAGGAACTGCAAGATATATTGTCAAAAAAGGAAATGCCTCAGGACCTGGAAGGTGCTCGCAATATGATAGAAGAGCATTCACAATTAAAAAAGAAAGTCATTAAGGCCCCTATCGAGGACCTTGATGTGGAAGGACAAAAGCTGCTCCAGCGGATACAGAGCAGTGATAGCTTTCCCAAAAAGAACTCTGGGTCAGGGAATGCAGACCTACAGAACCTTTTACCCAAAGTGTCCACCATGCTGGACAGGCTGCACTCAACACGGCAGCATCTGCATCAGATGTGGCATGTGCGGAAATTGAAATTGGACCAATGCTTTCAGCTCAGGCTGTTTGAGCAGGATGCTGAAAAGGTAAGGATTGAGCAAGTAGAGTATAAATGGCCAATACTAAGTACCAAGAGTAACTGAAAATAGTAAGTTTTGTCTTTGAAGTTAATTGCTGGCCTTTTAATGAGTAATGAGGGACTTGTTGATTGAGAGGCACTCAGGGAGTGCCTTCTGGAGTAAAGGGCATGGGATAGTACTTCGAAGCTGTAAGGAACACAGGAAGCTCTTAACAAAGAAAATTTTAACTGTTAATGACTTCAGAGCGCTTGTTTTGTTAAACATTTGTTCCAGACAGATGCATCAAGTAAAGAAGAATGCTGTATACTTTATAAATACAGATTACTCAGGACTACACTGGTCTTCTTTTGAGTGATCTTTGGGAAGTGAGTGACAGGCAGTCAACAAAGTCTGAAGAGGCTGACATGGGGAACTGCTTCATTGATGCAGAGTTTGAAGTCCCAGGCTAAAAACTGATGTATCTCTTCTGACAGTGCATATGTTATTAACAGGGAACTGAGTGATTTCAGAACGTTTCAGGCTAACCAGTCCCATTAAATGAAAAAGCCCTTGTTTGTCATGGAGTTTGAAGAGGAAGTATGGCAGGCAGATCGCTTTTAGATGAGCTCAAATGAAGTCTGTTTTCATGTAGAATGGTTTTGCAATCACTTATTATTGATTTGTTACCATGGAACAAATAGCCTTAAGGAAGGGTAGGGAGTTTTTCTCTGGGAGTAGTAGTAAGTAGACTATGCAGTCAAGTGGTAAATACGGTTTTTGTCAGAGTTCTTAAAGTACTCAGATTTCTTAAAGTGTTTTACATAAGATTGCCTGAACTGCATGAGACCAATGGTCCATGTTAAACCAGTACTCTGTTCTCCAGCAGTTGTCACAAGCAGATGCATGGGGAAGAGTAAAAGCAGAACAAACATGTAGAACTTAACTTCCACCTGCTTCTTCATTTGTATTCTTCACCCATACTTTCCCTTACCCTCATCATTTCAGCTCAAGGACTTTCTTTACACTACTGTAATGTTTTCTGCTGTGTTTAAAAAATAATTTTTTTTTAAAAAATACCTTTTAAAGCAAATGTTTACTGGATGGATGTAGATGAAGATAGTAGGGACATGTAGAGAGTTGGAAAAAAGATAAAATTATTATCTATTTCTAAAATTATTTAGAAAATAATGCAAGCTGTTGTTGTAGTGTTACTCTTCCAGACGGAAATGCATTTTATCAACCTTGCAGCCACTTCATTACAGCATCAATTATTCTGCATTATAGCATATCTTTCAGCACCATGTAAGCACCATCAATATATATTTTGCTAATTTTCTCATATTTTATCAAATTGCTTACATAACTTGGACTTTAAGAAACTTCTTGTGAAATACTTGAGCCTGTGAGATTGACCTCTGTCCTGCCATGTGGTTGCATAAGTTCCTATCAGCATTTTCTACGTTTCTGATTCCAAGAATAAGTCTATATTAAATTAACACATCTTTCTTTCAAAAGGGAAATATTAGGCATCTCAAAATGAGGCTGACAGCAGCTACCATACCTGGGACTGCTTTTGTCTCATTAGCCAGTAAAAAAAGATTAAAAAGAAGGTTTGTGTAGTATCCCAACTCACTTTGGAATTAAGACCCTTGCCTTAATCTACTTGCAGCTTGTATTTTTACTGCTTGTGTCAGATTAGATTTCACAGCTCATGACTTTTTTATCAGTATACATCTGTGTTTTACTGAAATGTGGGAAAGGATGGGATCTTTGTTGGAAAGAAAAGAGGTATTGTATGGGGAGAAATAAATATGTTCCTTTTGGAGGACTTGCTCAATTCAGTGCAAGAAATTTGGTCTGGTTCGGGAGAAGGCAAAAAAGGGGCAAGGTGGGAGGGAATCTGATTGGAATTGCCCTTTAAGTGTCTGAAGGCAGCAAATTCAAGTGACCTAGAGAAGGATGGTCCCCGAGCAGTACCGGTGTCTATTTTGAATAATGTTCTAACACATTTTCACTGAGTTCTAGATAAGAAGATTAAAATTTTGGGAGTATGTGGTCAGCTGTCTCAGTTATCTAAACTTCAGAAGTTTGGTTTACAGTTCTTACGATACTGTGGTCTGCTTATAATTTAGTTTGTCATGGACTTGGGACAAATACTGGATTTGATAATGTTCTGTTAGCATATTTTGAAAGATCTTTAAATGAATACTTACTGCTTACTGCTACCGTATTTTCCTGGACAATCTGTTTCAGCTTATCCAGAGAGCAGGTGTATCTCTTTTTCTGAGATATAGCAAAGATTTCAAGACCATTGTGAGCAGGTGGGCTGTTAAACAGCTCTTTGCTGTGCTGCTTGGTCTTTGAAAACTTTGTCTTCCAGTGCCACTGTTAACATACCTGTATGCCTTCATTGATGGCCATTGTCATATAAGGTCTTTCCTAAAATTTGTTGGAATATTAAAATATTCCTTTTTTTTCTTTTTAAAAACAAGCATATTTAAAGATTATTCTTAAGTTTCTCTGGAAGAAGGTAACTCTGTGCTCACGTATACTTTTAATAATTCATCTAGAAATAGAATAGTTGTTTTCAAATCTGCTGTAAACTTACAAACTAAAAATATTAAACTTGCTGCTGAAGTACTTGATCAGCATGAAAGAATTTATATTTAATTTCCATGAGTTGCCATTTTCATTCTAAACTGCTAAGCTGCTGACGTCAATAAGTGCTGACACTAGAGAATATATAAGCTTGGCAACTCAGGGCTGTGCTCCAAGTCTGTTTGTTTACTATGACTTCTTTGTAATAATGAAGTTTATGATTACGACATTACTGTAGCTTGTTGAGATAAACACCTGTAGGAGAGATAACAATAACAGCCTGAGCTGTTTGATCCGAAAAGACAGATCTCAGCAATGATTGGGTTAAAATGTACAGTAACTTGCAATGGAAAGAGCATCAGTGTTAATTTTTGTGGCCTCAGACTCTGCCTTCTGTATTCATAGGTATCTTACGTTACTTGTCCATGATTTCTGCCATAACAAATTATTGAACTTTCTTCTTTCCTCAATATTTTCATGTAGATGTTTGACTGGATCACACACAACAAAGGTCTGTTTCTGAACAGCTACACAGAGATTGGAACTAGTCACCCCCACGCGATGGAACTTCAGACACAGCACAATCACTTTGCCATGAACTGTATGGTAAGAACAGGCCTCCCTGCACAGCACAGATGTGCTGGCTATTTGTTCTGTGTTAAGGTAGAATTTCTAAGTACATGGACACAGATCATTCCTTCTTTACAAGGACTGCAAGTTTGCGTTTGAGCGTTGAAGTTATAAAACACAGTGGAGAAAAATAAAGGGTGGTCAAGTACAGAGGTACTGTGATAAAGCAACAAAATTGTTTTAACAAATGGCAGGGTTCAACACAACCTCAGCACCTCTCAAATACGAGCGTCCAAGCTTCTAGAACCTGGGATGTGTCTTTGAGTATTACCTTGGGTCTTGTAGAAAATTTCAGAGAATCATGTGTAATACAGATTTTAGCTCTCCATTCTGAAAGAAATAGTTCTCAGGATCTTCTGAATAGATTTCAACTCAGACAAAAAGTTCTGAGAAGTAACTGAGCCTAGTATAATACTTTTCCATGGTTTTAAGAAGACACTTCTCATTTTCAGCACAGTAGAATGGAGCTAAAACAAACTTTTTTTTGGTCAAATATCATCAGTAGGCTGCAATAAAAAATTTAGATTTTAACAGGCAATGAGTGAAAGCTATTTACTTTCAGTTTCATGAATTGCTGTTTGAACATGGGGACAAAATTCTCAAGTATGTGTTAGTCCTTAACACATTGTAGGTGTTTAAATAACCTTGGGAGTCTGGGCCTAAATCCAGTTCCTGTTTGTTAGATCAGTGAAGGAAGAACACTACCAATCTTGTTACAAATTAACATTGTTGGCAGTCCAAGGATGGGAATTGAATTAAAGGATGGGTGAAATAATCAGCTCTTGCAAGAGGTATTTTCTGTAGAACAGGACTACTAAATGTGGAAAGTGGCAAAATAAACTTACTTAGGTTATGTGTCTTGCAGAAGTAATGGAAGGACTAGTAAGGCAGCTCTTGTGCATGGTATAGCTGGAGGTAAGACAATAGAAGACATGATTAGAGCAGGCACATTTTCTTCTTTCGCAACTCAGCTCTGTTTCCAAAAGTTTAAAAAAATTAAAATCAATACAAATTTTCTGAAAAGAGTAAAGCAAATACTGGTGAACTCTGTAATTAAGTTATGTAGCATCATATATGGTTCTGACCATTAGGTTTGATTCACAGCATGGGGAATTGCTGCCTTATGGAGCACCTTGTTGTTGTTCTTCACTGCTCTGCATATGAAGTAGAGCAGAAAGAAACACAGGATGACAGTAGGTGTCACTGACATGAGATGAGTTTTGGAACTTAGTAATTTTGAGTGGCCTTCCAGGCAATTCTTGGGCTTGCATTCTAAAGGTTAAGTTCTTCTTCTGTAAGCCTGTCCTGATATTAGTCACTGTTGTCCTCTTTTCTTCAAATTGGATGACTTTTTAATTTTTTTCCCTTCTTTTAGACTGTTTAGATGCCATCAACAGTAGGAAGCACTTGAGCAATGCAGCATAATCCTTCCTGCTCTGTTTGCTATTAGTCTTTTTCTGTTAATCTCTCCTTTGCCTGTAGTTGTCAAATTAATTAATTACAGGGGACTTTTTCTCAGCCTGCAAAATGTTTTCTTAAAGCATACAAGAAGCATCTTAGATTTGGCGCAAATTAAGCTATCCGAACATTCGAAAGGGTAAAAACAAGCTGCATTTTTTTCTGTAGCATAGCCCCCCCAGGAGGAGTTCTCTGCCACAGAATAGGAAAATGTAAATTCAGTATGATTGGTCCCTGGTTTTGATTTAAGCAGCATTCAGATTATCTGGGTTTTATCTGGTTAAATGGCAAAAGCCTTTCATATAGATTAGGGGCAGAGATTAAACTGAATGTGACATAAAAAATGACGTGAATTGATTGAATTTTGGCAGGCCTTATTTTTCATTAGCTTTTAACTGGAAAAATGTCAGGCAGTCTTAACTCCTGCAAGCATGTTCAGCTTCTCCCTGACCACTCTCCACATATGCTCTGTTCTTAACAAGCTGCTGTTTGTTCACTCTTCCTGTCAGTGTAACTCTTCAGTAATCAAAGTGGATTTAAGGTCTCCTGTGTGAATACTCTAACACCAGAAATGGAATTTAACTTTTAACCTATCTACAACCATGTGAAGTGATTCATTTGGATGGAATAGAGGAAGGGAGGAAGACAACTATGTATAAGCTTTATTTATTGCAGGAAATTTTGAAGGCTTTTCATTGTGGCCCTAATTGGACCTTAATAGATCTTGCTTTCTAGTCAATTTTCGTAGGCTCACTTGAGGTGGGGAAGGACTGTTCAAAGGATAAGTGCTCCCCAAGCAGCTAAATGCAACCTCCTGCACTTGCTCACAGCTTAACTCTGATAATTGATGTTGCAGCTGCTTTTCCCAACACATTGTGGTTGCTGCAGGGCACATGCTCCCCTCCACAGCAGGTGCTACCCTCTGTCAATAGCTGGGTCTCTCATGTCCCCTTCTTTCCAAAGTAGCAGTTTGTTTCCAAGAGGTGAAGGGCAACTTCTGCAGCTGCTTGTGCCAAACTTGGCTGAGAAAGAGTGACGGCCTTCGGGTGACATGCCAAAATTTTGATCCGGTTTTCCAGTCTGAAGCAAGCCACCTGGATGTAAACCATTGTGAAAGCTACTTATTTCCTGTCATGAACAAGAGTTAGTTACATCAAGGACAAAGAGGATTTGCTGAATTTATGTTTTGTTTTCTTGTAATGGCTTTGTGCCAGTTTTAGAATCTTGGTTTTCAGTAAGAACACAAAATAGTTAGAAGTGTAAACCAAATGTTATAAAACAAAAAGGTAAAGAATACATCCAGGGAGGAGATTTAACTTTACTTTCACTAGTTTCATTAGCAAATGTTATATTTAGGAATCTTGTGTATTCATGTGGTTGCACTTCAGGGTAAAGGGAATAAGTTCATGCAAGTCTTAAGTTTAATACACAGACAGGTTCTCACTGCAATGAATCTGTCCCAGAGAAAAGCTGGATAGGTGTAGTGCTGTGCATTAAAGAGGGATGTGTGTTTGGTTACCATGGATTAACACACAGGTTGATGCGGCTAAAAGAGCTACTGACTGAAGGATAGTTCACAGGTGCAGCCATAGGTTTGTGACTTCCTGTTACTGAATTTGAGAAGCCGTGCACTGATAAAAGTTAAGTCTGTCTCTTTATAGGGCAAGTAGATCCCATGTTCCATAACTGTAGGGAAAAACAGATCTCAATGATTCTGCTCTCTAAAGATGAGGATGGATTTTCAGTACAATTTTAAAGGTCTGCTTTCAGCAACAGTAAATTGGTGTTGTCAAGTCCTGAGATTTATTTAAGCAATACTCAGTTTCAGCCTGACGTTCCTATTTGGGTGACTAAACCAGTGCTTCACTTCTCAAAACAAGTTTGTAGTACCTTTTAAGGGAGAAACTTTCAAATAGGGGATCACAGGAGTTACAAGTACAAAAGTTATGTATTGAGTTTTTCAACTGCAAGAATAAAGTACCCATGGTTATACGATAAGTCTGTTTTGCATGCAAGAGTGGGAAAGACTGGTTATGTGTCTGTCCACTCTTTTTCCTGCCATTTTCTATACATCTGCTGACACACAAGGAAGACAAGAAGTCATGTGAAATATAGGTGAGGAGGAGGATGTTGTCTGCTTGAACATTTTCTGCTCTTGTTGCTAGATCAGATGACCTTGCTTTCATTACAGTTTAACTGTGCCTCTCCCTGCACTGGGGAGGGTTAAAATGCTTGAAGAGTGATGCAGGCAAAATGAAACTTTGTTTGGGGAAAGCTGACACATGCTACTATTAAAGGATGTGCTGTGACTGTTCCTTGTCTCAGTGTTGATAGGACCATGAGTAGAAGTTACATTTATTAAGCATAATCAAAAAACTCCTATCTCAATTGTAGGCATATTGCTAAGTTGATTAATGTTCTCAGAACAGACTGTTTGCATACACTAAACCATTTTATCAAGGTAGTAATCAAATACTGAATGTTATCCAAAAAGAGAGTGTCAGAGAGGAGCACTGGTGAGAGCTTTGGTATGTTAAAATAAAAGTGTGAGCACAACGATTGAATATCCCTTGGTTTACAGAGTTAAAAGTTTAAAAGATGTCTTGTGCAAATCCAGCCACAGGGACTGGTACAAATGAAAACAAGAAGAAAGCCAGGTGAAGTAAAATCACCTTAGCTTAGAGCTAGTGTAATTTTTTTCTTCTCCTTTGTACCACTGACATATTTCACCTCTGAGATTCTTTGTACTTTAAATATGTGTTTTTGTAACCATACAGATTTGTCTCTTGAGATAGACTTAAGCACCATGTGAATTCTAGACTGCCCTTGGTTCTCAGGATTTGGGCAAATGAGAGCAAGACCACAGGTGTACATCCCTAAGAGAATGTTTATGGTGCCAGAGCAGTTAATGCTTAGACACAATGTCTGGATGCCACCAGCCTGAGAATAGACTGAAAAGGTAAAATGAGTTCAGGCTATTTTCAGCTTCTGAGGAGCACTCCAAAGTCAGCAAGACTAAATAGAACAGGCTAAATGTGCAATCCTTAAGAGAGAAGAAGCAAATAAACAGATTTTAAAAAGCACTCAGTTACTGAGGTGTTAGTACAGCAACAAGTATGTTTATGTCAATGAATCACAAACTGAAGGAACAGACAGTGGTGCTACTGAAAAGAAGTAAATCTTGCTTCACTCTTGGTACTTATTGGGGTAGCTGAACTTCAAATTTGTAAAGAAAATGCTGTGATTTAGTTGGTCCTACTAGAGAACTAGGTGCAGTTTAAAGCCCCATACTTAGTGTTGTAATGGGAAACATCTACATTAAAGTGATGTGGTTGTAGGGAGAGTTTGAAGGTGTGAGCATTTACTATGATTAAGTAAAGGTGAGTGAAAAGTAAAGGAGGAAAGAAGGTAATGTTGGTTTTGGACTATACAGTCTTGCAGTAAGATTCCTCAGGTCCTCTGTGAAAAATGTAGAAAAGAGATCAGATATTAGAAGAAAGTTGGAGTGAAATTATATTGCACATGTTCCAGTGCTGATAGCAGTGGTTAAATAGTTACCTGAGAATATTTAGAGGATCCTCGTAGTTGAAGAACAGGTTAAACACTTTCCTTAATTGCAGCTTGGATGTTGCCAAGTTTGTATTTTTTCAAGGGAGTGCATCAGGTTTTACCTTTAGTTGTCCTGCAGCCCTCATCGTTGAAATCTGTATTCCCAAACTGAAAGTTTTACTGTTGCTTCAAAAATGAGACTAGAAGAAAGAGAACATGTAAATCATTAAAGCAGGTGTTAATTCATACATTAATACTACACCATGTTTTGGTAGTCATTTGTGTGTGACATGGCAGATGATTTGAACATTCCATTGCTAAATTATTTCTATCACAGTAAAGTAGTTCAAGCTCACGACAGTCTATATAGAGGTGCCATTTACGATGCTTATGGACCATGTCACTGAGTTGATGGCATTTAAAACTGAATGCGTAATAGTCTCTGTGTAAGAAAACTACTATCTGAAATCTTGGAGCTAAACAAACATTTTTCTAATGGGTCTGGGAAAATCAGGAAATATAATGGAACCTTCAGGTCACCTGCCAGCTTTATTTTGTGTGAGTGTATTAGAAGCTCAGTTAAGCTGGTAGGCTGTCACCTGTATTTTTTCCCGTGTATTTGCCTTTCAGGCATGCACCAAAGAATGACACAGCACAGTTAGGCTACTAATCTGTGTTGCTTTGCTGAGCAATACCCTTTCTTATTTGTATACTCCCTTTAGAGGAAAAATCTGCAATGAGGAGCTTTCCATATACAGTAAGATGTCCTTCCAGCTTCTGGCTAAAGTGAATTTTGAGAGAAAATAATCATGCTAAGTACATTTGTATCCTTACTAAACACACTGTGTTGCAGTGTAATGCACTGTAATGCAGTGACTTGAATTGTTACCTTTTAAGTCGTTACAAGTCATGTGTGTAACACAATGAAAGAAATGCATGTCACATTACCCTTTCACCTTTGAGACAGTTGATGCACATTTAGAAGCTGCAGGTGCTTTGTGCAGATTCACGTGGTGTTAATGAGGTCACTAAATAAGACTTTATCAGTTATTACCTCTTGGCTGTTGCTTCCTTAACTAAAAAACAGGTTGTAAATGCATACAGTGAATAAGATATCAGTCTCTGGTAAATGAGTGACAGCTCACTTGCAATAGTGTTTCTCATCTCTCAAGCAGTGTGCAAAATATGCAGTTGTCTTATAATAATGACACTGGAATTGCCTGTCCTTACAGGAAATTGAACAAAATTTGTTGACCTTCAAGGGTGAATTAAAGACAGTCTAATTGTAGTGAGTTGCTATTGGAGATTCTTTTTCCCCCTTAACTAAATCTATCTCATTTGGGTCATTGCATTCTAAAATACTGACACGTAAAACTTTGGTAGATATATCACATAGTGAGGTAAAAGATTTAGATTATTGTAAGCTGGTTTTTTTGGTAATTTTTTTTTTTTGGAAAGGAATGTGGTGTACATAGCTTGGAAAGTGTTCAACTGTCAGCATTTTAATTCATATTCATACTGCTACAGGCTGTATTCTTCCACACATGTGCAGCCTGATTGCCATGGGAAAATGAGAACATGTTAACCACAGCTCAGTGTTAATTTGTTTTACTTCATGTTTATAGCACCATGTCCTTCATTTTTAACTGCAGTTCCAGAATTTCCAAAATTGCTTTATTATGATACAGAAAGAGTTCAAATGGCAGTCTACTATAGCCTTTATTCTTTTCTTTTTTGGCACTTGTTTCTTCTCACAACTGTAAAGACTATCTAAGGGCTTTCTGTATTAATTTAGCAGTCTTGCATTTATGCTACATACACTTTTAATAGGCCTAAATGCTCTCCAGACTTTTAAAATTTGTTAGAAATGGCAGATTTGCACTCTGCCAGCTGTTTGGCTGTACTTAAAAAGCAGAGCATAGATGTGTGGGATAACCTGAAAAGGCAAGAGATAGTATTGTGCTTCAGAAAGGAAAAACAGCCAACATGACACCGCTGTGCTCGGTTTATTAAGTGGACCAGCTGAGGTGGAGGCTGTGTCAGGTATGCTCCTGCTTGCATACATAGATACAGTTTACAATCAGTAGGGACCTGGCCTAATTGCCACTCATCTGAGTCTGGACAGTGAAGCCTGGAGGAACTGCAGCACGTTCTCCAGCCAGTCAGTGTCAAGCTCTGGGCAATGGCTGGATGCCAGCAGGTCATGGTTCCACCTGATTTGCTCAGTGTCTGGTGGTTGGACTAGGTGATCTCCAACCTCAACAATCCTGTGATTCTAAGAACTTCATTCTAGATGTGTAGGAGTGTGGCCAATTGAAGGAAGTGTCAACTCCATATTATACATGTGCAGCTCTAAAAAGAGTTACTCAGAAAGCTTTAGGTGGCAAAACTGTTCTTGTTTTACTTCACAGGAATCAGAAAGTCTTGACTGAAAAGAGATTGACTAAGAGCCATCAGTGACTAATGCCAGTGTGCTAGAGAATGCTTCTGATCTTGGACTTTGTCTAATTTTCAGTGCTAGCTCTGAGGCAGTATAGCGGCGAGAAAATAAAATGTAAAACTGTTAAACTTCTTGTAGCTCAGAGTTCTTTATTTTGTTTCTTTAAAAGTTACTTTCAGAAGTTGATGTAAAGGTTCACAGATGTTGCACACATCCATACTGTGGATAGATCAAGAGCTTAGTAATGATACTTCAATTTTCCTGTACTGTGTTTGTCTGAATGTCTTGTTGACTTGAATGTCTGTAAACATTTTTATTGAGGTTGTTGTAAAATATGGTTATTTCTTCCTCTTTATTGTGATAGTGTGTCTTCATGTAATATAAATTGTCTTAAGCTGATTAGTAACATGAGTTTTAGACTGATTATTTAAAGTCATCATTCTCACTTGTCAATTACGGATAGACTGTTACATTATACACCTAGATTCCAAAGTTTGGCATGCATAAACTTGCCAGATAAAACCAGACCATTAATCAATACTGTAATAAAGTAGAATTTTTCAGGAATACGCTTCTGTATTTAATTGGTCCGCTAACTCGCACTAATTTTTCTCTCCTTCTTCTCCACAGAATGTGTATGTAAACATAAGCCGCATCATGTCAGTAGCAAACCGCCTGATCGAGTCTGGCCATTATGCTTCACAGCAAATCAAACAGATTGCCAGTCAGTTGGAACAGGAATGGAAGGCATTTGCTGCAGCCTTGGATGAACGTAGCACGTTGCTGGACATGTCCTCCATCTTCCATCAAAAAGCTGAACAGGTTAGTGAGTCGGGAGGGCATCAACAAAAGTTTATGTGCTGGAATGGTGAGTTGTGCAGTTTGCTTTTTCTTTGGACAAAAGTGCAAGAAAGTGATTGAAAAAGCTGACAAGAAAGCCAGAATATTTATTTTTGCCGGTTTTGATACTCAAACAAACCTTGTTCTCCTCAGTTTAGGCCACTGGCCTTAAATTCTCCACAAATTGCTTTGCCCACATCAATGCAAGACAAAACAACCAAATTAGCTATATTAATCAAAATGAAGTAGACTGAAATGCTTAACTATATAAGGCTTTTAAGTATCGATATAATGCCTTTTCTATGTGTAGAAACTATCACTTCAATTGTCCTCACCACTCAACTACAATCTTTAAGTAAAGATTTAACTCATAATAATTGCTTATAGAAAACATAAGTTGAACTGGCCTAAAAGTTGAGAAGTTAATTAACTGTCTTCTGAATCTGAAATTGTGGTGGGAGATGTTTACTTAGTATTCCATAGGAGATTCTTCCTATGCTAAAAAAACATTTTAGCTTTAGGCCTATACCAATTATTTTAATTAAGTCATTAACCGTGTGTAACTGCCAGAGAAGAGGTATATGTAGGGGAAATAGGCATAAATATCCCCAAGTTAATAATCTTAATGGCAAAAGCATGTTTTGCCCTCAAGGGAGTTCAGTTCTGAAGGAGTTGCTGTGTGTGTGCAGTTGAGTCACCCGCTGATCTTGTAGACTGTCTGCTCTGTGCATCCCCAGCGTGTTTGGAGAGCAGAGGTTCTTGGATGGTTATGGCTGACAGAAGCTCTAGTGTGCTGTATATAGATACTTTTCTTTCAATTTGCCTTGCTAAATTATATCCAAGGAAAAATGTCATGTCTGATGTAACAGTAATTTGGAGTGAATGAAGGAAGCATTTGGGAGCTGAGAACTTCAGAAACAGAGAGAGGAGGTGCAGTTGATATTAAGACATTTTTTCCTAGATTTCCACTACACGGATATTTAACTTGATAAACAGATAGACATTAGAAATGAGAATGTATTAAGATGCAAATATGCATTGCTTTTCATTATTTTAGTGGTGACATTGGTTTAATGTCCTTGGACAGACTAAGGTAAGTTATATAAAATGATGCCACTATAATAAGTCCTTTTAGCAAGTTTTATAGAAAAGCTCCATAAAAATGAGATGAAGGAATTGTTTTCTGATAGAAAAGTCGCCAGTCAGCTTGAGGTGTTTGATAGACACAGTTCGGTACCTTGTCAATATCGATGCTTTTCTCATTACTTGGGTCATTTGGGTTTACAGTTAAGCACTTTCAGCAATATATGTAGGAGAGAGATGAGTGAAATGTGAACAGGTAGGTATACCCTGACTCAAATGTTGTCATTTTTCATAGCAAAAACAATAAATTATGCTCATCAGAAGTCAGGGGACTAAATTTTGTGTGATTGTGTGCTGGGCAACTATAGTAAGGGTCAGTGTTATCTTCTTTACCACTTAATATAAGTGTAAACAGGAGGAAAGATAAAAATGAGAGAAAATAGTGCAACATCTGCTGGGATTAATTTACTTTTAATTGCTCTTTCTGCAGTTTTCATTTTATGATTAGCTGCGATGGGTTGCCCTAGTTGATTTGTAAGATACCTGCCTGTGATATATTAGCTGTTTCATTAACAGTAGAGAGCGAGTTCAAGGAAAGAGGGTTTGGAATGTGAGGAATGACCCCTTTAGAGACTGGTGACGCTTGACCTACATAAAAAGATTAAAAAGTAAGCAGCCCAAGAAAAAACACACCCTTCTTGAATGCGTGTGTTCTCTTGCAAGTGACAGGTAAGTGTCGCTGCCTACTGTCAGGCACAGTGAAGTCTGCACCAGCTATCAGTGCCTGCTCACTGGTGCTCATGGAGCTTCTGTAAATGTTCAGTGCTTAACATTAGAGATTTTTTAAACTAGCCCTTAATGAGAATTAAATAAGTGTTTTAGAGCTAAGTGCTCTACCACCCTTCTGCCCAGCTATCAAACAATAGAAGAGTACCAGAAGTGATCTGTGAATTCCTTTGTCCACAAGACTACATGTGCTTCAAGAATTAAGATTATGTATGATGAGACAAATGACTTGGTCTCATAACTTTTGAGTCTTGAAGTTGACATGAATAGAGGAAATTTACTTTACAGAACTCACATGTGCTTGGCTGTACTAGGTTTAACAAGTATGTAAACTTCTAGAAAAAAAGATTCTTTTTTGCTCTTTACCTTCCTAGCATAACAGGGGTAAAAAATTCATGCCCCCTAGCTGTGAAAAAGTAAGTTGGCAGAACTTCTGCTATGTGATGGCAGTTTCTTGTCTGTCAAGACAGCTTAAACTTCAGAGATAACTTAAATTGTCTGCAGAAGAGATTTCTGTTGCAGTATCCTCAATTTCCCCGGAAAGGCTTGACTCGAGCAGCTATGCTGACATAGCTGTGTGCTCAAAGTTCAGTGCTAGTCCTAAGAGACCTCCGCTTAAGTTGTAAATCCCTTACAGGCTTGCTGCTGTGGTAGCTTGCCAAATGGATTTAGTGCTTCTTTGCATGTAGAAGTTAGTTCTTTGGGGACCGAGGTGTGAATTCTCTGTGCCCTGACACTGCCGTGCTTCCTTGATAACCTCTTTCCAGCAAAAGACAGCGATGGAGTGTTTCAGTGAATGGTTCACCAGTAATTCTTTGTGTGCATGTGCGAAGTAACATGGTTTTCTCTGAAGATTAGAAAGAGGTGTGGTGATAAACCTCATGGTACCATGAGTATCTGCACAGGGAGCTGATGTAAAAACCAAGGGTCTGGACTTGAATGCTGTAGCATGTTTTAGTTCCTTGTGTAAACAAGACCTTAATTGGCTTTTGTGTTTCTGAAATGGTAGGTGTAGGATGAAGGAAAATTTTTCTTAGCTGCAAAGTCAAGAAAATGAGCAAGAGTTAACTTGAAGCATCAATATTGCCAACAGTTAAATTGGCTCTGAAGACTGCCGAAATACAGCTAAACCTGCCTGTCTCCAAACAGCTCAAAGAGTTTCAGATACCTAAAAGCACAATTATAGTCAGACTTCAATATTTCTTTCTATTCTGATGTAAACTTTTGGTTATTTCAGAGAGAAATACTGTAAAGACTTTTTTGCTTCAAACAAGTCTTTTCAGTGTCTGTCACAGAAATGAATGTCCTTTTGTATGTTACCACCATGTGTGTACTTAATGGTAGAACCCAAAATCAAGCCAAATGTTTCTTCTCTGTTACAGTACATGAGCAATGTGGACTCATGGTGTAAAGCCTGTGGTGAGGTGGAGCTTCCCTCAGAACTGCAAGATTTAGAAGATGCTATCCATCATCATCAAGGGATATATGAGCACATTACCTTGGCTTACTCTGAGGTCAGTATTTTGTTTGTTTCCTTAGATAAAATTGCATCGTGTTAAGTTTGGATCATGAATCAGTATCACTTGTTGCATTGGGAGTTAGTTGGAAAGTCAAGTGCTGAGCTTCTTTTTAAATTTTATGTACTGGATTTTGCTACTGTTGTTCAAAAGTGAAGTGTTAAAGTCTTCTTGTAACCTTTGGAAAGAAATTAAAAGATGAGATTTAACCATGTGTGGTCCAAACAACCCTTGGAGCACTAAAGTACTAAGTATGTTTTAATTTGCATATGCATATTACTACCTTTTAATAGCAGTGTGATACTATTGTTTAAACATTTACTTGAAGGGAAGTTAGCTGGGCATTCTTTGAGAAGGTATTCTGTGGCATGGATTTCTCTAAGTGTGTTTTGAAAATCCATCTCTAAAATTGCATCACAAAAAAGGCTTAACTCTCAAAGGATGTCACTTTAGAAGCCAGAAGGTAATGCACTTAGTTTCATCAACCTCAAAGACACTTAAATGAGCTAGCATGCCTATGTAGTCAGCATTTGTAAGATTAGCATATCCTGTACTGCTGCTCTAATCTTCGACTCAGTACACACTAGAATCATAGTATTTATCACTATTTCTAGTAGTTGTCTTTACAGCTTAAGATAAAATGCTTATTCTGAAGGCGATCTAGAAAGTGATGACTCAACTATGTTTTTTTTGTTTGCTTTCAAATTTCGAGTTTTCTTTTGTGCTTTACTTCACTGAAATCAAATCAGTATTCATTATTATTAGCTAACAGGTATTTTCTGCATTTCCTGCTTTACTTGCCTTTCTTTCTTCTGTCAGGGTTGTTCTCATTGTGGAATAAAACGGTTTTTGCTATTCAATTGGACTGATGTTGTTTTGGATTAAATACAGTAGTTTTTCTACTCACAAAATTACGTGTTTGGTTTAATCATGGTAAAAATCATCAGTGGACACAGGATAGCTTAGGCCACAGCTTGCACCTGTCTTTAAAAGGAGGTCATGTGGGTTTAAATTAAGGGTTGTGATTTATACATTACATTAAAGTAAAAACTACTTTCTGGTGAACCAGCTTTATTATAGGAAGCTGCATCCTAAGTCTGGTCACATTTCATTTAGCAGTAAAGGAAGGTAAGATTAGTGCTAATGATCCGTCCTATTGTTAGTATATCAAAACTGGGTTTTTTGAATACCTGCCGCCTTAGGGCCTGCATAAACTTTGTGACCATGAGTCAGATGTCCAGGGTTCACGAATTCTTGTTCTTCTGTGTAAAATACACAATATTCCTATTCTTGCTCTATGCCACCCTGCTGTGTCAACTGATCTAATGACATACTATCACACCTGATAATACTTGTGATTTTACTTACACCTAACTCTTTTAACTCATTCTTGAAAGCATATTTTGTACTAAGGTTACTTGTCTTCATTATAAACTTTCATCATTGGGAGGGTCCCTTTTTAAAACACGGGACAGAGACATAACACGTTTTTAACAGATTTATGTGAAGAGAGGCAGTCTGGGGTGCATGCTTCATGAGAGTGCAGCAAGAAGTAGGAAGGCTAGATTTCTCTAGAATCATGATTATAAAGTGGTGAGTTTAAAATAGTGGCATTTTTTCTACTTGGTTCTGTTTGGCTTGAGTTAGTTTTGTGTGGGTTCTTTTTTTTGTCAGGGTGTGACTGGATGAGCCTGCTGTTAAGTGTAAATAAGTACTGTGGATTAGCATGTTAAATACTGTTTGCTTGCTGGTGATGCATAAAGAAAATAAATTAGACCAGTAGATTATAGGATTGCTTTGAAAAATACCTTGAAAATTTATTTAGGGTTTCAAAGCTGTAGCTTTTGACTTCGGAATGGTTAGATGTTTTAACAAAATCTTCACTGGTACTGCTTGAAGGGAAAAAAGTGCACTAAGTGCATTTCTTCTGATTTCTAGTCATTACTTTTCCCCATCTGGTAAAAAAAACCAGCTTTGTCTTTAGCAACCAGAATTGGTGCAGAAATAATAACTGTATGTGTATGTACAAGTTGTGTTCCTCCTGTCGGCAGAAGGTTTTATTTTGTATTTTTCAAACGTGCATTCCTTTTCAAAGATTGATGGAGGCATCTTTCTATGTCAGGGTGTTACAGCACTATTGCTTATCATTATTAGTTGTATGACTTCATTTCTATTACAGTACGGAGCTCCTTTCATTTCGTGATGAATGAACAGTGGGGGAAGAGAGAGAGCAACACTATGGGAATCACAGCACTGTCATTCATTTTAGATTGCAATGTCTTGACAACACGACTTGGTTGCAAAGTAGAAGACAGTAATTTTAAGAAAGTAAATGCTTTTAAGACTAGACAGTCTGATTTTACTGAGGGTAATTACTGTATATTACTAGTAAAGCAACTTACTAGCTTACAAGATGAGACAACTGGTACGCCTGAAAATCCAATAGATGTGCCTTAAATGAAGTTATATATATAAATAAAGTTATACATCTCACTGAAATCTTAAGGTGGTCATGCACTAGGAAGGAAGAAAATTTTGGTGTATTAACTACAAAGGAAAATATGTGCACAGTCATTTGTTTATAAAGCTAATTGGATCAAGGGGCTGTCAGAATTTTTTTTAACCTAGATTTTATGGACTCTTGAATAGATACTTGAAGTCCATTACCTTGAAATATTTGAAGAACTTACTAGATAATTTTTTTGAATGCAGAAAAGAAAAAAGATACCTTTATAACTATGCTATGGCCTATGCATTTTTTCTGCTGACTTGACTTTACAGGAGCTACTTTCAGAAGTGAGCTTCATTCTCTGTGTTGATACTCATTACTAAAATGAAAGAGCTTGAACTGGAACTGAGAAATAAACTCCCTCGTAATCTAAGCATTAGAAAAGAATTTTCATTTGGATCTGTTTGACTACTGAATAACAAATTTTAAATGTGCCTAGACTTAGTAAAAAGTTGTTGAAAATAGCCAGTGGGGAAAGGCCTTGACAAATTTACTGTTTCTGACATGGTGTTGATTTGATGGATTCAGGCTGTTGTTTATACTCTAGTCTTGTGGTTTCAGATGATTGTTTTTCCTGCCTCCTAGATGAGCCGTTAGAAAATTTCTTTACAGGTAGCTGAATTATACTGAATTGTAACAGTTCTCTGAGCTTCATGCTAAAAGTGACAGGGTAAACACCAATGAAAAATGCTTTTAGCACTAAATGTTAATATTGACCAGATAAGAGAGGATTATTGCTTTTTAATTAGCATGCAAGGTAAATCTGAATATTTCTGCTGTGGTTTAAATCAGAGAAGACAACAGTTAGAAACGACAAATGTTTGCTGTCAATATCAGTAGTTAAACACGTTTTGGAAAACAGTATCTTTCTGTGCTGCATGGAAAAGGTTTAAGTGATTTAATCAGAATTAAGTTTGCCATAACAGCAGTTTGCTCTTGGCTTACCAGTAACAGTAATAATTTAGAAGTTGTAAAACATGTCAGATTGAATCATGTACTAAGTTTTATATCTGTTGGTTTAAATGTATTTGTCAAATTAATATTAACCTACAGAAGGTAACCTCCCTGTTCACCTTTGCAGCAAATGAAGAGAGAGATTGTTTTGGAAGGATAATTCTGGACAAATGCTTAATTTTAGGTGTTCTGTTGACTAGGGAAAGAGTTGAAGAATATTTATTCTAAGTTAGATTCTTCTAGTTTTTAAAAAAACCCCACAACAACAACAACAAAAAACTCAAACCAAACAAAAAATCCCAACACTTTGAAGGAAAATCACTCCTAAAGTAATGAAAAAATGGAAAGACAGGCTGTTATTTAGAAGAGTGCTACTTGTTAAAATTATTTTAAATAGAAAGAGATTATAATTTTTTTCTTTCCTGTAACAGCTGCAAGTAGGTAATCATTCCTGCAATAAAACAAGTCTTAATCATTGGTCCATGAGTTCTTAAAGACATCTAAAACTGGGAGAGCGGGTGGGATTCAAAGTAGTAGCCCAACAAGCTTTTGGCAAGACAGCTAATTCTTCATCCTTTCTGGTGGTCAGGTGAGCCAAGATGGGAAGTCACTCCTTGACAAACTTCAGAGACCTTTGACTCCTGGGAGTTCTGATTCCCTCACCGCATCTGCCAACTACTCAAAAGCAGTTCATCATGTCCTGGATGTCATCCATGAAGTATTGCATCACCAGCGCCAACTGGAAAATATCTGGCAGCATCGAAAGGTCCGCTTGCACCAGCGGCTTCAGTTGTGCGTTTTTCAACAGGATGTTCAACAGGTAGGTTTTATTTCACTTTTTCTAAGTGACTTTATATTCTGTCAACCTGTGATTTTAAGCTGATTGTACTGACAGGTGAGTTTTGACTGCTAAACCCCATTTTCGTTTGTACAACAAGTGAATAGTTGCATGGGACTGACTGAATGATACCAAGTTGTGTGTATTATCAGAACGTGGATATTGACTATTACGGATAATAATTATATTTGAAAGTTAGCTCTACTTCATTCTTTTCTGATTTTAAGTTAATTTATTTACTTTAAGTCATATATGATGAAAACGATTTTTAGTATAGACAGCTATTCTGAGTTTGTGCTGGAAGCTGACATTCACATTCTAGGTAAAATTCTGAACTTGAAGTGTCAAAAAGACTTCTTGTTGTAACCTGCAAAAAATTAATAGTGTTATTCTGTAAAGTTTTCAGTTTTAAATCTTCAGTGATACTTAATTGACTTAATAGTGTTTCTTTAAAAGCTGAGAGTAGTATAATAAGGAATTATAAAAATTACAGGTGAGATTACTTTCTGATAATAACACTGTTTTTGAATTAATGGTTATTAGCTGCTGTTTTTTTATTATGATGACAACATCCGTAAAAGTTAGTAGTTATGTGCAGGCATTAGTATCTCTGAAATAGCTTTGCCTTTTTAAAGTAAAACAACATAAAATTTCTTGGTTGATGGATTTTTAATAAACATAAAATGTTGGCTTTGGACTGCAATTAACAGAAACATTAGTAGTTTATCCTTTAAGAGCTCATCTTCATAAAAAAGTAAAGATGGCCAATATTTGCTGATCATGTTCTTTCATTTCAGAGTAAAAGTGTTCACAAATCACAACTTCTCAATGGGGTTTTTAGATAGATAGCCATAGTTCTGGTTAAACTAATATTTTTTCTTCAAAATAAGTTGCACTTTAAGTTCAATTTCTTGTACTTTTCTGTTTCAAGAAGATACTGGATGTGAGCAGTTGGGAGCGAAATAACTTATTTTCGTCATTTACAGTAGTTGAAAAAGGTAATTTAGGCAGGTGGTGGGGAGACTGAGCAATCTTGATAACTGAACTTTCTTCTACATCTAGTGATGCCGTAGGATTTTAGCTTTTACATTTTCATATGTTTGTAATCCTGCAATTCTTTAGTGTATAACTCTGAACTCCATATAGAATCTTAGCTACTGCTTTTCCCATTTTGGTCAGACCCAACAATTCCTCTCTAGGCCTGAGAATCAAGGACACCTCACTGTTTCAGGCCCTGAGAAATGTAAACAAAAGTGAGTTGGGGGAGTAAACTGAGAGAATGGGACTCCACTGCCTGAAGCTGTAATTGGACAATTAACCTCTGATGTACAAATGGACAAAACTTAGATCTGTCCGAAAAACGTGTGGCTGTCGTCCATCCTGGGTGCAGTCTCTGCGAGACTCCTGCCCTGCCCAAGGTGGACCCTGTGAAGGCCTTTTCATAAATACCTGCCCTTTATCCTTTCACTCTGTCCAGCCTCTGTTCCAGGTCAGCCTCTACAAGGCACCACTGGTGACTATCTCTTCATGTAATTAAAGAAGATAACTTAAATACTTAAGCAGTAAATCATGTAAAATCTTCCAAACTTTATTACTTAATTTTTTATCTAAGAAGAAGCGTACATTGAAAGTCAGACTTTTATGCAGATTGTCAACACTCAGATGTGACAAAGGATGTAGAAAGGCGTGAAAAATACTAGCTCACCAAAAAAAAAAGGAAAGCAGAGGGAATGTTATGAATGGTCAGCAAGGGCATAGAGAACTGAAGACTCCATTCATGATGCCATTGTATAAATCCTTGAGGCTCTCCATGAAGATTACAACATAAGTAGTGGCCAGTAAGGAGGGTCCAGTGCTGGTACTTGCATGAGTAGTTAGTGAAGGGCCAACTCAGAACATGCTGTGATTCTGTGATGAGGCACAGCCCACAAACGAATCACCTCTTAAACTGAAAAGGCTTCATAAGGAACCTTCAGAAACTGAAATTAACACCGTAGTTTGATTCTCAGGGAAAAATGTAGGTCCTCTCAGTAGTCTGATGCCAACAAGTACGGATTGGATGGTGGAACTTTCTCCTCTAGTTTGAATTCAGTTCAAGTAGGACCTACTTAGGCAATCTAGGCCAAGGGGTCTCCTGAGGTAATTTTCCAGGTACATAATTCAAGTTTTGGGCCTGTAGGCCAGGCTTTAGGCAGTTTATTTCCTGGGGGAAGGTGTTCATTAAATGCTGCAGAGAGTCTTACTGTACTGCTCCTACTCTTTGCCTTTAATATCTTGGGAGTCATAAAATGCTTGTAGGAAATTTTCATTTTCTGCTCTGTCCTAAATCATGGTTCTCGGTGTAGAGGAGTTAGCTCTCAGACTGCTTTGTTCTTTGAAGCTGGCAAATAACCCATCATTAGGCTCAAGTCATTGTGCATTCACCACCAGGTTCCTCAGCAAGATGCTGGATTTTCCTTCACTGCATTAGTCTCATCAGCCTTTGGAGCTGCTGCATTTGAGATGAAGTAGTCACAGATTTGAAAGCAACAAAGTGGACATCTTTACATATTTTTATAACTTCCAGTATCAAGAATGTGCTATCCGAATCATGCATGTGGATTGTGAATACACCAGAAGTTTTCAGTATGAACCAGTTGCCTCAAGAATGTTGATCCATATTGACTTATTATTCAGTACATGCCTTACCTTCTGGTTAGATAAATTTCTTTCATCCTGTTCGTGCCTGTGGTTTGTTTATATGCTTTGCAAGACAGACATTGAATTAAGGTAGCAAGAGATCCTCTTGACAGTTTGAAGCTGCAGCCTGTAGTGCTAATGCACATCTTTATCAACCACATGAAATTTCAAGCTAGATCTGTACAGACGTGCAGCCCTTGCTTGCTGTCTTCCTAAACCCTTCCCTTAGTATCCAGTAATTATCAGTGTCACAGATTGAGTTGTCCTTTGGTTTACCTCTGTAATGACTGTTAATTACTGAAATGTTGCATGTGGAAGTATAGCTCCTTATGTTGCTTTAACTTCACAGATATTGGATATTTTGGCACTGCCTTATGAATCACAGTGTGAATTTTGGTCACTGTTCCCTTTCATAATACAACTTTTCATGCTTGGATTTCAGTGCAGGTCAATCTGTAGGACAATGACCATTCAACATCCATAGCAGATAGATGAATCCAATAGCCACAGCAGATGTCTTAGAGATTGTAGCTCCCTCAGCTTCGAAAATCTATCTGGGGGAAAAAAGTGAATAAAAAGATTCTTTTTTCTTGCAAAACAAAAGCAAAACAACCTTATCAGATCATCTTAATTTATCTGAGAAATAGTTTTTCAATTGAATAATCATTAACACCATTCAGTGCATGAAATTACTCTGGTTTGAGGTATTAGTTAAATTTATATCCAAGACAGTTCTGGAATGGTTTATGTACTCCAAAGCAACTTTCTAAAATACTTTAGTTTTTGTTTGCACATTCTCTCTTTGTTCAAATGTTAAAAAATTCAATTAAGATTGATTGAGAAACTAACATGAAAACATCTTTTAATTATTGTCAGTAAAGTTAAATGTGGTGGGGGTTTTTTTTTCATTTCAAAATAAGCTGTGTGGCTCTCTTCCACTGTTTGTAGTTAGTTTGCACATAGTGGCAAGCAACCAAGTGCATTGTAAGTGAATTTATATCTGTCCTTTAGCATGAGTCTGTGATTTCCTCCTCCTGCCTCTGCTGGATTAATGAAATAACTCAGTTCAAGGAAGTGTTAAGTGAGTGACAGAGCTGAGTTGGAGGAGTGAATTGGCCGTGTTGAGCCAGTACTTCACTTTGTGTTACTTCCACCTTAGAAAGCTCATTGCGTTTTTTCTTCCATCTTGCATGTTCTTGTATACTGGGAAACTGTGTCTAGTGGAGCTTTCCAAATCAACAAAAGCATTGTGGTAATACCTGAGTACACCAAGAATCATCTGCTGATCTTTTGAAGCAAGTAGTAAGGAAAGTAGCACATGAAATAATGGAAATAGTAGATGAGGAATGAATTACAGAAAATCTGAAATTTGAAATGTGAAAACATATGACAGTCTTAAACTGAATGGAATTCTGAGTTTGACTTTAGGTAGCAGAAACATGCTGGGAGATCTAATTCCTGGTTAGTTTGTATATTAACATCTAAATAAAGTGTTTCTCTTTTAATTTTAAAAAAAATTCTGGCCACTGGCACTCAATAATGTATGTAGCCCTTTTAATATAAACTATGCTAGTAAAAGTATGATTTTATGCTTAAGAGTTAATAAGCTTACCAAGTAGATAATAGTCAGCCTTTCATCTAAGCAAAGGAGCCGACTCGTTCTGATATGAAGCAATAAAGCGAACTTGGAACAGCAACATGGACTTCTGCTCTTCTAGGCCATGAAAGGTCAAAATTGAGCATAAAGATAATGTTTCTGGTAGAGCGATACTGCTGACACTCGTATGACCAGAGTTTTGGTGCCTGAAAAACTCTCCTGGTAGCTTGCAAGCCGGAAATCAGTAAAACATGCTGGTAGGACTTTTCTTTGGGGAGTAGGAGGGAGATTAGTTGTTGTTGTTTGGGGGGGAGGGGGTTGTGTGTTTTGATTTCGTTTGGCTTGGCTTGTGGCTTTTTTTCCCCAAAAATACATTTACTTGATCATAGTGGGTGTCTTCTCTGTCCATTTTGGATAAATGTGCTGATTCTTGCTTGATCTGCCTGCTTCAAGACAGGTTACAGTCACTAGTTTCAGCCTTGACTAATGAAGGGCGGGCCATGAGTGCTTGCTACTTGCTAGCATCAACATGATTTCACTGTGTGATTCCCATGTGGCTTTTGAAGGCGGTTCCAGTGTAAAATGGTTCTTTTTGCAAGAGAGTATTTCTACATTTTAACTATCTGGAGATCAGAAATGCAGAGATTTCCATCTTCCCCTTCTGAATGCTATGTCAGCAGCAAGTAAGTGGTGGAGATCAGAAAAGTGATTGTATGCAAAGTAGGTAAAGGGGTGGGGGGTGAGGAATGGATAATAATGTGTGAAAGACTGGTGAAAATGAGCACGTTTAATCTGCAAAATATCAGGTTTACTTCTACAAGCAGCATATACCGCATATTTTACAGCCATGAGCAATGATTTTGTTAAAATGAAGCTGTCTTTCCATAGCAGTTTCTTCTATCGTGTATTCTTTTGGGAGCTAGAAAAGTAAGCATTTTTCTAGATCCTGTGTTGGGCATAAGGTTGATTTTGCTGAGACTGCAGTAGAACTTAATTGCATCATTAAAGCAACTTGCTGCAGTGGAGGATGATGCTGTTCACTCTTTCCCTGAAAAGTGTTGAGCCTCTTAGACTCTTATGTGTTACTTAAGTACCAGACTGAATTCCATTTGCTTTCAGTACTGGTAGAAGAGTCCTTAGTGGGTCAGTATGATGATTTCTGTAACTCTTACTTCTCTTAGGAAGAGGGAGAAAATGCGTGAGTTGCTAAAAGGATAATATTAGTGTCAACTAATGGTATTGTCCTCTGATTGAAGTGTTATGCAAAGCACTCTCTGATGGGAAGAGCATACCTTGACTCTGCCTCTAGATGCTGTAAAATTCCCAAGAGTGCTTCCTCACTTTTGTTAAGAATTGAGGTATGAAGGCTGAACGCTAATGAGACTTGTATTCATACTGATTTCACTTAGAGGCAGTAATGTTTCTCTAGTTGAGTGGTTTATGTCATGATCTGTGTACTGGATTTCTATGACAATTTCTTCCCTTGAGAAGTTATTCAGCATTATTTGGAGCAAAAATCATTCTCCCTGGGCTGCTTTCTGCTTTTCATCCCATGCTTTCTGGGACTGATTTTGCTGTTGATTTCATTTGTTAGCTTATAACTGTTAGTAGTCTCCAGAGCCCAGTCTAATTATTTCATCCAAACATGTCTCTTTTCAGCTCTTTTTATAATGGGAAAAGTATTCTCCTGAAACTAGTCAAATGTATTGGTAATAATAACTGGGGCCATGTTTAGCTCCTCACTCTCCTTTCTCTGATCAATACTTTACCTTGAAAGGATAAAATGAAAACTTGCATTGACCTAAAACACAATAATATTCTTTTGGCAATACTTACTAGGAAAACAAATGTTGCATAAGTTAAGTATGGAGATTTAATGAAGTGTTGGTGATTTGAAGTGGCTGTGTTTTGTGGTATTAGGGAATTGTTTGTTGTTTTGAAGATGTCCAGTAGGAGAGAGCTTGCAAATGGAAAAATATTTGAATGGTCAAGCTAAATGAGAAAACCATGTTTTCATTCTTCTGCTAAAGAAAGCATGGATGTTTTTTATGGGAATAGTGTGTGGGATTACATGTGTGTTGAATGTGGTCATGAGTGATGTTGCAGGAATGGTTCTCAGATCTGTTTGGAAGAAAAAAAAAAGTCTTTAGTTATACTCAGTTATACTTTCAGTACAAGAAAACTGGGGAGAAGACCTCACCCAACTTCAGGAATCAGAGTAAAGGACACTAGTAGGTAAGAAGAGGCAAAGTACAGGCTTTTGAAAGTTATATTGAAAACCAACTAAAATATTCATGTTTTAAAGAAAAAAGAACGCTGAAGGTGAATGTTAGGTAAGATATTCCACATCACTGCGTAAGTGCTGTATAGATATGGTTAGCTGACTTAAGAAAATTGCTTATGTGCTGTTGTTTTTAATTCTGAATGTCATTCTTGAACCTTTTAAGTATCTTCCAAAAAATTGAATACCATATGCATACTTAACTAATGGATTAAGTTATGGCTAGGAAGTATTTGAAGACGGATTAGATGGTTTTGTATGTTCACTCATCAGAAATTTGATATGTGTGCAGGAATCTTTTGTGTAAACTGGCAGGAACTAATTACATGTACAGTTTTTACTATTTATAAAGCTGTCAGCCCAGTCATTGTCATAGAAGCATTAAGGTCCTTAAAATGTCCTGAATACAGACATTTATCTCATAATGATGTCAACTAATTTTTCTTGCGTTAATTAAAGTTAGTTAGTTGCTAGTGAATCTTTCTTCCTGACTTTATGATATGTAGAAGGCAAAGCGAGTTCTCATCTAAAGCAGAACTTCACTGTGTTATTCACCAGCAATGTGCAATCTTCGTTAGTGTTACCTTGCAGAAAAATGTCAGCTGAAGGAGCAAACAGATCAGAGAGACCCTCACAAGGAGTCTCACCACTCAGATCAGATTACTGTCAAATTGATGAATGTGGAGAAATGAGATTGTCCTTGATAGGCTTCAAAATACAGATATAATCTTGAATCATACTATTTTGCTAGTTTGAGCTAATTACTGCCTTGAGAAAGGTTAAATGAGATGTAATTAATGTCCTTCAATGGCAACACTGTGTTTTAATTCAACAGTACAGTTCTTTTTAAGCAGCGCCTTTACAGCTTCTCAGTTCCTTGAATAATTGTCTTTTTGTTGTAACATTCAATACAGCCACTCAGAATTTCTGTGTGTCTCTCTTTTGTACCACAGGTGTTGGATTGGATTGAAAACCATGGAGAAGCTTTCCTTAGCAAACATACTGGAGTGGGAAAATCCCTGCATCGGGCCAGAGCTTTGCAGAAACGCCATGAAGACTTCGAAGAGGTTGCGCAGGTAAAAGCAATCACATGAAGGACTGTACACTTATCATGGAAATAAATGAAAAATTCCTGCTTTTGCACTTAAGGGCTGGGCAGAGGAAGCTCCACTACAAAACATTCCATTCCAGGAAGGGACTATTTTGTTTCTGTTGCAAGTTTTTATTTCATTTCTCCTTTATGCTGCAGCTTTGAGAAGAAAAAGACAAACTTTCACAGTCCTAGAGGGTGTGAGCCTTAAAGTACAATAGAATTGCTCTGCCATTATTATTATTATTATTATTATTATTATTATTATTATTACTTCAAAAGCATGTTTTCAAATACTGATTTACAGAAGAATGAAAGCTCTCCTTTCAAAGTAGCTTAGTTCCATGGAATTCTAGGATTTAAACTTTCTTGCAGCCTGTAAGAGAGGATAGAAATGAACTGAAAGTCCTGCTTTCTGACTTAAAGCTTGGAGAGCTCCCAGATCCTCACTGCAGTCTCATGGAGAGGAAGGGGGACTCTTAAGAAACCAGGTGAGCCAGCAAACTGGCCATCCTGACCAGGTGTTTTTTCTTTAAATACAATTGAGTTTGTATATGCCCTCCTTCTGAATCACTGATACCCTAGGTTTAGCCATAAGTGGAACTGATGATGAAACTTCAAAACAAATTTTTCTGTGAAAAAAGTCAAAACAAATAGAGATACAGAGGCATACAAGGAGCTTTAAGAAGGAACCTGGTATAGCTGTTAGCCTCTAAAAGGGGATGTGAGGTGAAGAATAACCCTATGAAGGAAGCTGAAGGCTAGAATCCTCCCCATTAGTAACATGCACTGTCTGTCCAGCCTTAATGATTGGTAAGAGAAAACATCTCCAAGATTAATCAAGAAAAATCTCTGAAGGTGACGTTGATATAGGGGCGCTTCAGTCAAAGAGAAGAAAATGTTATTAGATAATTTCGGCATGATATGCAGGAGCTCAGCAGTGACACCTGCTATGGGGGAATGCATCAGAAGTGTTGTTTACAGTTTGCCTGTTTAGTGGAAGATTAAGCTCTGGATAAATTTTTTTTTAAATACAGTCTTAGAGCTCTCCAGTGGCTGAAGACTTGAAATAGCATCAGAAAACTTCCTCAATATTGATTTCCTGTAAAATTTTCAAAAAGAATAGGTGTTGTTACTTTTGTATATATACATGCTGGATTTTCTATATGCATGTCTATTACTTCATTTTTAGTAAAAAGCAATATTTTCCATGTGGAAATACTTATTTTTCTGGGTCAGACAAGCAGGAGTCTATTTCTGTAAGATAGTTAACAAAGCCTGAGTGATCTCATACTTAATACTGTATTATTTGGGCAAAGAAGAAGAAAACGTTTGAGTAGCCAAAAGGGGATGAAGTGCATAGACATGTTACTGGGATGTTAAATAAAGCGTCTTGTTAATTTGCATTATACTTTGAAGCAGAAAATTGTAAAGCCAATGCTTACTAAAAACTTCCTAAAACTGAATGTTACTGGAGTTTGAAATTATCTCTTCAGGGAATGGGTGGAAGTTCTATTTTTGGAGATACTGAAAACTTAGATTGGTCAAAGAACTTAAATGTACTACAGGGGACTATCTTCCACTGACAGAAGGATGGACAAAATGATCTAATAAGTATTTTTTTCATCTCTAAGTCTTGAATGTGTGGTGAGTTACTGCCAAGAGAGGCACACCCTCTGAGTTGTTCCTCTTACTTGCTGTAAAACTGAATATAAGCAGCCCAAAAGGCATTCCTGTTGTTGCTGTTACAAGGAAGATTATGTTCAAGTATAAAACAGTGATCTGCAGTCCTTGTTAAAGCATCAGTTACTTTTGGCTGACTTATTTTCTGCCTACATTTCTGGTTGGTCCAGGTCTTTGTTGTGTTTTTGGTTTTGTTGTTGTTGTTGTTGCTCTTTTTGTTGTGATTTTGTTTTTGTTTGTTTTCAATAGGACTCTAGGCATTATTAGGGGTTTTCAGTCAGTTCCAGTCAGAAGTTGAGAGAAAGTCATGTTAAATGAAGTGTCACTGGCATGGCAATATTCTGGCAAATCCAGGAAGCCAACAGTAATGTTGATATGTTCCTGGTCAAAGGCTAACTCCTGATTTTGAGGGGAGTGAAAATTATTTTTTCTTTTTTCTTCCTTTCTGCTTCTTCTCACATTCTTTTTTTAACATGAATGAGGTGCCATTTCCTCAACAGGATTCAAAGAGATGTTAAAAAATGCTGTATGTCGACTAGAAAAGACGTTCCAGCCAATGGGCTGTGGTCTCACAAATTAGTCACTTTAAAATTCATGTGAAATGAAGGTTTCTTTCTCTTTATTTAACACTTTTTATTACCACTACAAAAGCTAGATAGTAAAAACTCAGCTAATAATCCTCCCTAAATTCTGATTAGAAATTCGTGCTACACATACACACTTTGACTTGCACTCCCTATTGTAAAATTCCATTGCTCTTTGCATGTAAAGCTTATCCAGTTCAATTTCTACTTACCCATCTTTTTCTTTTTTTTCACCTTCTCTCCATTTTCATCTTTGTGTCCATGAGACGGTTTATTTAAAGTGTCAAGTGTCCAAATTTTGATATAATTGATTCACTTACAGGCGTGAATTTTCCATTTACAAGCACTGGGTACAGGTCAATACAGTACTTGTACTTTTCCATGCATTTTTGTATGAAATTCTAAGTCAGATTTTCATGTTTCGAATATGATCTATGTCTGCTTTTGACAGTAGTCTGTGCTCAAAAAACACAAAAGTTGTATGGCAAGAATTAATTAATGGGATCTTTTTCCTCAGGTAGGTTTTCTAGGTGCAAGACATACACAAGAAAGATTATTGCAAACCTTGTCTGAATACACCTTTCATTTCCCTATGAACACCAGTTACCATCTCCTTTAAGGTTATACAAACAGGTTATGAATTTGGACTGGTTCTGAACTTTACCCATGAAATGGTTGCAATACATCAAATTAAAGGTCCATGTCTTACAGTATCTTGTGGCTGTCACCAGATGCATAAAGAAAAGATACCGTATGCTTAAAAAGTTCTATTTACCCTCGCAGTTATCTAAGCCTGTTTGATTTTGGAACTGAAGGATGCACCAGAACCAGTATTTAATAGTCACTGATGGACTTTTCTTTCTTTAATTAGGCTACTTTTTGAACCCCTTTATGATCTTGGAATGTATCCCAGACCCTGTGGCAATGGGTTATGCAATTTAATTGCTCCTTAGATGAAAAGGACTTTGCTTTTTCATTTTAAGTATATTGACTGATGCTTAAATGTGATAGTGTCCACTGTACTTAATGAGTAATCTATCTTGTTTTCTATACTTTTAATGATTTGTATACCTCTGCTGATCTCCAGCCATCCACGTGTCTCTCTTCCCTTTCCATACCACAATAAACTCCAGATTGTATGAAGTGCAGTCCGTACTTCCACTCACTTCTGATGCTGTATTTGTTGTCAGTTGTACTCATTTCTGCACTAGTGTCTGAAGTTTAACCTTTGGGTTTTCTGTGATGTGTCACTTCATACGCTTCCTAAAAATATGGTGTTTGTTCTTTGGGAAGAATATTTAGAAAACGTTTCTTAACAGAAAGATTGGAAAAATGTTGGAATTTGTTGTTGGGGATTGTGGTAAGTTCCATCATGGAGAATTCTTCATAATTTTGGAGAAGAATGCCTATTAAAGACTTGAACCTTGGGGCACAGAGGGATGGACTACAGCTAGTCTTGAAGTTCTTACGGGGCTCCTTTTTTTCCCCTGGGATTTGGGGAGAGTGTGCTAGTCGAGATATCATGAGGAAGTTTGTCACTGTGATGGCTCCTTTGTCAAATTAGGAAATCGGCATAAGAGGCATCAAGGAAGAACTCTTCTTGCTCTTTTTGCCTAACTTTCAACCAAAGGCCACCCTTTGGGACGAGTGTTTTCAAAATCTTTGCATTACTGCTTTTTTCCCTCCGAGCGTTGTTTAGAAGTGAGCAGAGAGCTGGGAAAGGTAGTAGTAGTACTGAACACCGAGCTGATGTGATTTCTATCCAAAGGGCAGTTTATATTATATTCCAGCTCTACTTGGAAGTGAAATTTGAGCAGTAAGGCATGTGTCTGCTGCTAGGTTTGAGAATCGCAACCCCTTTCGAAGCAGCATCCAGGCTATGATCTTTTCTAAATACAGGCAGTTCACCATCCCCTTTACAGAAAGAGAAGTCAGATGTGCCTGGGCCTGTGTAACGGGGAAGATACTCCTGGAATCTGTAAACAATGCTTCACATGTGAGATAAAGTTTTCATTAAAATGGGAAACTTCTGTTTCAGCCATCTGCTGCTGGGTGTGGTGCTCTGGACTGATGAAGTAGTTGTTGTTTGAGGAGTGCCTTGAGGCTCTTTGGCCTTGCCCCTTGAACACATATGAGCTGCAGCCATGGAAGGCAGAACACCCAAGCACCCAAGCTCAGAGTGTGTTCAGGGCCAGCGTGGCCTGGCACAGTGGTCTGAGGCGTGGAGTAGCCTGCTCCCCAGTGAATATCAGGATAAGCTCGTGTTTGTCTCGGCAGGCTTTCCCAGGGAAACCAGGGAGGAGTTCTCTATCTCTCTGTGCAACTAAAAACCTGAAAGTTAAGGAAGGGCTGAGAGTTACATAGTCAAAGTCAAGGAACAGCATGGATTTAATTCCTTGCATAAATAGAGCATAATAAATTAAGGGGGAACTCCCCCCAAATATGTGAAAGCTTCACTGAGTCATGTAATCTGTCCTGGGCTTGTCTGGTAATTTACCTGATACCCTGGGGGAGAGCTCTTATTTCCTGCCCTTTGGTTCAGTTTTAGGGCTGGACTTGAATTTAATTTTTGTGGATATTACAATGTTAATTAGAGGTGTGATACTGTATTTATGTCAAAGAAAAGCACGTTTACATAGCCTTGATTTATCTTTGCAAGGAGTGTTTTTACTTGATGTAATTGAGGTTAGGAGAACATGGAAGGGCAGAAGGGAAAAGAAAAAGGTGTAGTTTATATTGTCAAGAGTGCTTTCTTCTTTTTTTAGTCCGTGGTGCAAACCTATCAGAAGACCTAATGGGGTGACATGAGCAAAGCCTAGACTTGGTTTCAGTTTGTTTTCTCTGGTGGTTAACATCCTTCTAACCTTCCTTGATGAGAGTTTAGAGAACTATTCTAAAACATGAAAACCCAAGGTTAGGCTCAACAAGAGCATGCAAAGTGTAACAAAAGTTTGGACTCAGTCCTGTTTTGAATGGATGAGAAAGATACTGAGGCAGGCTGTAAATGCAGAGCTTTAAGAGTTGTTAAACACCTGTCTCCTCTCTGCACTGTAGCACTCCTAGCGCATCAGAGACCAGACTTCTTCCATTCTTTTTCTTCTTAGACCCAAGTCTCTTATAGGACTTCTGATCTGCATTTGTTAATCCTAGGACGTATTGGGGCAGTATTCCACTCAGACACTCAGCCATAGCTGACTTCTGAATCTTCCTATGTTACTGCTTTTTCACGAATTGTGATACACTTGATACATGAATTTTGGATGCCTGACTTCGGTAAGGATGAAGAGAAATGTTCTCCATCTGTGCTTGGTCACTTTCCACCTTCCTGCTGGATGTGTGGATTTGATGTTAAGTGCTTCTATCAGCAGTTAGAATTTTTTAAGCTCTAGTAGTAAACATTTGAAAAGTCTTCTGTCCGTGACTGTAGTGATTTTCCCAGTGTTGAAGTAGGCCAGTTTGCAAGTAGTTAGGTATTTAGGCCAATTTTTAATCTAGATGTGTATATAAAATACTAATTCCAAGTTCTGTGTCGAGGAGACATTTGAATAGACATAAATAAGGAGCTAAGGAATTAATTTATTAACATTTAAGTGAAAAATTATATAGAAATATGACAAAATATTTAATAAGATTATATTCTACTACCTTTAAGAAAAGAAGAAAGGAAAGTACATTCTGAGGGTCTTTTTGTAATTTTGTTTTTATTAGTGGAGTGGCCTTAAAATATACTGACTGACTTTTCTTTCATTTAATCCTGTGAAATTAATTATTTCTCTCCAGAACACATATACCAATGCAGACAAGCTCCTAGAAGCAGCAGAACAGCTTGCTCAGACTGGGGAGTGTGACCCAGAGGAAATTTATCAAGCTGCCCATCAGCTCGAAGACCGGATACAGGATTTTGTGAGGCGTGTGGAGCAGCGCAAGATCCTGCTGGACATGTCTGTGTCCTTTCACACTCACGTTAAAGAGGTAAAACTTCCGCTAATTGTCGTGATAACTTCGAGCCTTAAATCCAGCATTATCCAGTGCCGCTTTCATCGTTAGAACCTTGCCATAGGACATCATGAAAACCGCAGTTGTATGATGAATTTTGGTTTGTAATTCACTGTGGATTGTGGGCTGGGGTAGCATGGTGGTTCTGTTTAAGGATTCTTTAAATTTGATTTGATTTTGATTTTTTACTTTCAGAAGTAGCTTTTACCTCCTTCGTTGAGCAAGTACACGTGCTTCTTCCGTCACAGGGGAGGGAGAAGGGTCAGATCAGGGAACAGGTACAGCTACAAGTCAGCACTGTGGAGGGAGATGCTGTGCACTTTTGGTTTTTTATCCAACCAGCTCTCCTGTTGCCTGAGTTACCAGACACATGGTTAGACTGATATGGTTCAGGAGACCCAAATGTATGGCAGAAGCAGAAGGCTACTTAAGGCAACCCTGTAGCCCAGAGAGACTTCATTTATTTCTCTATTTTGCACATTGCATTTTTATCTTGCATAGTGACAGTTCTTTGCAACCTAAAGAGCTTATCTGATAATGACAATGATTTGCTTCATATTTGCAATTCTTAGTCTTCTTCAAACATTGAATTGATACACTAGGAAAAAGAAAATTCAGCCACACTTAATTTTCAGTAAGATTAGCTTTTTGCTCCAATTCAAAACACAGAACATGTGAATTTATAAGCTCATGGGAGAGGGTGGAACAGGCTACAGCAAGAATAAGGATTTCAGTAAGGTGTTTTGGTTAGGATAAATTTGAAAATTTTTAGGATAAATTTTAAAACTACCTTAGGTTACTTGGTTTCTGGTTTGAGCTCATGTTAAATCATCTCACTGTTCAAACTCAGTGAAAATATGAAAAGCTTCTGGATCACAGCATGTCCCAATGTGTCTTCCTTCCCTTCACTATACGTTGCGAAATGGTCTGTTCAGCAGCAAAGTATAGTATTCAAAGTAGCTTCTTCAGCAGAAACTCCTAGAGGATAAGAGTGGGAGTTTTTTGTAAGTTAAACATCTGCTTTGCACTTGAAACAAAAGCACAATGCAGTTGGTCTTTGAAGGAGGTCAGGATTGAATGACTTTTTAGCTTTAGACATGAGTACATAGCTCCCCCATCAGTTTTCTGTTAGGTGATTCCTTGCCAGTACTCTCACAGGACTCTGCTTGTTCAAACGAAATATAAATGCTGTTTCATAAACTGTTCTTAGGGGGCAGCTTTTTTGTTTCACTTTCTCAAACAAATTGTACTGGTCATTATTTGCTATGAAGCACAGGAGCAGTCAGCTGCTGAAATGTGTCCATTTTTTTTCATATATATTTTTGCATTACCTGTTTTTCTTAGCATCAAGAGCAACAGCTGGAATGGTATTTAAATAGAATACAGTTGGTTGTACTGGTGAAAGACCAAGAGTGTAAAAGGATTTGCTTTCAAAAAAACCCACAAACCTGAAAGGCAGACTGATATGTGAGTCACTGTTGAATAATTCTGGGAGGCTGATCCAGATGTGCTGGCACATTGCCACTGCTCCCCTAGATAATAATGTTTTATTGAAAAGAAAAAAAAAGATATTTTGTGTTTTGATTTATTTTGTTGGGAAAATGGCTATTATTTTGAGTCTGTAAGCACACACAGCTGTTACTATGGAAGCCTCTTTGCAGTCCGGCCTTTGGGGGGAAAGTACTATAGCGGTTGATTTTTTTTTTTGGTTTTGTGATATGAATGACTTTTATACCTAGAAAAGCAAGGATAAATTTTAAAACTACCTATTTGTGTAAGGAAGGATGTATTTTTATATATTTGCATTCTACTTAAAAAATACAGATGAGAGAGTGAGGCGGGTGGTTCATATTTAGTAGGCGAGTCCTTGGTTCAGGTGCAAAGAAACAGCAAGCTCAGAGCTCTCCCGTGCTTTCTGTATTTTGATCTATTTTCAAGAGCGTGTTGTTTGTTATCAAACATGCGTGTGGAGTGCTGAGAAGGCATCACAAAGCAGATGGAAGATAAAAATGCCCTAACCTGAAAGCCATCCATGCTTTATTGGCAGGAGAATTGTGTTTCTCCTGCAGGATGTGGGAAGTCGCTGAATAAATTAGTGCATACCTGTAAGCAACATAACCTTTCTGCCGTATTGTGAAGAAATTAATGTGCACACTTAGCTAGTGAAGAGAGGAGTTCGAGTAGTAGGATAATAGGTTAGTTGTTGAACCAGAAGGAGCTGCCTTAGTTGTTAAATAAAAAAATAAACACAGAAAAAAACAACACCAAAAATCCCAACTCACCAACCAGTCAACCCCCAAAACACAAAAAAACCCAAACAAAGCAAAACACCACCAATGCATTTTGCCCTTGAAGTATTCAGGGCAAATTCTGTCTCTTGTATCCTTTTTTTGTGTTTTCCTGGTAAGAAAAATAGATATGAAGAGTTAAACCTCTGTTTTTGTGTGACAGTTTGGAGGGAGCTGCAGAGCTTAGAAAAGCTGTTTGAGTTGTTGGCTGTTTGAGACTTTGAAATCTGGCTCCAGTATCCTTCCAATCCCTTGATTTCTTTGAAGTAGGATGTTGCAGTATGTTTTATTCTTTTTCCCAGAAATACTTCATGTTGAACGAATGCGTCTCATTTGGATGAGCGTATTCCAATACCACTTCTCCACTGTAGATTTACATAACCTTTATACCTAACAGAGAATTTGCCTGCAACTTTTCCCAGCTTCCCTGGGAAGCATTGGCCCTTCAGTGATTGCACAGTACTCTCACCCCGTTCATGCTGAGTAAATGGGCACAGTTTCTGCTTTCAGCAGTGTGCTTGCCACGCAGAGCTCTTCCTGGAAGTAACAGACTTTCGCTATCCGTATGCACAGAGCAGCTGTGTGCTGTGTGTGCAGCAGCCTGTTATGCTGCACATGGAAAATACTGTCTGTCTCTAACATTTCCAGAAGTTTTGTAGTGAGGTAGTTACAGGCTGGTAGACCTCCCTGTGGCTTACAAACATCAAAAAACCAACGTCTAAGTTCTCAGACTACTCATAGACTAACCTCAATAAGCAACATTTTTCACTGCGGGAAAAAGGAGTCTATTCAGAAATGACAGAAATACAGTGTTAGGTAATGGTATCACTCATTTTGCTTAGTGGTGATCTGAGAAAATCAGTTGCTTGCTCTTTATAAATTGTGATTACATGCTGCTATCTTATTACTAGTTTTAGAATTGTAAGGTTGTGAATATTGATTTCTAGCTCCCATGCATATAGTGAGCAATTTCAGTCTATAAGCCAGACTCTTCAGTAGGTGATGTACTGGAGTTAAGCTGTGCACTGGCAAGCTTTAAAGGTATTTGGGATCATAAATATCCCAGTCAGGATCTTTGCATTGGAAGCACTGTGTCTTGACAGATTCCTGGCCTGAGGATGGGTAAGATACAACTGAACATCTGAAACAGACCATTGCAAGACAGTGGAACCGTTATGGCTTTTGTGCCTTCGGACATTTAATAATACGGCAAGGGATGAGGTGAGAAGAAGATGGCACAGGTGGAAGGTAACAGTTAAAAATAACAGTAACAAATAAACAGTTATCATAAAAGGTTGTGTGCATAACACAGGATCGGGGTCTCAATAGTCTCTGTTGTGAAGGGTGTCGCAGAGTAGAGATGAACAGCATTTTGGTGTGAGTTCAAATTCTTCCATACACAGACATACACATGTGCACACACACTCTCTGAAATGGCTCCCTCAGCATCTGAGAGTGGGAAGACTGAAATCCTGTCCAAGCCAGGTGTTTGTTGTAGTGCCAAAGTAGAGCAACAGATATTTTCCTAACTGGAGTCAAGTGTGGGAATGCAGATCAGGCTGACTGTATGTGGAAGAGAATGATCTCTTAAGAGCCTGTTGGTTTTTTGCATATAACCTTTTGTGTGTATTCTGACAAGTTGATTATAAAATAGCTCAGAGCGCTTTTTAGGTATACACAGTATGCTTAATGGTGTTACTAGAAGACACGACTCTACTTTTTCCATCTTACTCAAACTAAACTTTGCTCCAGAATAGACTGAGGTTGAAACAAAGTGAAGGGAAGTGGAATTGGCTAGGTTTTCAGACACAAAGACTTCATTACCAAAGTAGTGAAACAGTCGTCTGTGGAAGCTGTGGAAGGAAGGTGGCATCATTTTGAGGATGCCAATGCATGGGAAGGCAGAGGAGGCCTTGCTCTGGCCTCAGTGCTGCCCGTTCATTCACATCTACCTATGAAGCATGTGCATTTGATTCAAAAAAGCTTGTTGATAATGGTCTTGCTTTGTCTCACAACTCACTGCTGGAAATACGCTCTCCTCTGCATTGCCCAGTATGGGAGGGTGTCCATTGCACAGCCTTGCATTCGTTTTGTCTCGAGGCAGACTCTGAGATGGCAGCCCTGCTCCTATGGTCGCATGTCCCTCCTGGGTATTTGATCTTTCTGTGCTGGTGGTCTACAGGTTAAATTTGCGTGTCACAAAAAGGCTGCTTTCTCTCTGTGTGCTGTTTCCAGGCAGCAGAGCATCTTTTGGATGCCCCCATCTAAGTGTAAAGGCTTTATCAGTTTGGCTTGTGCATCTCTAATATTTTTATTGCGTCGTTGTAGCACAGCAGTGGTCAATGTAACAGGTCTGGCAAAAGATATGAAGTGTACTCTGGTCAGTATTTTGGTACGCTGCTCATCTTGTGAGAGTTGTGCAGGACACTTTTAAATCTGAAATGAGAAACACTTTCAGTGGCTGCACACTCAAGTGTGTAGTGGTTTTCTGCTGGTAGGACTGGAATTCAGTTTCCCAGCCCAGCTTTTCTTCTCTCTGGAGTTTTTCAATACTGGTAGCTTCTTTGCTTGAAAAAAAGGGATGAAATTTAAGTGCAAGTGTTACCAAAATAGCACTGAGTGCTTGACAAAAGTGAGGCAGAAGTAGGCCTTTATGCTCTATTAAGCTATGCATAGATATTTTTCTCTTGTTCAGTTAAGAAATAGGGCAAATGTTAACAGGGTAGTAGTAGTTGATGTAGTTTTATGAACATGTTGGAAACTTGGTTTTGCTGCAAGGATGAATTTATTCTGAATCAGAAATTAATTCTTTTATAACCATAGAACAGATAGGGGTAGTTGAAGCTTTTAAAGATAATTATATCTAATGAAAAAAATGCAGACATTTAATGTCTTAAATGCCACTGAAAGGCCCTGGAAGACAAACTCCAGGGTATTTAACATCTTAAGGTTTTTGTTTTTAAAAAGACGCATTTTTTGTCCACTGCATATCCTGAAAGCCGAAGCTCACAGGCAGACATACACACACTAGCCCCTTTCTATGCCTAGACATACTTGTTAGGGAACAGCATTGCAACATTTGGCCCTGTACAAATAATAGATCCTTCAACAACTGTGCCTGTGGTAAGGCACATACTGCAGCACTGTGCTGGGGGACGGGGACAGAAAGAGGAATTTGCAGATTTTACACACAGAAACCGCGTGCCTTTCTTTGCCTGAGCCTACTGAGAAGGCAGACTGCATATCCAAAAGCCATTATTATAAAAATGAAAAAAATAAATTGTGAAAGAGTGTGATGGATATTTTAGCTTAATAAAATAACTCTGTGCTCTTGGGTAAAGTATTTACTCAAAAACAGTTGTTCTCTGTTTATATTCAGCAAAATACAGTAGGGTCTTATTTAACTGCAGTCTTTCAGGAGATTGCAGAGATGGGACTTAAATGGATAGAGGCCCATGATGGAAACACTGAAACTTCCAGGATGTTGCAGACAATTGAAATAATACCATCTCAGTGACTAATGGCATGCTCCCAAGAACTTAGGAAAGAGGTAGTACAGGATGCAGGCTCATTCAAGCAGATGTTTCTTAGTCTGTACTAAATTTAGATCAAGAAAAAAATCTGCTGAGTGAAACATTTGCCTGTCAGGGATTCAGAATTTTATTTCCCTCTCTAATTTTAATTCTGATAAGATGCAAAGAGCAGATGAAAAGAGGAGAAGAACCTCCTTCTGTGACTGGATTGAGTTATGTATGCAGTTTTTCTCACTGTATGTTAGAGCTGCCTTGCTGCTGGATAAAGTTCTTACTGAGATCAGAGGACTTGATAGTTTGTTTAGGGATTTTCATGCTACTTCTCTTACAAAGAATAGAAAAAAACATGACTGGAAGTTACTCAAAAGTTCACACCAAAAGAAAGTTAATAGTTTTTTAATGATGAGTTTGTGATTTTTTTCCCCCCTGGATTTTTGTCGCCAAGCTCTCTTTTATGGAATAATGTGTTACTTCAGAAAGTCATTGCACTGTAAAATCTGTAGTTCTGCACTACTGAACATGTATGGGTAAGCTCTAGTCTCTGTTCACCCCCTCGTGTAAACTGTTTGCTTTCTTTTGGCTTTGCTGTGCAACCTTCTACAGTCTTCAACCTTGATTTTGTATCTGGAAACAAGGTAATTTATGTAATTTCCAGTATATCCAGGGCTCATTCTGGTTTGAAAGCTGCAGAAAAGCCAGCTGGCTACTGCCACCAATTAAAAATTAAGCTTCTCTCAGTACATTGCATGAATTTCTATCCAGCTTTAATAACTTGACAGTTTTATTCATTTGTGGTGGCTTTATTATAAATTTTGTTTATAAACATTAGATTATTTTGAGGGGAAGATGTTTGTCAGAAACTTACTTGGTGGAAAAATGTAAAAAGCTTATTTGGTGATGTATTAGTGTAACTTCTGCTAGGGAAGTGTTACAGAGCTGTTTAGTCACTTCAGAAATGGCTTAAATTGTTCCTTTTTCAACAGTGTATGAATCACAGCTAGGCAAGTAATGCATACTAATTACTCTCCTTCTCTTTCTGCACTTCTCATAAAATGTTTTTGCTTCCCAAGCAGTGGACAATTCAGCTCATGGGCTAGGCAGACACAATGTATTTTTGAGCACTTCACTACCTTGGGGGCCAGATACCATGTTTAAAGTGATGCCATGCTGACCAGGCACTAAGCCAGTCAGTGCAGCTCTTGTTTGTGCTGGTGCTCATGTCCTTCTGCTCGAGGCAGGTGGTGTTACCTTGAACTGGCTGTGCAGAGGGAAAGGTCTGCGCGTCCTCTGTTGGCTTGGTCTCCTGCATCCAGGGTGAGCTCCGAGAGAATTATTCACGTGCACAGTACCTCACCAGTCCAGCACTTGCAGGTTTTGTTGCTCTTGCCAGATCTCCGTCCAGTTATGGAAGTGGCTGAAGTGTATGTGAAGAATAAGAAAGGAAGAGGTGAAGTGTATTCCTTGTAGAGGTCTGACACAACTCGGCTGCAGAAGGCATGTGGTTAAAACTTGACATGGCTCTCAGACCTGTCTTGAGCTGCAGTACAGGTACTTCTGAGGGACCCAGGGGGCAAACTCGATGTAGGCTGAGAGACTCAAAATTTTGTAATCCCAGTTCCTCTGTAGTAAATATCTGTGTAAATTTGGCCTTTTGTAGGCAGCACAGTAAGGATGGAGTGTATGTAAGCATGTAGAGGTCTTCCAGCCAGCACCAAGCACATTGCAGAAAACAACGAAGTGTTGCTCTCAAGTGTCTATATCTGCACAGTTGCAAGCTGTACTGTGTACACACCAGCTCACTTTGGAAGGTCTCTGACTCGATGCCCTATTTTTATGGCTCAGGCATAAACTTCACAAGCTAAGAGACGAATAAATACATGTCCTCTGGGCACTGAGCAAAATTTTCAGGTTGTATTTTCAGACTTCTTGCTCTTAAGTTTCATTAATTTCCCAGTTAAAGTTGCATTCTGAAGTACACATTTGGAAAAAAAAATTTGGATGCTGCATTGGGTTATGCTGGAATGGATGTTTACGAGTGCTTCTGACCCACTTGTTAAATTCTATTGATTTGTGGTCCTTTTAATAAGAAAGACTGCTGTGCCTTGAGCTTGTGGTGTTTACAACTGTGGAGTTGCATTCAGGTTTGTGACAGGCATTGTCTTTGAAGCATATGAGTAGTCGGAATAACAGTATGTGTGAACAGACAGTTCTGGTTTGGGGAGGAAGGGCTAGTAGATTTGTAGAAAAGAGCTTGGTTAAATCTCATTAGTTCATCCCAGTTGTGAAAACTTAGCCTATAGCTTGGTTTACTCAAAACCCAAAGGAGGCGTGTAAAGCTGTGAGATGCCAAAACTGGCATTTGATTTTAAAACAAGTTTCCAAGGAACTAATTAATCAAGACTTGTAATCGTTCACTGAGTTTTCTATTTGAATGTAGTAGTTAGGAAACCTTTATGATCAGAACACACATATACAAACAGCAGCATGAAATGACTCTTTCTGTAGAAAACTTTTAGCAAAGAAATAAAGAAAATATTTGAGTTTCTCTTTTGAATTTAAGACAGTTTGGATTGCTTAGTTATGTATTTTAACAATGTTAACCTTTTAATTAGGTTCAAAAAATCACTAAAGTTTTCAAATGCAGAGATTGAAATGTCATCAAAAGACCTTAGTACTTTTGATTGGATCAGAGTTACTCTTTTGAGATAAAAAACAAACTCTTGTTCTTGGAATTGCAGCATTCGGGATGGGATGGTAAAATAGACAGGAGGGACTGGGTTTGAACGCTTCCTGTGAGAGCAGCTGTTTCAGTGTGATGTTGGTGCTGCTCATGGGAGTGTTGCAGGACACAGCCGTGCTCCTGCTGCTTTTTTTCAGTTGCACAATAGATGGCTAATGGTTTGCTGATGAGTGGCTTTCACACAGAGGTTAGGATGCAACAGCTTCCGTCATGAAATTGTGGAAAAGAACACCGTAGAGTTTTTCACGTGACCAGCAGTGATACCTGTCCAGCATATACCTAGGGATTTTTATGTAAGCTGTGGTGCATGGACATTTTTGAGCAGGGATATGTGCACATGTGAAGCAAGGAGGAAGAATGTTGAATGAACTAGTAGAATTGCTTATGGTGATTTTGTTGAAATGGTGTGAAATTGAAATCAGAAGGGCAAACACCATCATGCTAGAACAGTAACTTCTCACATCTGATTTGTCTATGTGTTTTGTTTTCTGAAATGCCCTTTCTTTTTCCTTTTTTTGAAGGCCACTGAAAAGTGTTATGTTGTGTGTGTGCAGTGTCAGCCTGGCAGTGCAAATTTGATGGTGGCTACAATACATCTCCCTTCCTTCCTTCCTTCCTTCCTCCCTTCTCTCGGAGAGTGTTACCATAGCATTTCTCTCCCAGGGACTCTCGCGCAGAGCTGCAGATGGGATTCTCACTATGAACTCTGTGCTGCTCAATCGGATACGCTCAGTTCTGTAGAAGGAAAATGGGGAAGAAAGGGTGACTTAGCAACACGGATAAAGCTTTCCTGGTATTTCCAAGAAGCGAAAACCTTTTTTGAAACAAAGGCTTGTTTTCATTACTATGAGGATGGGATTTTTCTATGAAGAAAAACAAATCCTCTTTTTCCCTGCCACCTCAGTCTGTTTTCTCTTGTCGAGGGAAATGGATTCGGAATAGTTGACTGCCTGATCCTCGGGCTTATGTTTCTTGCTTTTTCCCCTTTCTTTTAGCTGTGGACGTGGCTTGAAGAGCTACAGAAAGAACTGCTTGATGATGTCTATGCTGAGTCTGTGGAGGCTGTCCAAGACCTGATTAAACGTTTTGGTCAACAACAACAGACCACTCTGCAGGTTACAGTCAATGTCATAAAAGAAGGCGAAGATCTCATACAACAACTAAGGTAAATCAGATTTTTATTTAAATCTCTCCTGGTGTTCATCTAATGTTCTGTGAGGTTCTTTCTATTTTGAGGGTAGAGATGATGAGTACAAGATATGACCTATAAATAAAACTTGTAAATATTAGGACTACAGTGATCTTTCATGCTGTACTGATGGTCTCTAAACCTCTGTTTACAGGAAGCTCAGCTTATAAACACTGCTGCTACAAGAAGGAGATTTTGTTGACATAAACTACCTTTTTGATAGAAGCAATTATGTGTTTTTGTAGTCTGACATGCAGGGCTCTACAGCATTTTGAGTTCTGAGTGGCAGCCTTTTCATAAAAAGACACTTGAATTTGTTTTGCAGACTGACAAGTAACTTCATTGTAGTAAAAGCCAAGTTTGCAGTCCATTTCATTCAAAAATGATCTGAATAAATAAATTGGTTCCCAGCTGCTCTGGTACATGTCTCCTTTGCTGCAGGAGATTAACAAATCTGAATTTGCAGGTTTTATACTCAGGTAAAAGATTAAGTAATTTTTAAAAATTAACTAATTTTGATTTTCTTTCCTTACCAGGAAGATTCAGTAAAGTAAATAGTTATCATATGCTACTTCCTTTTCACAGTGGAAGCGTTTGTCTCTGATTTTAAATTTCATCCTTCCTGTAAATAGAATGTCTTTACATGTTGAATTGAGCAGAAAATGAGAGTAATTAATTTTCTAATGTTTTTTTCAATTACTAGAGTTTGACTTTTTAATTACAAAGATGTGCAGACTTAGCTTTCATGCAATATGGTTTGCACCAACCTTATCTGAAGCAGACTTATATCTTGTGGTCATGTATAGCGTCCAAATTGTATGTTTGTTTTTTTTTTAAATAATGCTCTTTTCTCTTCCCCCTTCCCTCTCTCTGCTTTGAATAGGGATTCTGCCATTTCTAGTAACAAGACCCCCCATAACAGCTCGATCAACCACATAGAGACAGTCCTGCAGCAGCTGGATGAGGCCCAGTCTCAGATGGAGGAGCTTTTTCAAGAACGCAAGATCAAACTTGAGCTGTTTCTGCAGCTCCGCATATTTGAAAGAGATGCAATAGATGTGAGTGTTTGCTTTCAGACTTGCACTGCATGCACTTACCCTCTTGTGTAGGAACATTTATGCTGAGATTGTGTAGTTGCATTGGCATGTGGCTCAAATGGCTGACAGACTTAATTCTTACCTGAACTAAGGCTTTTGTCCTGTATGCGAAAGTGTCAGAAGAGCTCAGTGCTCAGCAGAGCTGAGCTTTTTGATTGGCTCTCGGTGCATCTTTAAGCAAATGTTTGGTAAAATCATAATGCATCAGTTGCTTCATCTGGTAAGTTTAGTTTGAATATCAAACTACCTTGATATCACTAGTATGCCTGCAGTTAATATGAATAGGACTTGCTAGATGGTTTGTTACAAGCCCTCTAAACTGTTGTTTTGTAATAACACCGCTCTTCTCTTTCTTTTCCAAATCAGCAGTCTTTTTTTCAGTTGGCAGCTGCAAGTGGTATTTGGAATTCTGTGTTAAGCACTGGGAATGCTCTATGGGCTGTCATTTTTTAAAAATAAAATTCTTTTCCACCTCTGAAAATAATACAATAGCAGTTGTAGTGCTGCACCCCTGCAAAACTTCAAGAAGTTTTGAGCCTGTCCAAACTTTGAAGGAGAGTTTCAGCTATCAGTTGAAAAGTTTCTGTTTGTGTGCAGGAACTTTTAGACAAACAGACATGAAACTCCACAGGGAGCTTAGGTTAGCAGAGTTGCATTAAAAAACTTCAGCTAAGTTCATATGACTTCATAAAACTACTAGTGCTGTACACAGTGACTGAAACTAGTTGGAGCCTCATAAGGTTCAGGGTTATCCATTGGTAAATGACCCTGTTTGAGTGTGTAATAACTTACCTTGAGATTCTGAAAACCAGGAGTTAGAGTGATAATTTTACCCCTTTGCTTGTATGTAGTAAAAGCTGCAAGTGTTGGTTATGAATGTAAAGGTAAAGAGGCAATCAGCAGAAAACTTCTCAGGCTTTTAGCGATAGCGTCTCGAGTTTTTAGTGTTTCAGTTTGGGGTTTTTTTTCCCCCTTCTGAAAATCAGGATTTGATGTCATGGCTGAAGTCTGGTTTAGCTAAGCACACTGTTAGGTGCAATGCAGAAATAGGCAGACACAGTTCCTTGATCCTTACCCACAGAGGAAGTGAGAGTGTGCACTCTACAGTAATAACAACTCTGGTGTAAAGGAAGACTAAGATGGGTTTTTATTCAGTTTTGCAATTCGCAGTGGTCTGCAGAGAGTTTTTTACTTAGACTATATGAGAATAGCTTTTCTACTTTGACTATATGGTGAGAGTAGCTGTCTCACATATGCTGACAATCTTTGCAGGAGTAATCAACAGTGCTCGATGTCTGTGAGATGTTCTCAGAAGACTTTTTTTGAACGAATGGCAGCCGTGTGGGGAAATGCATACCAAGAAAATTAATGGAAGAATTAGGATAAATGTTTGAGTGAAGTTCACGATTAAGTTGATTGCTCTCTGTTGTAGGTTGCAAAAGCCAGGATTCTACAATAGTAAAAGGCTGGTTGCAGGAGCCTTGCTTTGCAGATGTGTTCTAGTCCTTCAGTGCAGGACAGCGTCTGTATAAGTAGGAGTACTTCTGGTACTGTTACTTGGTGATGCCCATAGGATTTTGTGTCAGAAAGCTGCAAACCCTAACTTCATAGAATCCTAGAATAGAATAGAATATACTGAGTTGGAAGGGACCCACAAGGATCATCAAGTCCAACTCCTGACCCTGCACAGAACATCCCAAGATCCACACCATGTGCCTGGAAGTGTTGCCCAAACACTTCTTGAACTCTGTCAGGCTTAGTGCTGTGACCACTTCCCTGGGGAGCCTGTTGCAGTGCCCAACAACCCTCTGGGAGAAGAATCTTTTCCTGATATCCAACATGAACTTCCCCTAGCTCTGCTTCATGTTGTGTCCTTGAGTCCAGTCACTGGTCATGAGAGTGAAGATGTTGCTACCTGCCCTTCCACTTCCTCTCATGAGGAAATTGTAGACTGCCGTGAGGTCTCCCCTCAGTCTCCTCCAGGCTGAACAGACCAAGTGACCTCAGCTGCTCCTCATATGGCTTCCCCTCCAAACCGTTCACCCTCTTCATGGCCCTCCTTAGGATTCTCTCCAATAGATTAATGTCTTTTTTATATTGTAGTGCCTGAGACTGCACACACTTGACAGGTCTTGCTTTTTTTAAAACTGACACTTGGCATGCTTTTCATTTTGCCACATACAACATAAAGCAAAGTACCAGTTACCTTGTTGAAAGAGTTGGTATAATTTGTCTATATGACTTGGAAATAAAAATCGTGCTTATTTTAGATTGATGGAGAGTCCTTCAGGGAAGATAATGGGCCTGGCTGCAGAGCGACTTCAGCAAAATGTTGATTGTTTTGCTCTCTCTGTACCATGTCTTCCTCAGCAAAGCATGCTTCTCTTTTCCCTCGCCCTGAAGGCAGACATCTGTTCGGAAACTTCCAGGAAGAAAATGTGGGGACTAGTTCCAGGTCAGTTGTTTGAAAGCAGAAGCTTAGCTGAAGTAACTTGATAATGAGGAGGAGCCAGATGCCAGCTAGGAATTTGCAGACCTTGTTTTGACCTTCTCCTTCCTCCAGGATTTTGTGTGACTGGTTCAGTCAATTAAGACTTGGCTGTAGGGGCAGTTCATTCAGGGGAGCATCCTGTGAGGACAGCTTTTCTCAAAGGCAAGTAGTGTTTCTAGCATCTTTACTGCTTGCAAAATTACACAGGCTAAAATGGGACAAAGGGGTCCCCTAGCACTGCAGGATCATAACCATGCAGCTGTGCTTCTGGCGACAGTGGTGAGATTTGCAGGCAGGGTTAATTCCCTTCTGCTCCTTACTCTTCCCTTATAATTTGCTGATAAAATACTTTGTTTCTTTTATCCTACAACTTTTCAGATACTCGTGCTCTTCTGAAAATGGCGTAACTGCTGTGCTGTCTCTGTTTTGCCTCTTGCTCTTGGCATATAAACTTGACCTTCTCTATCCTCAGCATGATTTTTAGTGCCATTGTTGGTGAGCTATTTGAAGGACTCCTTTGTAAATGCCTGTATTAACTAAAGGCAAGAATGAGCAAAATAATGTAGGTGAAGAGTCCCTTGCTAGTGTGATTAGTAGCATGAGGAAGGTGTGTGTAAACCCAACCAGTGGGATGGTGACACTGGTGCAAAGTACACAGTCCAAAATGTGTTTGTCTCATCTGTGTCTGAGCATTTTTGCCTGTCTGTAACTTACATGCCTTGAGGCCTATGCCAGGGCTCTGCACAGAGCATACCACACACTTTTCAGCTCTCAGCTTTATCTCAAGTCTATTTTTGGACCATACTTACAAGATGCCTGTTAAATCACACTGCTGAAAAGACAAGGATGCAAAATGCTGGGGTATCACAGAGACCTAACTCTTCCTCCTTTCCCATTTTCCCTTTTTTTTTCTCCTCAGCACATAATAGTTTCCAGGTCTTGGTGAGTACTCAGTTGGTACCATGAATGGTAGTGAGACACTTCTGAGAAGAGACCTGTGGTTCTATATTTCTTTCCCACTCAGTATGAAAGAGTCTGCATCCCTTCTGTATTATACCCTGCCTTGTTTCCTGTCAGTGTTACTTTTACATTTAATAAAACGTAGCGATGTCAGGCAGCTCAGAATCTGCACTAGGATCTTCTTGAACACATGCTACGGTAAATTGTTAGCCTATGTTTATGCTGGGTTGTCCATTTCCTGAGAACAGTATGAATTTGTGATTCAGTTACTTTAGATGTCTATTAGTTTTTCTGTTTGTTTAATGCAGATTGTCTTGACAAAATTTTGCAAGCAAAATGGGAGCCTGCTTGCTCTAAATGTGTTCTGTGTAAAGCAGAACTTTAGGGGAAGCACTGAAGAGTGTGGGCAGAGAGGGCTTAGTGAAGGCTATTTCTGTATTAACTTTGCCCTCAGATTTGCACAGTGGGTGCAATGGCTGAAATAGACCACCTCGCACCACCTAATTACTGCTGAAAAAACATGGGGATTACTGCCTTGTTCGGAAACTTCTCTGTGATGGTCATTGACTGCTTACCTTTTGAATCAGTGTGGAAACATGCTGGCATTATTTATTTGAATCGCAGGCATCCTGATCTTTTGAAGGGGAAAGGGAATGTGTTGGTCTTCTTCAGAGTGCTTCAAACTGCTTTAAACAGTGTGTGTGCCACGATCTTAAGCAAGGGGTTGGTTGTATGAAATAGCATGGGAAAAGCTATAATTCTTACTGGCTGTTCATGGCTGTTCTTTGGAGGCACTGTCAATGAAACCTCTTGGCTGAGGCGACACACAGTTTTGACCTCTTGAAACCAGTTGTTTTTCCGATAAGTAAAGTGAATCTTAGGAGCTAGTGACTACAATCTGTTTCATTATTATAACAATACTGACACAGCCCCAGCAGTGTCATATTGTGAGCTTACTGTGGTTTTTACTGTATTCCCACTTAAATTCCTAGTAAAAGAGATAAGGGTTTTTCATTTGTTCTGGAGGGAGATGGACTGGCTTTGCTTTTAAAACAGTGTCATAAATGTGCCATGTTAAATCTTAATCCTTTGTATAATGGTGTTTGGAAAGATAGGGAAAGAAGGTGTTTTGATGGTGGAGTTTCGCAACCTTTTTTAATGCTCAGCATTCTGTTTGACGAAGTCCAACTACAGATATTTCTTCAGGGTAACTTTTGAATGTTCTTAACTGACCTGGATGAAAATAAGATGGTAAATCTGTTGTCTTAGAACTTCCCTAGTGCAGTGGATGAAGAAACAAAACGTTAGATGACCTCCACTGTTTTTAATAATAAATGCACACAGAGTTTTCAGAGAGAAGCTGGGAAGAGCTGAGCTGAGAGCACAAGAGCAGAAAAGAGAGGTAGCTGAAAGTAAGCGATTTCTCTGGCTGGACTGTCAGGAAAACCTGAAGTTTTTTTAAAATTTCAAGTCACTTAAAAGAACGTGAAAAGCAGAGGGAGGTGATGAGACATATTGGGCATGGACCAAGTAAAAAGGAAATGAAGGGAACTTGTTAAGGATTTTGTGGGAGGTGAAGCCTGTTTGTGTGTTTAGAGGGAAGAACACTCATAATGCCTAAATAGACTGTGTGGTATTTAGAGCACATGGAAGATGAAAGGAGCTTCAAGCAATGGCTAAAAGCCTTGTCCTCTCTATCTTCCTGAATACTTTGGCCATCAGCTTTTCTGTTTTCAGTGTTAACCCTGGCACTTGAGTTTCTGCCTTTTTTCACTTCAGCACAGGTAGCTGAGCAGGTTTAGGGATTGAAAACAGCTACCTTAATTGTTTGGTATCTCCCATCATGACATGGTGCAAAACTCGAATACTTAGTGAGTCAAATAAAAGTTTTTGCAGAACACTTTAAAACAAGAAGTAACTCACTGGTGCCACAATTTTAATATTAATTGCTTGATGTGTCCATTTTTTTATGGCAACATGTAAGCAGAATGGAAAAAAGCCTTCATGAGTGAGTATAGCAAACTACAGAAGCTTTATACAAGTGATTTAACTCTGCTATCTCCTCAATTCTGCTTTTTTTCTAGATGGCCTGTTTTCCTGGAATTTCTCCTGTCATTTAACTGTCTCACTAAATTTGGAGCTATTACAGCCACTTTAATAGGGGTAGTGGCATCTTTCTTTTGCTGACAAGAAGTGACTTTGGTTAAATACTTATGCATGTAGATTCTTGATTGCTAATGCCCATTTAGCCAGGTCCTCTTTTTGTTGTGTCTTGCTGCATATATAGGTACTTTCATTTAGCACCATCCACATGAGTTTGTCCTACTCCTGAAAGTGTAGAACACTGGAACTAAGCCATACTTGTTTCTTGATATCTATAATTTTGCTTTCCCAATGAACTGCAATAGTTGGTGCCAAAACTGTGCTAAAAATTCTGGAAAAAATTGATTATTGGCTTGAGGGATAAGTGTGTTAGACTTTTTTGAAGTAACTGATGCATCAAATCTGTGCCATATGAACTCAACCCACTTTGATAATGAGGATTGTAAGCACTATCTGTTAGCCTTAAAACCAGTTTTGTATCCTAATTTAAAGGAATATTTTACATTTCATATAGGCTTTGCAATATGATTTGGAAAATACGCTTGTGTGGAAAGACAAAGGAGAACTTGCTGTTGTGATACATGTGTTAAAAAAATGCCAGAACTTTTTTAGCTACCCTTCTTTGGACATCCTACAGCAAAGAATAAAATCCAGAATTAAAATGTAAAAGCTGAAGTGTAGCTGAAAGATATCAGCAAGCAAATTTAGTTCTGACATTGCAGTAATATTGTAATAAAGTATGCTTTTTGGTTTTGTTGGATTCACTGAGTACTCAGCCTGTTGTGGTAAGTGACAGAAGTCAAAGGTGCACGTGGCCTGATGCTTCCTGCCCACAGAAGGGCAGAGCTGACTTTCTTGTAAAAGGGCTCAAGATTGGCATAATTGGCATAATTGTAAGATAAGCTGGCTGTCGATATGTGAATTATTACTTGGTGCAGTCTGAAGAATTAAAAAGATGTTCTAGATCCACATTTTTCTTCAAAAGTAGAGATAAAGATGTGTTAACTTCATCTGTTTCACAAGTAAAGTGTTGATGGAGTACCTTAAATAAGCAGAGGTACCCATAGTGTTGCAAGCACTGGTTGAAGAACTGTAGCAGTTCTCAAAGAGGTTGTTTTGGATTGTTTGCTGAAACTTAAAATCCATGCTAAGACAGCCTGCATCTGAACCTTGTCAGACTTGATCAGTGATGTCAAAAAACAATGAGCAACTTGAGTTTCCTACCTCGATCTTCAGTGCAACATTGGAAATAAACTATTTTCTGTTGTGTAATGGGTAATTGAACATTGTCTCCTTCCTTTTTCCCCCCAGATAATTTCAGACCTTGAGTCTTGGAATGATGAGCTCTCTCAGCAAATGAATGACTTTGACACTGAAGATCTTACAATAGCAGAACAGAGGCTCCAGCATCATGCAGACAAAGCCCTGACCATGAATAACTTGACCTTTGATGTCATCCACCAAGGGCAGGATCTGTTGCAGTATGTCAATGAAGTGCAGGCGTCTGGTAAGATGGCTCCTTCGTGCTATTCCAGGCAGTGGCTTTGTAAGAATTATCCAGTTGTCTCTCCATGGGATGTGTGAAAATAACAGGGATGCTGATTAAATGTAAACTGGAGACATGTGGGACGGACTCCTTTATACTCAGATTATTCAATGGTGTTCATAAGAACATACTGGTACTATGGCACATAATTTCATCAGAGTTGGCAACACTCGAAGGTATTTACTTTTTAAAGAAAGGGATTTCACTCAGGAAGTCAGTAAAATCAGAGTAAATAAGGGAATGTTAGTTTTATGGGTAGTCAGATCAATGCAGTCAAGCAAAGATTTTCAGCTTTCAAGTAATGTCTTCCTTTTTTGTTCCTTATGCCCCTTCATTTGATATTTTTCACTGTATATGGTCACGTAAGTATCAGACTTTCAAAAAAGCCCCATATTGCACTTTTTAAGAGTGCAAACCGCTACAGTCGTGTAAGTAAATGCTCCAAGGATTAGGTTGAACTTGGAGAAGGAACTAGGAAATGAAGTGTAAAACAGTGGAAACGGGCTGTTTGTCTTCGGAAGCTTTGCGAGTCATTCATAATCGACCGTCCCGACTGCAGGTGTGGAGCTGCTTTGCGACAGAGACGTGGACATGGCCACTCGCGTGCAGGACCTGCTGGAGTTCCTGCACGAGAAGCAGCAGGAGCTGGACGTGGCGGCGGAGCAGCACCGCAAGCACCTGGAGCAGTGCGTGCAGCTGCGCCACCTGCAGGCGGAGGTCAAGCAGGTACGGCCCCACCGCGCCCTGGCACCTGTGCCCTCCTGGAGAGCTCTGCTCCCAAAAACGCACGCGGGAGACGGCCTCCTGCTGCGTAAAGTCTTTTGTTGGGAGCAGGGGAGGACTTTGATCACCTTACAAACTTCATCCTCGGTTAATGTGAAGTACATTTTTGTAACTTGCCTCACCGGTCGATACTGCTGCATGGATCTAGAGCACAAGTCCCATGGGGAACAGCTGAGAGAGCTGAGGATGTTTAGCCTGGAATAAAGGAGTTTCAGGGGGGATCTTATTGCATATATTAATACACCGGCGCACTGGCTGGGCCAGGATAGCTGCAGCCTGTCCAGAGGTGCCCAACACGAGAGGAGGACACTTTGTGGCACTTTTGTGCCCCCGCTAGCCAGCTCCCTCGCCCGTGCGGTGGAAGGCACGGAGCCACGCGCGCCTGGGGCTTATGGATTGCCCAAGCGTAGCCAGAAATTAATGAGCGAGGTGGCCCTTCGGTCGGTATTCCAAGGGTTTATTTTAGCAACTCCCTTGAAGGGGTCCGAACATGGAGAAGGAACGAACTTGCACCCAAGATGCATGTAAAAGGGATACAGAGAAGGGGATGGGGATGACATAGCAATGACCTATAGGAAGAAGGGAAGGGCGGGACAGGTCTGGTTACCTTTCCTTAGGAGATACAAGGGGTGTCTGTCAGCTGCCAGTCAGACAGACCGAGCCTACATCAGGTCACAGGAATTCAATGGGAGAAGCCATTCTCACAGAGCGGCATTTAACCCTTGGAGCCAGCCCACCAAACCTCTTTACCTGGGTTATGTGGCCCCCTGGGCATTCCTGTGGTTGGTTCAGTCACCACAGCAATTGCACTCTGCAACTACCTGACAGGAGGGTGTATCAGAGTGGGGGTTGGATTCTTTACCTGGGTAACAAGTGATAGGACAAGAAGGAAAATGCTCAAGTTGTGCCAGAGGAGGTTTACATTAGATACTAGGAAAAATTTCTTCACTGAAGGGGTTTTTAAGCACTGGAACAGGATTGATGGAGGTACCATCCCTGAAGATATTTAAAAGACATGTAGATGTGACACTGAGACACGTGCTTTAGTGGTGGACTTGGCAGTGCTGGGTTAACAGTTGGACTTGACGGTCGTAGGGATTCTTTCCAACCCAAATTATTCTGATATTCTGTACATACAAGTCAAGTATTTGAAGTATAGAGTGATTTGAACTAATGTTAAACTTATGCATTTACCATCTGTATGGTGATGATCAACAATGCTCAGTCGTAGTCCCTGCACACTGACCTAATACTTCTGGGTCTATTGTTTGTAACATCTACAAATAGTGATAACATAATATCAACGTAGTTTATTTTCCTCAAGAAGAAAAACAAAGTTTTGCTGCTCCTGGCAGTAAAGGGAAAAGTTTTGAGGTCTTTATCTGATAAACACCTAAACCTTTGGTGAATTTGAGATCTGGGCAAAGCCACTGAAGTAGGTAAAATTTTAAAAAAGAAATGAGACACTAGAGAAGGTAAGAGTTTTTGATCTTGCTCACACTTGGCAGCATCACAGAAGTCTGCTGTAGTCTGTTGTATTACTGTGGCCCATAATGGGACTGAGTGACAACTCCCAAATTGCAAAGTAATATGGAAGGGGTCCAGCTAGGACTAGGAGAGGTGAACAGGAGGTTCCCAAAGTATTTTTGGGCAGTGGTTGGTTGCTCTACAGTAGCAGATGCGAAGTTTCTGTGTGGTCTTGAATTAAAGGAATGCAAAAAACTGATAGTTGTCTGCTGTCAGTGCAATATAGGCATCAATCAAATACCTGATGTTCTATATCAAGCCTTTGCATACTCTACTGAACTGTGCTCTACCTGCCTTAGCACTTACTCATCTTGGTGAGTGCAAATTACAAATTCCTCCTTTCATGTGAGTAGTGGTTGAGATAAAGTTATTGCAGACCAGGATAGTTTCTATACTCAGTTGCATGTTATATTGAGGATGAAGGAAAAGAGCACACATCTGCAAAGGACAGAAGAAATTAAAAGAAATAATGTGAATGCCAGCTGAGGCACTCTCTTCCCTTTATGGTGGGATAGGTTAATAAGAAGAAAAAATTGTTAATTTCCATAATACTGAAATAGTATTCAGTAAAAGAACAGAATATAGCACTTTGGTAATATTTCAAAGAGTCACTAAGTAGCTATTTATATTGCATACTTCCACAATAAAATGGGTGCCTTGGTCCACTAGCTTTCGTTTGTATGCAAGTTAAATGTGACAAAAAAGACACACGTTTAAAACCTGTGCTTGGAACACATGTTCTGTATTTTGGCAGAAACAGGTAGATGATGAACATCATGGATTTTAGAGGAATACCGCTATTGCACTTCGTATGTGATTTGTAGATCATTGTGTAAGAAATTTCCAACTTTTTCAAACCACTGCTAGCCCTGACTGAAACTGAAGCTCAAATTCAGATTCTTTAAAAAGTACTGGAAAAGTTTATCTTTTAATAAAGGTGTACGTAGTACACTAACCTAGCCAACTGTCTTTTCTTGATAGACTGGGATTTGGAAGAAAAAAGCATATTCTAGTTCGTATTTCTAGAACACAGCTCTATCAAGTGGGATTTTATGTTGAATTAAATGCCCTAATACGTATGAATTTGCAGACAAACATACATGAACATATAGCTGAAAGAAGGTTTGTGTATTACTTTTCCAGATTTTACTATTCAGATTCACCTGCAATACTTGCCCAGCCTGAGGCCTGAAAATTGAATGGAGCTCAAACTGAATGTTAATACATTGTCTCATAGGATTTCTTTTGAGCCCTTTGGAATGCTTTCAGGCTGGTAACTCTTAGTTTTGTGATTTCAGTTGCCTTTTCAGAAAACCACATCTGATTTATTTTGATTTTTATTAAGTATCAGGAAGCATGATCTTCTGTCTCTCCTGTACTGGGAAAAACTTTATAGGTCAGCAGGTCACAGTAGGTGCTTTACCTGAGAGTAAAATGAAGTGGTAAACCTCCTCTTCGGTCTGTTTTGTTTGTGCTTTGTTGCCTGAAGCAGTGAACACATGGTTTTCCTGTTTCAATTATTGTGATTTTCTGTTAGATTTATTGTTGATGAACTGGGTGTAGGCCTATTTATTATGTAGATGGGATACTGTCTCCATAGCAAGAATTCTAACAGTATTTCCATTTAAATTCTTCCTGCCAAAACAACATTACTGCTGTTGTATTTTCAGACACACATACACACATATATATTTATACAAAATGCATAAAAATACATAGCTCGTGAATATGTGAAGAGGTTAGACTGGAACACTGCAGGAATTTAGACAAATACTTGCAAAGATTCTCTTCAGTACTAGGTAGTGATACTTGATGCTTAGTGAATTTTTATCAAATAAGCACAGAAAGTAGACAAAAAACATTCAGTATTTCATCTTCCTTAACTATTGTACCGGTTCTGCTTTGTGGCATTGAGGTTTTGTAGATCAAGCCTCAGAACTATTAGGAAGCAGAAGAGCCAGAAGACAAACATAGGTTTAAAGGAAACCTGCAAAAATTTGCTTGTCAACTTGATGTGTAATATGTGCAGAAAGGGCAAAACCAGATAGAAAATTACAGTGTAAAAGAACCATGGAAGATAGGGGGAAGACAATGCTGACTGAAATAAAAGGGACAGCTGTATGTGGGGAAAACAACATGGAAAGGGAAATGTGACCACTTTTTTACAGGGCAGGGACATGTGAGTAGGTGGAGGCAGAGAAATATTTATGAGAATGTCTGTCTCATCCAGAACTCAAGCTGCATGTTTGCCAGACAAACCTTCTTTATTAATCACCTAAAGTACAGCTGTTGGATTACTTATTGCTACAATCACTCCCACATACTCACTTTGTAGAACGAATGCTTTACTGTGCTTAAGGTCAAAATCCCTACCAAGCTCCAAACCCAAAACAGTTGGTTTCAGTATGCTCATTAAGCCTCTTCAGTGCAATATTTTCTGGTGTTCTGATCATAGTGTTTGTTCTTGAGTATGTAACAGTGTACTCATATATGTATAACATATATGTTATACATATATGAGTACAGATACTTCTGGACAGATACTTCTGCCCTCAAGAGTACCTTGAGCTGCTTTGTGTTTTCACTAGGAGATCTTTTAGCTTGGTGCTTGAGCTCTGACTATCTCAAAATACTACTCAGGAAGAATATCCTGGCACTCCATGTAGTGCCATATGGATATGAAAACATAGCTAAGACAGCAGACTGAAGCAGGTTGTCTTGTGATCACGTTTAGTTACAGTCAAAAATCTGTCCAAGAAGCTAATCCTAAATCAAGCATTTATCTACAGATCTACCTATGTGACCCTTTCAAGTGTCCCAAATTCTGTTTCTTTTCCACACCCTTGCTGATGCTCTGCTGATGCTTTTCTAGCCTGTTGAAGGCTGCGAGGGGAAAGATGGGGTTTGTAATCCACTCAGACAGGGAGGTGGTGGAAACATGCCAACAAACCCTGAAGGCAGCACCCCAGGAAGGAGAACAGGCTCCCTATTTCCTAATGCTTATATTTTCCCTTGAGTCAGAGCAGAGGGAAGGGGAAAGTGCTGCTGGCAGATTTCCTCCTGTGAGTTTCACCAGCTTGTGCACTTGTACCCTGACCTGCACCAAGCAGGAGGGCAAGTCTGTGTTTGAAATGGCATGTTCTGTTCTAGCTGTCTCTGCTGTATATAATGGGATGCCAAGTCAAGAGGAGCTTTCGACTGGTGCTGCTTCAGCGTTCTCCTTCTTTAAAATTCTCTGAAGAAGGCTAGATGTATAAGAAAGGTGTGTTTTGTTACAGTATACCTGGAAGAATTACTTTTTAAGTTAGAGAAGGAACCTAGAATTACTTTCATAGGACAAAATAGAAACATAGGAGTTTTTTAAAAATAATCTGCCTCTATGTTCTTGTAGACAATTTATTTCTCCAAGTGTAGTTTCTGTCTACAGTCTGTTGGACCCATCTGCTTCCTTCAGAAGCTGCCCTTTTTCTTGTTCCTGAGGCTTACCCAGGCTTGTTCCCTTGAGTGTTAACAATCCCCAGGTGCATTAGCAACCTAGAAACTCCGAGCTTCTTTCATGGTCCCTTTTGTGTGCCCCCAGGCTGTGACCTGCATCTCCTTTGCAGTAGGAGAGGTTGTTCCAAAGCCGCAGCCATCTTCTCCTTGCAGCTTGCAAGGCTGCACCTGACCCAGTGCTTTCTCCCCAGAGGACCAGAATGTGCACCCAGCTACACATCTGGCAGGTGCTACGTACTTCTACGTTGTATGTAGGCTTACTCTTTTCTACAGACTTCCAGAATTTGTATAGGAGAATTCAAATACATGCTATCAGGGTGGAAAAAACTTGTTAGCTATTCATTGTGCAGACAGAAATGGCAAAAACGGCATTAATAATACAACAATATTGCAGTCTGGGTAAGTGTAAGACAGAGGATGAGGTTCTGGTGCAGATTTGAGGGAATGGATGTTGTTTCAGGATGGCTAGACCTCAGTTGCTTCAAGCTGTCAGATGTGTTAGAGTGTACTTTGGATGTAGACCCACATATGCCTTTCAGTTTTTGAGGAATTGTGTTTTAATAGGTTATTTTCTTGGGTTCTGCCCATGTTTCTAGTCTGCAAATGCAGTCATATCATCCTGATTACTTAGCAATAAGCTAGTGCACTAATGCTTTAATTGGTAGTGTCATGTGTGGATCACTAAATGAGAATATTTAGTGTTAAGAGCTAACTGATTAGGTAGTTAATATATTTATTAGCAGTGGTTAAAGGCCTAAAATCAGTTAGTAGGAAAAAGTTAGAAAAACTGGTGAAGTTCAAATCAACTGGGCCTAAAGAAATCCACTCTGGAATACCTAGAAAACTGCCTGAACTAATGTCATAGACATTAGTGCTTATTGTTTCCAAACATCAGGAGACTGGATGAGATTCTGGAGGCCTGGAACTCAACATCTACTTCTCAAAAGGGGGAAAGGACTAGCTAAGGCAGGATTGTAGGCCAGCTAGTTTAACACAGCTCCCAGGAAAAATATTGAAACAAGTAGATTATTAAACTTGAACAGTGACAAAAGGAGGAAAGGCTAACACAGGTTAATTAATCATAGCTTTCCATTGATAAACCTCCTTTTTTGTTTTCTGGCAGGGTAACAGCTCTTCTGGGAGGGGTGGAAAAGCAGTATCAAAGCTTTTAAAATAGCTTAGCTCAATCTGTCTGGCCCTAACTTACTATGAGAATGTCATATGAGACTACATTACCAGGAATGATAACTTGCTGAAAAACATACTCAGTAACAAAAGTTCTTAAGAGACTCAATGGATTGGAAAATAAATATAAAAATGAAAAAAAAATTGTATTTGTCTGTATTTGGATACTACTAGTTCATGTTCTCAGTCAGAAAATCTACATGTTAGAAATTACACTATTAAATTTGAAGTTAAAAGTGAAAGAAGCTGGAAAAGGGGTTTGAGTTCATCAGAAGACACTGGATTACAGTTCAGAATTATCTTGATGTATGGGAGAATTGTGCTTTAAGAAGGATATGAGTTTTAATAGTGAAAAATACAGAGCATGATGTACTGGAAAGAATAATCAGCTGAATAAATACAGGGGTAATTAGTGGCTGGGCAGCAGTTCCATAGAAGAGTTGTACAGATGACAGTGAATAACCCAAATTATGTCCCATTTTACTCAGTATTTGAAAAATTATGACTGAAGTCATGGTTATCAACTGGAGAGAGCTCATAAAAGAGCAGTGTTCTAGAAAAATAAGGCGACTAACTTCACATGGGAGAGATTGAAGAGACTGTGGTCAACAAGATAAGAGGAGTCTAAAGGAGAGAATCAGATAATGTTCCTGATGAAGAGAGGAGAGGGAAAAATAAAGCTGATGCAAAGAGGGAGAAAATGTCTTTTTTCTTCTTCTTTTTTTTGGGAGGGATCTAAAAAGTTGCATGTTCCTGCTGTTGATAAGGAATGTATAAGGTGGGCCTCCTGAGGCTTCTGCCCAGCCATGGATTCTTCCAGTTTCACTGGACACGTCAAAGAAGGCACATTGTGAAAAATGAAAATCTTTAAGCAGTTAGAAGGATGCTCATGCATTTTTCTCAACATTACTTCTATTATGTGCATACTTTTTACTAAGCTGTATATCCTCACATTGCTGACACTGGCTTTTGTGCAGCTATTGCTTGTAACTTGTTCCAGCTTTTCAGGTGACAGAAACAGTATTCAGAAGCACAACCTTTTTCAGAGTGTGAAACCACAAGCATGTAGTAGTTGACTGCAAGCTGTGAGTTGTTAGCTCAGTGAAATTGTAGTGAATGTCATTCACTCCGCTTACTCAATATAAAATTCACTATAATACGTAATTAACAAATTATTTAGTTATCAATTCCAGTGCTAATGTGACTCTAAATGTTTTTACCCCTACAGTGGTGCTTTTTTGCTGGTTGGCAGTGGAATTGTATATTTGACAGTCTTCTCTTTTGTTACAGGTTTTGGGCTGGATCCGAAATGGAGAGTCAATGTTAAATGCTGGGCTTATCACTGCTAGCTCTTTGCAGGAGGCAGAACAGTTACAGAGGGAGCATGAGCAGTTTCAACATGCAATAGAGGTAAAAGCACCATTTTAGTCACCAGTCTTGTATTTACAGTTCTCTGTAAATAGCACTCTTGGATTCATGCTACAGTGTTTTCAGTTTAGGAAAAGCTGTTGAACTCATGGCAAAGAGATGAAAACACTTACTGAGAAGGTGGTTTTTTTTGTTCTTACTCATTTTTGAAGCTGCAGTTCCAGGTGAACATCTTCTCAGTGCTTTTTTGCATCTTTGTAAAGTGAGAACTGTTCACAGCAGTTTTGCTGAAAATAGTGTTTTCATTTGTTATTCCTTTCCTAGAACATAACCAGTAATGCTAAATGTAAAAAAGTTAAGAATAAATGGAACAGGAAGCATCAGTTTTATGTATTCTGAGGTCATCCTTTAATGCTTCCATTTTTGCTTGAGAATAGGTTTCACTGAAACTTGCGTGTGGTGATGTGTCAATCCCCCTGCCATGGCTTCAAACTAAACTTATCAGATTGTTCATATTGCTGCAAAAAAATAGGCAGTGTTCTTAAGATTGATTGAAGTGCAGTATTATTCATTTACATGCACTATTGAGTAACTTAGTGATAATATTAGCAATATTGTGCTTGATTGGGTAGACTATTTTCAGAAGTACTCTGCTTCTCAGTAACTCTTTAATGTTTGTTTCCTGTTTGGTAGAGTTTTATGGTTCCTCTCTCTTGGGTTTTTTTTTTTTCCTTTTAATTACAGTTTGCACTATATGCAGCCTCATTTTGCGAGCTTTGGTAACTCTCAAGTATAAAAATTGTGAGACCTCTAGGTGTTCGGCAGTTTAAGACTAAATTATGAGGAAGCTTAAAATGCTATGTTTCCTAGATCGTTCTTTACTCAGATTTAATAATATTTAGTAGTATTTAACCCCTTAATATTTTTATATTACTTGGTTTTAGGCAAGTATTTCTCTGCACAGAGAAATATGGTTAAAAAAAGTTGCTTACAGTCAATAGACAGTTGTCTTTTTTTATTGGTCTGCATGCTTGCACCCTTTGCTCATTACTGATGTGCAAAAGACTGAAGTTAAAAGCTGTAAAGATCGCAAAAATAAGATACATTTTTGTCATCTTCTTTTTTCTCACTGTGAAGGGAAAGAGAATCAAACTGAAATTCATAATTACAACATGTACTGCAGCATAGATGCGTCACATGTGACTTAATGCTAGACAGTCACTATTTGTTAAGAACTGCTATTTAGTGTTGATTTGATGATAAATCTCTACAGGATTTATTTCCTTTGTATTTGCATAGAGAAGTCACACAGTAGCTAGTATCAGACAGTCATTTTTAGTTGATAGGTGTTTGTGCATGTGTATAGAAGTGTCATTGACACAGTGGAAATGTGAGCCTCTGAGATCTTCAAGGAAATGAACTGAAGTGCTCCACTGAAGTCCTGACTTTTCACCTCTTGTCAGAAAACACATCAAAGTGCCCTGCAGGTTCAGCAGAAGGCAGAGGCAATGCTGCAGGCTAATCACTATGATATGGATATGATCCGGGAGTGTGCAGAGAAGGTCGCTTCCCACTGGCAACAGCTGATGCTGAAGATGGAGGACCGTCTCAAGCTTGTGAATGCCTCTGTTGCCTTCTATAAAACTTCTGAACAGGTACAGAAATGCTACATGATCTGTCATCTGCCTTGGTTAATTCCTCAGCGTGGCATAAAACAGCATTACTTGAAAAAATGGTTGATGAGGTTTGGTCATATTTACTCATTTGATTGCTAGTTCTGGTTTTTATGTGGGAGTCAAAAATCAGCTTAATCTGCTTGTCCACAGAAAAGTTTGCAGGAAGGTTGGCAAGATTGCTTCCTCTGCAGCCATAATGTAAGCCCATCCAGAACTGTGCAGTCACAGAGGCAGAGAAAGATGAGCAATTTTAGGGACAGCCTCTGAGCAATTCCACATAAGCAGGCCAATGCTTGCAAACCTACAGCCAAAGTTTGTTGCCTTCTCTTAAGTACCACTCAAAACTTGTCAGAAGCTAGGGAGTATATGTAAGGGGTAGATCTGTTTTCTTTTTTTGAGGCCTGAATTTTGAATTTTTTTTGCCTTGCTGAATTGGTCTCCTTTTCCCTGAAAGGTGTGCAGTGTGCTGGAAAGCCTGGAGCAAGAATATAAGCGAGAAGAAGATTGGTGTGGGGGAGCAGACAAACTGGGTCCCAACTCTGAAACAGATCACGTTACTCCCATGATAAGCAAACACCTGGAGCAGAAGGAAGCGTTTCTAAAGGTAAGGTTGGGGATTTTTTGAAGTCTCCTGTGTCTTGGGAAGCATGCAGGCAAACAGCTCTTACAGTGCTGACGTGACCGTGGAAAGCAACAGTGCCCGTTCTAAACTACACAGGTATGTCCCCAACTGCACGGATGTGGGAAGTGGCATATTAACTGCTTCTGACAGTGATTAAGAGTATACTGCCAAGTGCATAAAATTGTAGCCAGTTTTATAAATACATTTCCTGTTGAACTTCAGTAGATGTCAAATCTCCCAGTGTGACTGAAGAGGAATTGGAAGTCACTGCTTTGAGCAACTGTCGCTCTAAAGAATGCTTAAAGGCTGCTGCTTTGGAAGAGAAGTGACAGTCACACAGTGCCATTGCTGCCTGTGCATCAGAGCAGCTCTCAGATGTAGGGGGACTACAGCGGAGTACAGAAGGAGGAAGTTGCTAGACAAGCATCTGGGAGTAGTTGGGTTTTGTGTAATAGTCTTCAGATAAAGGAAAGATTTTTGTTCCAGCTCATGTCCTAGTGAAGAAGGTTATTGATCACACTAAATTAAATGTGTAGCATGTGCTTGCAGAGCAGTGTAGCTAATTCTGTTATCAAAGGCATTTTCCAATATCACCATGAAAGACTACTAAGAGAATAAAACCTTTTGTTAAAGACCTTTCTGTTCTCATTACGCAGATTACAACACTCAAAAACATACTAACAGAACTCAAAGTACACTGCCTAATAGATCCTTCTGCAGCTGGCATGAATTACTAATCTTTGTTTTAAAATGGTATGAGAAATGACTTAGTGTCTTTGTTACTGTATCAAACTATTCTACTTTTATTTAACCTTTTAAAGTAGCATTCCATAATTTGCATGTTAAAAATGAGGCAGCCAGCCCATATGTAGCATTTGATGTATGTTAAGATGAGGAAGACAGCTGAGCTGAGTGCTTGCAATATAGTGGCAAGGACTGAAAGCTCTCAAGGCCTTGCCTTAATATTTTAAGAGCAGGTATTACTATTTTAGCGCTTTTGGTTTCACTTCAGCAGAGCATTCACTTTTTGTTTAAAGTACCAGTGGATGTTTTGGAATGTCCAAGTGGGTACATACACATGTGCACTGTGTTTACGCGGTAAGCAACTTCAGGTGGCACATGGCACATACACTAATCAAACTTCTCTGTGAGCTGTGAGTCATGCTGAAAGCCCTAGAGCAGGTAATTGCTTTTCAGGATCTTCAAAAAAGAGGAATAGCATTTTATTTGGGGTTGTTTATCTGCTTTCTTTTTTTTTCCCTGCCAGGTAAGGTGTAAGTTATATTTGGCAGAGAAACTATTTTAATGGTTGGCTTGGCTTGGCTTACTTGTAGAAAGATTTAACATGCAACACTTTCCAAAATTGAAGAGGGTGACAAATGTACAAAAAGGGGGTGAGGGAGATCTTTAGTCTCTTCTATATGTGTCTTTGTGCATCTTCAAATAAAGTTGTACCTCTGACTCTCTAGGCCTGCACACTGGCTCGGAGGAATGCTGATGTCTTCCTGAAATACCTGCACAGGAACAGTGTCAACATGCCAGGGATGGTGACACACATCAAAGCACCTGAACAACAAGTGAAAAGTAAGGGGCTTCTTGTTCTCTTTCTTCTCAAAAGAATGTGATCATCATGTGCTGTGGTATGTGTGGTAATGGAATAGTGAAGCCTGCCCAAGTGGAAAGAGTTCTGTCGGGCTTAACAGGAAACAAATTGCTTGCACACTTTGAAGGAGCTGACAGTCTTCAAAGTCTCTTACACTCAAATGAAGTTGCTTGGAATTCTTTTATCTGCTACTTACACCTAATCTTCTTTCTATTTGAGACTCAAATGTGCTGCTTTTATTGAGTCAATGAGGTAGTTAACTTCCACATGATAATGTTTGGTCTGAAGCTAAATGGGAGCTGATCACTGTACGCTTATTCAGTGTGTTGGTGTCATACATTCTGCAAGTTCCCTAGGAGTGCCAGAGTGATACGAGATTATTGCTTGTATAATGCCCATGGGCCCTTCAGATAGTTTGAATCAGTGTTGAGGAACTTCATGAAGTATAAGGTAACTGACATCATGTTTAAACTAGATGTATAGACAGGTAGTAGCTGAGGTGAAGCTGGAAAGAACTGCTACATGAGGCTTGGCTTTTGCTAAGATTAATAATAAGCAGTACAGCTTTAAGGTGTAATAAGCACTCTAGGAAACGGAGAGAGAGAGAGACCTGTAAGGCTTTGAGGTGCAAAAGTGCAAAAATTAACAGGGTATGCATAACTGATGGGTGTAGTAGCAGAACAGAGATCAGAGAGATTCAGAAGTAAATATTACATTTTACTAATTTAATTGCCAGTCATACTCTGCTCTGTGCATTTTGAAGCTGTGACTGAACACTCTGGCCATGCTATAGTCTCAAAACCAGAGAAGTCTAATTTCTAATTAAATGCTGTTTGCACCTACCCAAAGAGGAGTTATGTATATGATGTAGCCAGACTCAAGAGGAACGTGGCAATAAGTCCAGAGAAAAGGTTGCAGCAAGAAAAGTCTGAATGGGAGAAAGTGTTAGAGCAAGATGGAGTAGAGCAGGTAGGAGTAGAGGTAGTAGAATATGTATCCCTAAGAATTTTTGAAACTTAGTTGAACAGGCCCCTGAAAAACTTTAAAGTTAGTCCTGCTTTGAAGAGGAGATTGAAACAGATGGCCTCCAGAGGTCACTTCCGCTCTAATTTACTTGATGGCTTTATTAGAAAAGGACATGTTCGCTGCTTCACTGTAACTACAAGAGGAAAACAGTTTGTGTTAAATTTACCCAGTAAATTTACTGACAGTACTCAAGTCAAAGTCTGATGGTACTCAAGTTAAAGATCCTCCTGTACTGAACTTTTTGTGTTGGAAAGAGAATAGGGTATTGGCCATACTTTTCACTCTTAAGGTAATAATTGGATTGTGGCAGCTGAAACTTTGAGCATTTAGAACTACGACAAAGGGTTGTTTTTTCCTCTGTCCCCAAGACATCAACATTTATAGAACTGTACAAAACAAAATCTCAACACAAATGCTAGCAGTACCAGTAACTGAAGCTAACATTTGTGACTTAGCTCTTCTCTCAGCAGGAGACAAAACAGAGCAGAAGCAAGCAGGAGGTTGTAGCTACCACACTTACTGAGTATTAGACAAATTTTTTTTTAAACTCAGATTTGAAATCTGTATAGGAACAGTCAGTCTGAAAAAGGTAAATATGCTCATATGAGGAAGGAATAGAAAGATCTCTATTAATGACCTTAAGAATAATAATTTCAGAACCGTAGAGTTATGCGTGTTCTGTATACATTTAAAATTCTGGATGAGTGATACATGTTTACAAAGCAACAAAAAACCAGCAAAAATCCCCAAGTAGAAAAAAATAAGCTATTGCTCTAATACTTTTCCCCCCACAAACCATGTAATATATGCTTCTGAGAATAATCATGAGTTAAGATAGAACTAGTGGGGACTCCTTCCTGTTAGATCTCAATGGTATAGTGGTAGCTGACCAAATGATATAAAAGTTCACTCTGTTCTTTCTGTTCAAATATGCATGTCAAGAAAATAAGACCTCCTTTCACCTCTTTTTTAAATAGAGAAAAAAATTGAGTGTTTATTTTAGTGAAAGAGAGGTTACATATGTTCTAATAGACCATTACAACTCAGATATATGCTTGAAACTGGCAGACTGCAATCAGTTTATAGTTTATAAATTAATGCTTTAAAAACTTGAGTAACCCTTAAGTTTCTGCAGAACTGCTGAATATTTTTCAAAAACCTCATTCAGTGGCGTACTTGATCCTTATTCCCAGATGCAGGTTAAGTTATCTGGAAAAGTCATGTCTTAATCTAGGCAAAGTTTAGCTGAGCACATGCTTCATGGGGAACAGGAATTACAGTTCCGAACTCTGAGAGGTGTCCTTATGTTCCCTGCATACCAGCATAAATAATTTCTTTGATATGCAGTTCAGAGTACCCAAATATTGTCTCATTTAGGAAGGAATTGTGGCCTAAAACTGTGCTGTGGCAAGTGGATTGAGTTGGTGACAATTCCTGTAAGCTCAGGATCTTCTTCGTCTTTGTTTCGGCTGCTGAGTCTGTGTGCATCTCTGTTACCTGTCTCTGCTGTACAGGCTGCGACTGAGCACAGTTCAGGAACTGGTCTAATGGTGCTTATATTTTTAGATAGGTTGATAGAAGGGACCAGGATGCATAGAGACAGCTGAGAGCTCTTTGAGCCTGGAGAATAAGCTGAAAGTTTAGGGAACGATCCTAACAAATGTTAGACTCAAAGTAAATAACAACAATAGGGACTGTAGTTCAGGTGGCTTGAGATATGGAGATGCTTTCCCAAACCTAGTGTTAAATATTGATGTTCTATAACTTCCTTAGAGTAGTTTATAGAATATTTTTTCTCCTCTTTGTCAGTCCAAGAAATTAATGGCACTAACACTAAGAGTGCCCAGCCAAATATCTCTCACTGCCTTGCCATCTGTATCATGTCCTGACAGAGCAAATGCTGTTCCAATTTGCTAAATTCACCTCGCTTGCTCTTTGTCAGAACTACTTTGCTTGCGTCACTATCAAGATGTCTCTTTTTATATGGTGTGTCCAGTTGGGTGTGTTGCATTTTATAATGATAGTTGTGTCCCACCCACTCCACCTCCCTGCCTCCCGAAATCTGGCATGTATTCTGAGCAAGTGTTTGGAGGTGACATAAGGCAGAAGTAAAACTGTGAAAGCAGGGGAGGCTCATAGCAGATCATCTCATAGCTTGGCTAAGGGACAGATCATCTGAGGCATATTTGAGGGGAGCCTGACCAGCAGAAAATAAAACCTTGGCCAGCCACAGTGACCACATTCCAACCAAAAGCAAGTTCTGGGTGATCTCAGCACCCTGTGGCAAGTGGGAATATGATGCTTGTAAGCAGGAGGATGTTGGCAGTGATGCAGACAGGTTTCATAATCCTCAGGGAGGCTGTCACAAGTGTCTGTGTTTGGTCCCAGATCTCTCATGAGGCAGACAAAGATGCATTTCCCCTCACGCTTCCTGTTATTTGAGCTTCTCGTTCAAACTTTTTCTTAGAGTTGTTAACTTTTGGGATGTAAAGGGTGGTGGACCTGCACTGTGGGAGAGCAGAATGTAGAGACCTTAAGACACCTAGTCCTGATAGCCTCCACTTGTAATTACGGATTATGGAAAACAGCCATCTCTGGGTATGAGTAGAAAAGCAAGTGAAGTGTTGATGTAAGGAATGAGACTTTTTTGTGGTCTCTTCTGCTTCTGCTGGACCTCCCTTTTGGCTCCATCCAATGCCAACAGAATCACCTGGTGGAGACGTTGGGTGTCCCCATTCCCCTGTGCTCAGCTTGCCCTCTGGGTTTGCAGTAGCTACAAATTCAGGTTGGAAGCAGCAGTGGGTGAAGTGAGCTTCACAGGAAACTGCTAGAATTTCTTTGTTTGATGGAAAAACCATAAGCATTAAAGAAGCAGAGTTCACATAAGGTCTTCTGCATATTGTAAGCACAGTGTCTTTGCTAGGAAGAATTTAAAATGTTGGACATTTGGGATTTGGATGTGAATTTTCTGATACTCAGGAATAACAAACTGTGGCGTTAATTACTTGATTACCTGGAAGTTCTCTCAAGGTTCAGTGAACATTCATGTTTAACAAGTCAGCTTTTACTCAATTATATGCTGTTGGGTTTGATTTTTTTTTTTCAATAGAGAATTACAAACTTATTAATTGCCTGTTTTTATTACTTGGGTTTCTGTACATACAGTGTCTGCTTATGCTGCATTTGATCTTGTGGTGACCTGAGGTTGTACCTTTGTTCACCTGTACTAAATTATTAAAATACCTTATAGGAGACGAATATATTAAAAGCTCCTTTTTTTTCCTTCAATTAATACAGTATGTTAAGCATGTTGTGATTACTTGTGCACGCTCATCCTTTCTGAGGAAACCCCATCAAGAGCTGTCTTTATCAGCCTACATTTTCAATCCTGCTATAAGCAGTGGTGGTCCCCTTGTGAAAAATATTTGAGAGAAAAAAGGTGTCAGTAGTAAGTTTTAATTGCATCTCTAGTTTCTTTGACCAGCATTTCTGTAAGTAATGAAAAAGAATCATTCTGTGTTTTCATGAGTAACAGGAAAAAGCAAAGCAAAAACTAACAGAAAAAGTAAGTGTATAGTAAATTCTACAATGTAAAGTACTTTAATCCCCTGATTTTAGTGCGATATTGTAAATTTGGTTGTCATAAGCTCTGTTTTCATTTCTTCAGATATCTTGAATGAACTCTTCCAGAGGGAGAACCGTGTGCTGCATTATTGGACCATGCGTAAAAGACGTCTTGATCAATGCCAACAGTATGTGGTGTTTGAAAGAAGTGCCAAACAGGTGAGGGTTTCATAAGAAAATCCTCTTTGGTGTGATCAAAGGTTGACATACACTGTCTTCTCACAGTAACAAATGTGTCATTGACTTCCATATTTCAAATGGCTAAAACATCAGAAGGATAAAAGTAGAAAATTGAATTATTTGACTTCCCTTTAATACAGAACAGCTAAATTTGGTGAGTCAGTGTGTCTGTAACTGTTGTAACTTAAAGGTGATGTTTTGCTTCTGCCAGCTTCATCTGGTACTGGCAAATCTAATTTCTGCAAGCTTGTGTTTGACAAATTGTTATGCTTGTTAACTTTTACACACACACCTAATTTGTCTGGGGGAATTACAGGCAGTAGCATTTTTCTCAGATGTTGGAGGAAAAATATCTAATTAAGTTGATTGGCAGTTCTAGAAATCTGACAAGTTGGATAACTCATTAAACAATAATAACTGAATTACTTTGGTTTTTCAATTCTTTGTGTATTTGGTTTCATGGTTTCCTGCATGATAGATCCACCTCTTGGTATTTTGTTGAGTTTATCAGTCTGGAAAGAACTATTAAGTAACTACCACACACACAAAAAAAATCTCCTTCAGTAATCAAAACACATGCCTTAAAAATAAGTACAGGATTCAAGGCAGAAGTGATAAGTAGATTGATCTGTGGTGGTTTTTTACTCTTTATTTTTTTTTAAACTGGTTAAAAGACAAAGAAATGAAGATATCTGTTCCTGTTCTGCGGAAAAGGACACAATGCCCATAGTGTAAAATATAGTCAGGTCTACTTTAAAGGACTCAAAAACCTAATTTTTTATTTCCTTCTGACAGCTAATTTAGACAAAAGTTTAAATATGATTTGTCTGGTTTGCTCTCTTGAAAGAATTCTCAAGTCTGCTTTTCATGCTTTCACAAAGAAATTAATGCAAGAGGAATCTTGGAGTGAATTTGAAGACTGATACCTCTTTAAAACAAAACCACCATCCCTTCCCTGCCCCCCTCCCTCACCCCCCACCCCACTTTTGAATAACCTTAATTTAAACCTCTGACAAGCACATGATCTCCTTGTTTTTGTATAGAGATTACTAACTAAAAGTCAAACACTGGAGATAAAGATCTGTCAGCATTTTCATTGTGAATCCCATTTTTCAGCAGTCACCAGTTCAGTCATCGAAAAGCAAAGCAAAGCAAACCATATATGGGACTCCACAGTGATTAGCCAAAAAAATGGAAATGTTACTCTCTTCATTTAGATGTCTTTTTGGAATTTGGAAGAACTTGTTCTTTATGCTTTCAGAACTTGATGCCCTTGTGATGGAAAAGATACCAAAATAGTTTGCAAGGACAATGGTAGATTCTCAAATCCTTTCAGAGTTAAGGGCTTACCTGATCCCTAAACTGATGTCTCCAGTTCTTGTAGTGATACCTCACATGAAATGAAAGCTGATCTAAATTGTAGGAATTTAGATCAAGTCGAACTTTCTGTCATACTGTGCCTCTAGAGAGCTGCCAGCAAGTTGTGAAAAGACAACATTTCATTCTCCTTGCAGGGGGATTGGAACTACATGATCTTTAAGTTCTCTTCCAACCCATACCATTCTATGATTTGGGAAGGGGAAATTTTTTGTTTATCATTCATTCCAGCATTGTGTAATAAACCCACTAAAAAGCGCAGAAGTTAAAAAGTTAAAAGCAAGAAGTATTAAATGTTGTTGGTAATATCAGTGGTAGCCATGCTGCCTGTCCGTATCAGTCTTCACTTGCAAAGACTGACATTAGAATGACAACGGGTGTCATAGAGGTGGTTGACTGAAATGTTGCTTTTTTGACAGAAGTCCAAGAGTTGTTGGTTTGTTTCCATCAGCAACTTTTAAAAGTATAGGCCTATGTCATCAGGCTTGCACCTGCACTAGTATGTGACTAAGAAAATGGCATTATGGCATTCACATTCAGTGTTGAATTTTGAATGCTTTCTACTCACTTCAGGTTTTGCACCAAGAAGGAAAAGCATTTGAAGTGGAAGGAAGGGAATCAACGTTGTTTCATCACAGCTTTGATGAGCTTAAATCATTGGTGGAATTACAATACAGACAGTGCCTTTTCTGATTCAGTGTAGGGTTATGTGTGTGAAACATACATATCTACTGTCCACCAAGATAAATCTTTTCCTGTTCTTGCTAATGTGGATAGATAATTCTCATAATTTCAGTTTATCCTTTTAAGGGAAGAATGAGGACCCATGAGCAATCGACTACTTTTTCTCTTGGGGTACTAAGTTCTTGTCTACTGTTCTGTGTATTTACTGAAGATACAGAAGATATAGATGCATTTAGTAATAAGGTGGTTCTAAGCAAGCTGTATAAAACTGTTTGAACATCTGCTATTGGCTTTGTCAGAAACGAGAAGTTTCTAAGCTCCCGTCCCTCTGCTTGCTGCTGTAGGGAGCCTGTATTGAGAGCTGCAGAACAGTGGTCAGTTAGATTTTTAGTGTTATGCGGCAGTTGGAGACAAATCTTGCTTTTTCCGGGAGACAGAGATTCCTCACGACCACTGGTTATGCTTAAAAGGGCAGCAGGTAATGTGGGTAAAGCATAGATAATTACAGGGATCAGCATTTTTCATAATAGTGAGCAATTAAAGTGTCAGGATGTGGAAGGGAAACAATCTTAGTTTGCAGTTCTTTGTTATCATTTTTTTCTATTTGTACATACATGAATTGGTTTAACTGAGACATCTCACCATGCCTTCTCTGCTGCAGGTTTAATGTCTAGGAGCACAGACCACACTTTGTGAGACTCGAATACATGTCAGCAAGAGAGTGAAGTGATAGTTAAATCTTACGTGCTTGGGAAGTTTAGCCTTCACACTTGGTGGTCTTACGTACATTTTTACAAGTTGGAAGATATATATTTCTGAGTATAGCTGTCCCACGTGGCACTGAAAAAGTGATTTTTTTTTTCTTTTTCCTCAACTGAGGAGTATACTACCAAAACTGTGAATACAATTAGTTAGAACCTTTCCGTAGTGGACTGCTGTAGTCCTGAAGTAGTGGACTTCCCTGAAGTATTTGGATTCATACGTCATTTTTAATTCTTCAAGCATTGCTTCATAGACTAAGTGAATTATTTCAGAGTTACGAATTATTTGATATTGTAGAGGTATTAGATGATTCCCACAAGTGACACAGTAAAATTCACCTGTGGTCAAACCATGTGTGTGAAATACTGATTACAGATGGTTTCTATTGGCAAAAATATATTGCCTTTTCTCTTACTTCCCTTCATTATTGCTTTATTTAGGCTCTGGAATGGATTCATGACAACGGAGAGTTTTATTTATCCACACATACTTCCACTGGTTCCAGTATCCAGCATACTCAAGAGTTGTTAAAAGAACATGAAGAATTTCAGATCACAGCAAAGGTAAATTAAATACATAAAATTATCACAAAATCACAGAATACTTAGAGCTGTAAGGAAACTCTGGAGATCAGTTAGTCCAATCTCCCTGCCAAGGCAGGGTCCCCAAGAGCAGGTTACACAAGACTGTGTCCAGGTGGGTTTGGAATGTCTCTGCAGAGGGAGACTCCATGACATCCCTGAGCAGCCTGTTCAGTGCTCTGCCACTCTCAGTGCAAAGAAGTTCTTCTTCATATTGAGATGGAACTTGTTGTGTTATAGTTTGTGGCCCTTAGTCCTTGTCCTGTCACTGGGCATCACTGAAGAGTCTGGCACCATCCTCCTGACAGCTGCCTTTCAGATATTTTATATTTTGGTGAGATCCCCTCTCACTCTTCTCCAGACTAAACTGGCCCAGCTCCCTGAGTCTCTCCTTATTAGGGACCAGACCCCAAGTCATCTTTGTGTTCCTTTGCTGGACCCTCTCCATTAGCTCCTTGTCTTTCCTGAGCTGTGGAGAGCAGAATTGAACGCAATACTCCAGATGTGGCCTTGTTCAGGTCAAGTAGAGGGTCGGGATCACCTCCCTCGACCTGCTGGCCACACTCTTCCTGATGTACCCCAGGATACTGTTGGCCCTTCTGGCCGCAGGGCCACTGCTGGCTCATGCTCATCCACCAAGACCCCCAGCTCCTTCTCCACAGAGCTGTTACCTAGCAGATCAGCCCCAACCTGTGCTGGTACTTGGAGCTATTCCCTCCAAGTTGCAGGACCCTGCGTTTGCCCTTGTTGAACTTCATTATGTGAATGAATGGGCATTTTTCTGCCCAGCTCCCCAGCCTATCAAGGTCCCACTGAGTGGCAGCACAGCCACTCCCCCCAGTTTCATATCATCAGACTTGGTGAGGGTACATTCTATTCCTTCATCCAGGTTGTTGATAAACAAGTTGAATACAAGTTGTATTATGGAAGAATTGAAACAAAATAAAACAACTGCATTCCTCCTGCCCATCAAAAGATTCCCCAAGGATGTGTCCATCAAGATCTCTTTACTTGCAGTGGCTTTCTCTCTGTATTTCTGCTGAGAATTGAATAAACCAGAAGATAAACAACAGATAATCATTGTTACTGGAGCTCCATGAGCCTTGTGTGCTGTTGATTTCTCATGACAAAATCGTAGTGAGGTAGCTTAAGAATGTTTTCAATACCTACAAACCTTGCAGGGCCTTTGATTTCCATTTTCATATCTTCATGATTGTGGATTACTGAATGTTTATTCAGTAATAAAACACAACAAGCTGTATTATTATTCAGCTTATTTATTATTAATTAGAAGATAGTAGAAAAAGCTTTATTTGTTAGGTAACTCGTTTTATTAAAGTATTCTGTGATTCTGCTGTAAACCTTTTTGAGTCAGGCAGCAGAATGTACTTCGGCATCTCTGGAGGCCTTTGCAGAGTTGCAGATGTCACTCATGAGGCTTACCAGTTTTCACATGTGAAAGACAGACAACTGATGCATGACTGAAGTACCTGGTTTTGTAGCCTTGTCTGTCTCTCTGTTTTGTTTTGCCACCTGTTTCTCCCTCTGGCTCTCCAACCTTCATAGAGAAATAATAGAGCCCAGGAAAGTAAGCAACTGTTCATTTGTCTGAAGGATCACCTCAGAAGAGACGTGGAGATGAACTTGGTTAGGGAACATGTGGGCAGGGAGAAAAGAGAATCCAGAAAGAACACAGATTTGATGTTCAAACCTGGATTTTCTTCTGTCTGAGCTTTGCTCCAGACTTTGATTTGCTGGATGCCTTCCAGAATGCAGAGCACCACTGCTCCTCCTTATTTCCTCTGTCAGCCCGCAGGTGACATTGGTGCCCCTTTTGAAACAATGTTATTTGTATGACTCCCTTAGCATTTTGCTGCCTGTTGGAAGGATGTGTTAGCCCTTGCTAATTCCATACTGAAAAGAAATACTTGGATGAGGGACCATTAGGGAAGAAAAAGAATCTTAAAAAGAGGACAAACTTGATTTTTTCAATTAATGTTAGAGTGAAGTTTTTATTGACTATTTTGCTTACCTCCCTGCTAGTCAGGGCCCTGACAATACACTTCACTCATGAGAGAGAGAGTGGTGGATGTATAAACTCATCCATTGTGGATGATTTAGGATTTAAATGAAAGAAAGTGCATCGTCTTAGGCAGCTTATCATTTGGGAAAAGCACTTACAGATTTGGTGGTAACTACTTGTTCTCTTAGTTTCTCTCAAACAACTCTGTGCCAACAAAGCATAATATAGAAAAGATTTAAAGAATGTAGTCTTAATCCATTAAAGTACATAACAAGACTTACTTCCATCTCAGCATTTCAGTGGTGTCTAAAGGAGGTAGATTCTTGAGATTGTAGGCCAGGTCCAATACCAGTGCTTCAGTGGTAATGAACAAAGTACCCTCTTTGGCATCAAAATGCCTTTGTACTGATGCAAGAGTACCCATGCTGAAAGGCTTGCCTAGCAGAATTTAATCTCTGGGTTAGATATGAAGCACATTTTTCAAAGAAAAATAAACAATCTGCTTTTAGTAATGTAATAATAAAGCCCAAGGAAACCCACATTAATCTTGTGCTATTTTTATTAGGCAAAAGATATCTGTTTAAAGGAGTTCTGGGAAGAGAGAGGAGGAAGGTAGCTCCTTCAATTCCTTCTCTAATTGCACGTAGTAGCAGTTAAGCAAAATGACCGCCTGCACGACAGGTAGAGCTTGTAACTGTTCAATATTTTCCTGTTTTCATAGCAAACCAAAGAGAGGGTGAAGTTGTTGATACAGCTGGCTGATGGCTTTTGTGAAAAAGGGCATGCTCATGCAACAGAGATTAAAAAATGTGTCACAGCAGTGGATAAGAGGTACAGAGACTTTTCCCTGCGCATGGAGAAATACAGGACCTCTTTAGAGAAAGCTCTGGGTATTTCCTCTGATTCCAATAAATCGGTAAGAGAAACTTGAGTGTGATGACAGACAAACAAGCTTTGCTTGCATTTGATTTAGCTACCGTTTTCTCCTGTCTGCTTCCTTAATCAATTCTTCCTTTCTTTAATAAAGAGCAAAAGCTTGCAGTTGGATATAATCCCAGCCAGTGTCCCTGGGTCAGAGGTGAAACTGCGTGATGCTGCTCATGAGCTTAATGAAGAAAAACGAAAGTCTGCCCGCAGGAAAGAGTAATACATTTATTTATTTTTAATCAATGAGAATGCATAAATCAGTCGTGATAATGAAACAACTGTCATGGCTTGTTTGGCAGCTTAGAAATAATATAAATGGTAAAAAGAGAGTGATAGTACTCAGTATATCCTATTGCCATTTATTCACCTACTTGTTCTTGCAGATAGTTCTAGCATGACAGAATCTTAAACTTTCAAAGCTGTTAGATTTCTTTTAACATGCTTTTTTCCTTTTTAGAAATAATGTGAAATAAATGTGTAAGGGGAGAAAGCAAGACAAAAGTTAAATGACTGTAGCAGTGAAAAGTGTTAGAGAAAAAAATCCATCTCCTGCCCCATTTCTTTTTGTGCTGGTTAGTAACGGAGGGATGTTACCTCTTAGGTTTCCTTCCTCTGTTGTCTCTCTTCACATTTCAGTTCTCAGATTTTTCTTGCTGCAGTGGAAAAGCAAAAGCCGATGCGGAGAAAGATGTATTCTGGTTATTATGCATTCGTAGTGATCTAACAGGCTGAGATTTGATTATTCTTTCTGTTGTCACCTAAGGTTCATTATGGCTGAGCTAATTCAGACAGAAAAGGCTTACGTAAGAGACCTCCGGGAATGCATGGATGTGAGTTTTCTTTTTTTCACTAATCTTTGAAGGCAGGATTCAATCCGTTGCTTTCTGTTTCTTTCTGTTTTTAACAGCTGAGCATGACTGGTTTGGAATCATAGGACCAAATTAAGTAATTTTACTGCTGTTAAGAAGAAACTTAGAATTACATCTGATAATAGCCATTTCAGAATTCACCCTATGTGTTTTGCTTTTGTTGGTACTGAGTTTCAGTATTTGTTCCTTTCCCAATTCATACTCGTGTGTGGGGTTTTTGTTTTAGAGAGAGGAGGGAAAAAGGAGGGGTTTACTTTATTTGCTTTGCTAGCAATAGAGAAGAGCTTGTGCTAATTCTCTTATTATCTGTATCACATGTTCTGCTACTAGCTGACTTTTTGAATAGAAATTCAGTGAGATTCCATGGAAAAGTGCCCAGTAATTGTTCTGCTGTAGCAACTAATGTTCAGTGGTAGCTGCTGCACAAAGCATGAACTTCTAGACTGCAGACATGACCTTGATAAGGAATATCCTGAAGCATTAGAGGTTGTCAAGAACACTATGCATTTTAAATGGTGAAGTCTCAGGGACTATGTTAAATTGTCAGTTTTAGAACTTGTATTTCACTGTCAAAATCACAAGGTGTATTTGACACAACAGGCACTGTCACAATTGGAGATGATGCTGCTGTGTGATCTTTGCCTAGTTGCTCTCCAGGAATGCATACCTACAGATACCTGACTGCGTCTGTTGGGAGTTTATCATCACTTTTCACACATCTTTTTTTTTCTGGGCAGACGTATCTATGGGAAATGACAAGTGGAGTAGAGGAGATCCCACCTGGTATTGTAAACAAAGAACACATTATCTTTGGAAACATGCAGGAAATTTATGAGTTCCACAATAAGTGAGTGACTTATCTTCCGTTTCCATACTACTGCTAAATCCAAATGATGACCTGAGGGATTTCCTAATGAAAATATTGTGTATATCAATAATGAATGCTTTTCCATTAAAAAAATCAAAAGATTTTCCTCTTGCATTGCTAAATTATTTCAGCTGTTGCTTTTTGCAGAGAGGTAGGTACACCATTAGAAATTATGTTTTCCAGTCTCAGGCATCTTTCAGCATTTAAGAAATTCTTTGGATACACCAAAATTTTGTTGTAGGTTTATCAGTTGTTCTAAAGAGATGAAATCCAATGAACTCAATAAAATACAAGCATAGCACAAACATTAGGGCTCTGCCATTCTTTCAGAACCCTCATTCCTGATACCCAAGTGCAGCTGTTAGTGGGAAAGAGTAGGGCTCTCAGCTCACTCTTGGCTCTTCATGGCTTCTGTGGAGATGCCTCAGCATCATTATGTTTACTTGTGTGTGGAGCATAAAAGAGACTTGTCCACTCCATCTCTTCTGAATGGAGTGGTTCCTGGGGGCATCTGTGTACAGAAGTCTTGCTCTCAATCTTCCTTCTTTGTTATTTTCCTGGTTGTGTACACATTTTATTGGATTATGATTCTTTGAAGTAATAAAATGTACCTAGCGTATTCCAGACCCCGATTTTACAGTTCTCTGTGTGCTTTGTGTTGACTTTAGAACTTGACTATCCAAAAAGCAAGGTTTGGGATTTTTTTAAATTGAGATGAAGGCTTTTCTTGAAACTGAAAACAGTAGGAAACCTTCTTGATAGAGAACAGCAGCAATTACTAAATTTTTGTGTATTCTTATGTATTAACTGCATGTATGCTGGTTCAATTTCTGTTCTCATCAGAATTTTTATTGAATTATATTAGTACTTTTATTACACATTTTTATCTATTCCAGTTGTCTTTATTTCCTTAACTCATACATTTGATATTACAGAAAGTTTTCTAATGGCTTTTGTTCACAGACAATAGATCCAAGCAAGTTGCTGTAATGAACACGTTTAATGTGCCTTGTACTGTTTGTTTCTTTTCTACCCACAGTATATTTCTCAAGGAGTTGGAAAAATATGAACAGTTGCCAGAAGATGTTGGACATTGCTTCGTTACTTGGGTAATGGAGTCAGACTTATGTTTAGACATAGAAAGGGAGATAGGAGGTGTGAAGGGACAAATTCTTGCTCTCAGATCCCTTTTTGATTTGTAAAAGTACCTCTTCCTTCAAATTTAAGTAAAACGTGTATCTTTAACTGAGAAAACAACAATTAGGGCACTCCTGTCAGATGCCAGTGCTTAGCTGCTCTTGAAGTGTATGCAAGTTGCCTAAACCTGTGTGCAGATTTGGGTTGTCTTAGCTTTGAATAACCTACTTTAATATACACTGCTGTTGTTTTCAGTCTTACTTGCCTGATGTATATTCTTATGCTGCCAGTTTGAGTGGGAATATAATTCTGTACAGCTCAGTTTCTTGATAGGGAAGGTAAGGTCTCTGATGATGGTGTAAAAACTTTGAGACAGGAACGATGCTCTCTGATAACCTGTGTGAATTTGCGTTATGTTCTGCAGGCAGACAAATTCCAGATGTACGTTACCTACTGTAAAAATAAGCCAGATTCTACTCAGCTGATATTAGAACATGCAGGAGCATACTTTGATGTAAGTACATCGTGTCCTCCTTAAAAGCATACCTTGGCTGTTTGACTCTTGTATTTGCAGTTCTGCTGAGTGCCTAATTTGTTAGGAAAATGCAAGTTTCCTGTTAATAATGCTGCAATTTATTAGGCTGTCAGCTTAAGAAAATCAATCCTGTATCTCACATGGTTAACTTCCATTGCTCAGTTGGTGTTACAGAGCTGTCAAATCAGATGTGAAAAGTTGCTGTCACCTATCAGAGCGGTTCAGAACTGGAAGCAGGTTCTGGCAACAACAACCGAGACAATCTTCAGCTCACAGAAGCACATCCTGCAAATTTTAGCATTTTGATGTGCTTAGTTTGCATTGTATGTAATAAAGATAGAAATCTTGGTTAAATTTTCGGAGCACTTTTAAACTGTGATTGCATGTAGCAGTTGACTGCTGTTATTCAGAAGGGCTAAACTTCCTTATTCAGTCCCAAGGTTCCTTGGTCTACACATGTAATGTTCTGCATAAAAAAGTGACAAAAATGTGTTAGAGGTTTTAGGGAGGAATTTTGGCCCCGGTGAATGAACTTTGGTTGGACATGTATTAACAGATTATTCAGTTAGAGTGCTCTCTTTCCTTTTTTTTTTCCCCAGCTGAGCCACTAGCTGTGTAATGACACCACAATTTTTTTTAGAATTGTTTGTACAAGTAGAGGGAAGTAGAGGAAATCGCTGAAGCTCTTGGGGTTAATCTCAAAAGCCTAATCACTGAGGAAATGGGGTTTCTAAACATTGTCAGGCAAAGCCTTTCTGTGAAGCCTCTGTTAAGTTTTCAGTGTTTGAAGAAGAGCAGGTAAGTTACAGAAAATCAGGTAGATATGACCAAAAAAAATTCCAAGAAAAATTCAGTAAATAACATTTTAAAAAATAACACAGGGCTCTGATAAAACTATTAGAAATAAATTCTTGCCACCACCTCCTTTGATCCATTTTACCACATTATCCAGAGCTCTCCATCTCCTAATCCACCTAAAGTGTATTAGAAGTGTGAAGACCTAATTCTGTGCACAGAGAATTCTTGAGCTTCCACTGATGACACCACTGATCCATGTGAAAATGTCATGTGTATCCCATTTTGGGAATTTCTGATACTGTAATCGTGGTTAGAGGGCACATAGCTGTGTGGCATAACTTGCTGTTTGAAATTGCTTGATTAAAATACATCCAATGCTAGGATAAATGGCAGACCCTATCAAAGAAGTTCAGCCCCCAGTCAGTACCTGAAATCTGTAATCATCCCATCTAGCTATCAGATAATTCTGTTTTCCACCTTTAGCTTCGTGGAGGTAATTTTTTTTTCTGTTTGTAACTGGCTGTTTTCTCTTCAAGTGCTCGGTAACCTCTTTCCCTCAGTCAGACGCTGTTGCTCGGTGCTCCCTCTGGTGGGGCATGAGGCTGTCTGTGGCCCTTGTCCCTGAAATAGCAGGGATGCTGAGGAACCTCCAGCTCAGCCTTCCTGGTGCTCCTGCCTCTTCCCTGGAACACGGGGATGTCAGGGCTTTCCTTCTCTTGCAAGTAGCAAAAGAAGTACGGATCTTAATGTTTTTAAAAAAAGAGTTGCCACTATATCCCTAATTGTTGCTCTTTGTATTTAGGTTTGTTGAAACATTTCACATTTACTCTCGGAGGTAATAATCTGTTTGTACCGAGTGAGCAGGCAGATGCACAGCATAATGATTCATTGTGCCTGGAATACCTGGTTATCCTGGTTTTTGGGGCGTTTTTCCCTGCTGAAATAGAATTTTTAGTTAGTATATATTAGTGAATATAATAAAACAGTTATATCAGTCTGTTTTCCAAAACAGTTTATATCTGAGTGTTGGTGCTCACAGCCCTCAAATGTTTGCTTTGTCCATGTAGGAGATACAGCAGCGACATGGACTGGCCAACTCTATCTCCTCTTACCTTATCAAACCTGTCCAAAGGATAACAAAATACCAGCTTCTTTTAAAGGTCAGTATTAATTCAGGGTACTTCATCTGATTCTGCTATTCTTAAGAGGGCAAAGCTCTTGCTGGAATGAGGAGGGTTGGTCTAGTCTGCTCTCCGAGACTCCAGCATCCTGGGCAGCCTCAAATACTGCTGCAGAATTTCAACTGAAAATGAAAGAAGGCATAAACAAGCAACTTTTTGTCCAGATTTCTGTAAATCAGAAAAAGATACCTGTCTACTGATGTTTACTTAGAAAATATAATTTGCATTTCCAGGGTAAAAAAGTAATTCATGGCTATATGGATGCATTTTTGTATGGTTTCCACACCAAATTTTGGCAAGCTATGCTGATAGTATTAAGTACTGTAAAATAGATAATAATTTAGTATATTTATTTTTATACAAAACTATAATATAAAATATCTATAAAACATATATGTGTGTACCAGTAAATACATACACGTAATGACGGTACTTGTAGAACTGTTGCACAAAGAGTTGTTATTTGCCTGGAAATGTCAAGCAAATAGTAGCTGTTAAAATAAGCACAACTTTTGGAACTCTGTAGTTAGAGCTTTCACTCAGTGGACAGATGTCTTCTCAAGTGAGCAGCAGTGTTCTTGGACTGTGCTGGGTCTCTGTTAGGTGGCAATGCTTGTTTTGTTACAGCAGCCTACCAGAGCACTGTAACTGATCTGCATCTCCCCTTTTTACTTGAGAATAGCCATGCCGGATTGCTTTTGAAACTTCTGAAAAACATTAGAGGCTATTTCAGGTCAGGTTGGGTGGAAACAAATCTTTCAATTTCAACTGAAGCTTATTGTCTGTTTTCCACTTGCAAAGAGTTGCAACTTAATCAAGTTATAATTACAGAAATAGTCTGGACTGTAATGTTTCAGAATTTTTGAGGTATTAATTCCAACAATTATTATTGTTTTCAATATTATAATAATATTTAATATTATTGTTTGGTTTAATAATACTATTATTTTATAATAGTATTTATATTTAATAATGTTTTTATCTTAATAATATTATTATTGTTGTTTTTAATATTAATATGTCTTAGCCTGCTACTACCATGGAAGTGATGGGATGGATTGGTTTCATCAGTGTTTGCAGAACCAGATGCCTTTGGTGCATAATAAAATGGATTTGTCTGGTGGTTTCTGGGTTTCTGCATCATCTTTTTTCTTTTTTCTTTTTTCTTTTTTCTTTTTTCTTTTTTCTTTTTTCTTTTTTCTTTTTTCTTTTTTCTTTTTTCTTTTTCTTTTTTCTTTTTCTTTTTTCTTTTTCTTTTTTCTTTTTCCTTTTTCTTTTTCTTTTTCTGTAATAGGAGAGAGATGTAAAGCATGGTAATATTAAGAGCCTAAAACTTGAATGATAGATGAAACATTTTACAGTTCTGGAAGTTTTGCTTCTTTTCCCAAATTGTATTGAAGCTACTCATCTTCTGTGCCTCTGAGAGACAGTTACTTTCACTGTACTTTGGAGTTGTCATGCAAAATTTAAGTGTGATCATGTAGTGTTTTGCTGTGATGTGGTATTGGCAGTTAAATAAAAATAGTGTAATGATGATAATACTAGAAGTCACATGGCTTTCCCTTTAAAAAGGGGAAAAAGGAATTTAACCTGAGGGAATGAATTAAGTGGGCCTTTTGAATAACAGAAGGAACATAATATGCCCTTTTGGTTACGTAACCTATGTTTTATCTCGATACTGTTCAAATGCTTAAAAGCCGTGAGGAAATTTGAATATCAGCTTGGGCGCTGTTATGTTAAGTCTGTGAGATGTTGAATGGGCAAAGAACTGTATGCCCTAAATTCTACTACAGCACTTCAGCATGTTCAATTCTCTAACTTCTGTCCATTGGTTAATGCTTGTTCCTATTGAAAAGTTTTGTCTGTAGGTTGCTTTTAACTGTGAACATAGAATAGTCATTCATGGAATACTTAGAATAAAACAATGTAAATTCTCTTTATCAGCAGTTGTACAGAGCAGGTGCTTGGTGCAGTGGAGCAATGAGTGGTATGGGAGGCAGGAGGGGTCCCTTTGTGCTGCCCTGCTTTCCACCATCTTCATGACTTGGCAGCTGCATTGTTCTGGGCCTTGATGTGGCACAGCATCTGATAACTGTCTGTGCTTATCAAAAAAAGTTTTGTTCTTAACATAACTTTATAAGATTTCTTATTTAGGAGATAATCCTGTTTAAGTTAGATGTGGTTAACTGATAGCTTGGGCTGCTCCTTGAAGAACTGATCATGATAGATACAAAGTCTATTGTCATGTCATTGGCAGAGTAAGAAGTTCAAAAAGATTTTCTGTGTAAAAAAGGTTTTTTGGTTTGTTGGAAGTACTCTTCAGTTGTCTGTCATATTAGTGTAGAAATAAGTGATAGACAGTCCTCTTGTCTGCTTGTCTTTTGCAGGAGCTGCTCACGTGCTGTGAAGAAGGTAAAGGTGAGATTAAGGATGGCCTGGAGGTTATGCTTAGTGTGCCAAAGCGAGCCAATGATGCCATGCACCTCAGCATGCTGGAAGGTAGGATTTAAGCCGCTTTTCCAATTCGTTGTGTGCTGCAGATTAACTTTGTTTTGTAAACATGTTCTTTTCACTGGGTTTGTATTTTTCATACCATTTTTGAGGGGCTGTATAAGATGCAAACTTATTTAGGAAAGTTATTTGTTATAGACAGCTGGTACAGTTTTGTTAATATTTCAAGTGTTCTTTCACCTTGATCTATAGCCATGCCACTGCAGATTTGAAAAACATATGGGCTGATGAAGTAGTCCACTACTCACCCAAAATGCAATAGGTGACTGGTCAGATATGCTGACTTTGGTTACATTTTCTAACCAGTATCCTTAGCTTCTTTATATGAGGCACATAAGTGTATTATCAGTGATTTTGCTGATTTATGTATTAAATAATTGTCTCCAAGAAGTTTGTCTTTTTCACATCTGTTTGCTGCCTGTTCCATAACAGACTTCTGGTTGAAATAAAATCTATCTTCTGGCAGTAAAATGTCAGCATAAGCCAATTTAGCCCAAGCCTAAGCCAGCATAATCATGTTCATAGCAGACAGTGGAGGTTGGATGTAAGGCATCTATGTGCTGAGAACAACTTTCTGCCAAAATCTGTTTTGCAATTGGCACGTTATCATGTTATAATGGTGCAATCATACATTTAGTAATAAAAGTGTTTTTCTTGGGCATTTAAATTTTTTGAGAAAAAAGCAAGGCCCTCTTACCCTCCAGCTGCTGAATAGATACTGATCAGTGCTTCTAGTCAGCATGCCTTTTCTTCCCTTCTGCCTTCTGGTAGTAGCATGCAGCTTGTCATGGATTTACCAGTATTGTGCTAGTTACTGTAAAATTTGCCTTGGTTTGACGTGTGATCCTTGATCGTGTAAATGCTCCAGATCACCTCTGTTCCTTGATTTTGAACAATAGGGATGTTGGTCAGTTTACAGGATCAGTTCCAAATGCTTGGTTAGGAGGTGCCCTTAGTATAACGGCTGACCAGCTTTCATAATAATCTTTTAGCACTGGGAATGTGACTCTGGAGAATATCCTAATCTTTTACATAAGTTGGTTTTACAACAAATCATGCGTGTATTGTTGAGTCATCCCATGTTGGACAAATATAGTGAGTGAGCACATTTCCTCTTTATGTCTCTGGAGGTTTTTGAATGAACATCCTGACGGAACTTGCCTCTGATCCTCTCCATACTGTTGCCCTGTTTAGAACATGAGAACTGGCAAGCAGTATCTATTTAAAATACGTTTTGATACCACTCAGGAGAGTATTGAAGACAATTTTTGTTACCCTCCAACTCTAAAGCTGTGTATTAAACTGAGAGAACATGGTACCACTAAAATGGAAGTTAAATTGTTGATATTCTCAATCTTCATCTTTTTCTCATTATGTCTCAATACAAGTGATCCAGCTGGTAATTACTTTATTGTGGACCGATTCTGGCATGACCAATGCAGGCTGATTGTATGCCAACAGCTCCAAGCTGCCATGTTTTTTCATTCCCAGCTAGAACACATTTCTATGCTCATTGCCTACATAGTAGAGAAGGTGTACCTCCAGAAAAGGTGACATTTAGGAGCTTGCCACTCTCAGAAGAACCTGACTTGCTCTGTGTCTTTGCAAGTTGCTTTCTTTCTACAGTGGCAGAAAGCTCATAAGAGAAATCATTTTCATCACAGAAGAGGTTACCAGAAGCTGACAAAGACAGATCTGTCATTTGTTGGTAAAATACTGCCAGAAGAGTTGATTAAGTTCTTAACAGTTGGATGTCTAAATTTAGAAGTACATTTGAGCTGCAGTTACATTTATTATATTGCAGTGTTAAAATCAAGTCTTGTTTTTAGTATTGTTTTCTTGGAATCCCATCTTTTGGAAGTTGTGTCAGGGAAAAAAATCATACAGTTTAATGAACAGAAGCTGTGCTTTTTATGTTACTTGTATTACCAACTTTTCATGGTGAATCTTCCCTTTCACTGTCTCTTTAGGCTTTGATGAAAATATAGAATCTCAGGGAGAGCTCATCCTTCAAGAATCCTTCCAAGTGTGGGACCCAAAAACTCTGATTCGAAAGGGAAGAGAGAGGCACCTCTTCCTTTTTGAGATGTCCTTAGTTTTCAGTAAAGAAGTAAAGGACTCAAGTGGAAGGAGCAAGTACATTTACAAGAGCAAACTGTTTGTAAGTATGGAAGAGTAACAGATCATATTTACAAAACTGTCTAGATTGGGCTTCAGCTAAGCTCAGGTGATTTAAGTGTGCCTGAGGAACTTGAACAACTGTTACAGAGCACTGTAAGAACAGCCTTGGAATGTATAGACTGAACCTTGCAACTTTGGTGCTTTGTCTTGCTTTTGAGGCAAAAGGATAGGCTCAAAGCATCTACTGAAGGGTACATGTCAGTCTTGGTGTGTCAGGTCAAACGAAAATCAGTATTGGGCTGGACTGGTTTTGTCTTAATTGTGTGTTGATTGCTGATTCTTTAATGCTTATTTGTATAAAGCAGAAGCATGGAAGGAGTTGATGAGCTGCCTTCATCTTTCTTATTTACTATTGCTGTTAAGGATTCATTTTAGTGGATATTCTACTGACTGGCAAAGGCAAGAACTTTGTTCTGGAAAAGTTCATTCCAGAATATTTGCTGAGACCAGTAGTCTTTAACAATAATGTTCTGCAAATACAATAATAGTACTTACGGTCTACTGAAAGGATGTAAAGGTGAAAATGTTTTTCTTCCCATAAAAACAACGAAAAGAAAAAAAAAAAACAAAATCTCCACTCTTGCTTTCCTTTTCTGTAGCATGTATGCTTTACAAAATGTGACTCTGGAATTCACATCCTTACCTTCCTTCTTGTTGGATTACCTGCTTGAGAGCAGTATTCACACTGTATAAATTTAGGTAGCCAAGTGGCAAGACAGTCTCCCATGGCCTGCTCTGCATCCGTTGAAGGCAAGATTAACTTTTATACCAACCAGTTCCGAGCAAGTACTTGAAATTACTTTCCTTCTCAGAATCACACTCTAGAAAACCTTATTCTTGTATTGACCCTATTGGGATATATGACTAAGTCTAGATGGTATAAATAGTGAGTCTTTTCACTGTGCTTCTGCTCTTTTTCCTTCATTCATTCCCTCTTCCCACTTCTGTGTCCAAACTGGTAAAACAGGTTGGTGAAAAAGAACCCTCTTTTTTCTTCATTATCTTTCTTTGCATATTCTGTCACTTCATTTCCAACACTTGCTTTCCTTCCTGGTACAAAATAGCTAGCGGGTAACACAGCTGCAGCTGTGTGTTGATCACACCTTTCTTTGGTGCTCTTAAGAACCCAAAAATACAAAAAAATGCCGATGTACTGGAGAACATTAACAGCAGCCAAGGAATTATGTGGGAGAGGGGACAGAACTGAAAAATCAGTCCTATAAATTTGTCATGTCAGTTCCTCTGGCAGGAGTTTAATAATAGCCGTAGGTCCTAGAGAAGCTGATGGAAATCTTCAAGACTCTCATTGTACCTCATTTTTAAAACACAAGGATTCTTTTTGTTGTCATATTCTATCTGGCAAAATATCCTGTAGCTTACTATTATAGCAGCTCTTATAGTTTAATCTTTAGAAAAGGCATGTGTTGAAAGCATGCATGGTGATTTGAGCTAAAGATCTCTTTTGTATTCTGTCCTGTGACTTACAGGAAGGTGGCTTTACAAAAATGAGGTCCTTCTCTTTGCTTTGGGCATGATGACCATCAGGGTTTCCCCAGCACAGGATACTCAATGGCACCATATATATATAAGTGGCAGAATGTGTTAATGAATTCCTTTGCCAAGAGATTAAGTGTCCAAAAACAAATGCCTGAGTAGGGCTGTGAGAACAAGGCAAGCAGGTGTTACTTTGACAGAGCGCTCTCACAGTCACCAGTAACTGGCTATTTGGGAGCTTCCTCACCTCAGTGTGGTTTCCATGCATCCAGTAATCCACAAGGATTTCTGTTCTGTGAGCCCCTCCTGGAGCCACATGCAGACTTTTAGCATTGCCAGTGTCTTTTGCAGAGAGCTGTGTTGCTCAGCGGCCTATTGGGCACAGGCAGTTGTGTGTGGAAGGGTAGATATTGGGCTGGGATTATTTTGGAAGGAAAAAAAAACCAAAAGAACTTTCACTCACCAAAACAAAAAAACCCTCAAGTTGATACCGAAGTGAGACAAGAAAAAAAGTATCTTTACTCAGGTGCTGGGTATCCAGCACCTCTTGTGTTGAACTGTGTATGTGCTAATGATGATGTGTATAAGGGGAAAAATACAGCTTCTAATCATATGAGAATACTTAGCAGCTGTTGGGGAGTGAGGGTTCTTTTAGTTTGAGCTGTATTTCTTAGTTTGTAATTTTTTTTGGAACAGAGCCTGTATGAATTGTTTTAAGTGGAAGCCAATTCACATGAGTGAGATGTTGCTCCAGTCAGAAAGTGAAAACATTTTGGATGATAATTAGCTATTAAGGTCTGACATTAGAACATTCCCAAAGACTGATTGTTCATGTAGTTGTCTCACAAAATTCTCCAGGGAAACTGTGTTTCTGAATTATTTCATCTGTTTCAGAGGGAAAGAAACACACTACGAAAGGCTCATTTGACAGAAAAGAAACCAGAGTTTTAGAAGATATCAAGAGAATTCTTAAGCATATCTTATCTGAGAGAAAGCATAAAAATCAGTAAATAGTGAGTGTTCTCCAATGGAAATGAACAGGGAGAGAAGCCAAAATTTACTTTTTGCCAAGCATCTTCTTTAGAGTTATAAGGCTTTTACTGTCAAGTCCAAAAACTAAAATAAGCAATTTGGTATTCAGATTGTGTTATTGTTTATTGCCACTTTATAGAAAAGACTGTTCAGCTTGCAGTTCTTCCTTTTCTGAAGAGACCTCACCACTGCCACCAGAATAAAGGATTGTCTCTAGCATATGAGTTAGCCTTAAGCTTCTGAAAATCTCTCTAAATAGCAGTGCTCAATTTTGTAGAATATTAGCATGCCTTTGTGGCTTCTGAGAAAAAATGCTGTGTGGTCCTCACAAAATTTTCTTAATTCCAGACTTCTGAACTGGGTGTCACAGAACACGTAGAAGGAGATCCCTGCAAATTTGCTCTGTGGGTTGGAAGGACACCAACTTCAGACAACAAAATTGTTCTCAAGGTAATTTTAGCAGATGTGCTTTTAGTCTATAGCAAGTCTTGTAGCTGTTGTTCACATTTGTTGGGAAAGCAAGGAGTGATTTCCTGTTTTAAGAGGGACAGCTGCTGACAGATAATTTTCTTTGTATTTGCAGAGGTGGTGGTGGATATATATCTAACTCTATAGCAGCAGGTCTAACAGCAGAGGGAAATCTTTGTAGCCTACTGGAGAATTAGACAAACTTGCTTTCACAAATCATAGTAGGGAGAGGTTTGATCCCATGCTCTTCCATAAGCTTGAAGACTTCAGCAATTAGCTGACAGGGAGCTGGTGCCACAAAGAAGTGATGGCATCAGTGTTACCTTTCACACTCAAGTCGTCGCTGCTTGTTGGCTTGTTTTTATGCAGAAAACAAGCACTGCGAAAGATTTTTATGTCTTTCTGTGAGCTACAAGTTTTTCTGAAGCTACTTGCCTTGGGATTTGCATGTAATGCCTATAACTTTTGTGTCTGAGCAGATTACAGGTGTCAGTAGTGCTCTTTGCCTAGATAGAAGAATGGCTAAATCAATGTTTTGTGTGATTATGGTATGTAACCTGGGACTCCTTCTCAAATGAAGAACCTTTTTTGTAATACTATAAGCAGCTAATGGGTAATTTGGCGTATTTTGAGGAGCTCTGTTGAGCTGAGACAAGGTTCATCTTCCCATTTATGGGTTAATACACCTACTATTAAACCTGTTTGTGATTTCACATATATTCATAGTGGATACTCAATGCCACTTAAAAATGGCCACTTCAATTTACATGTCAGTACTCAAATTTATATCTTTTCCTTGTGAATTACAGGCTACAAAAGCTTATATTAGCTTTCTGGCAGCAGTCCTGGAATGCAAGGAAATTAAATATAACATTAATAAATACTGGACTTTCTTTCAGTTTTAATGTTCCCATAATTTCACAGACAATGCTTTGCAGCCTGAAATGATCTTCTCAGAGCAGAGCAGAATAAGAGGTTTTAATTAAGGGCTCTCTACATAAGATCACTCCAAGGTGTTTCTGTTCTGTGCTTTACTTAGTGCGTAGGATATTTAGAAAACTTCCATGATACGTCAAGCTCTTCAACAATTTTATGGGCTTTGTTTGTTTGTTGGTTTGTTTTTGAAGGCTGGAAACAAGCACTTCCGTAGCTCATTAGTATTAGAAGTAAATTCCATGAAAAACTAAACAAAATATTTTTTAAAAGGTCATGTTTAGCTTGTTTTCCTAAATGTTTTGTTTGTAAAAGAAAACAAAATTCTTTTTCCTGCCTGTCTATCTGTTCCTACAATTTTCTTCATCCCTTTAGAATTCCTGGTTATAATATCTTTATAAGATATTAACTACTTATAATATATTTGAAGCTAGTTATTTCAGGAGACAGCAATTTAGGGAAATAGGAAATTATATATAATAATTTCTTTAGATCTGCAATAATATTTATATTTAGTAGCATTTCAGATGCAGGGTTAAATTGGACTAAGCAATCAGATTACAAGTCGGACAGGTGCATATCAAGTAATTTCTGGAGTATTTCAAAAAATAGGTATGTTGCAGGCAGTAATTACAAATACAATCCCTAAATTACCTTTCTGCCTCAAGATATGTATCAAAAAGTGGGAAGAGTAATATATGAAATGTGTTGACGAAGTATATGTGTTGGAGTAAAAGTTAACTTTTTTTGCCAGTAACAGTAGATTATTATCTCAAGTTAGAATTGACCTAAAATGTTGGGTGAGTTTAAAATACTAGTAGTCAAGGAGCCATTACTGGAATTATTAATGTAAACCAGTCCACTCTGTCTCACACGAGATGCATACAGGGCTTTAGTCACTAAGTTACAAAAGTAAACTGAATTTATGTTAAAATGTTTTTAAAATTACCAATATTAATAATATTGAGAGGTTTAAAGTAGTGTTGGCAATTCAAAATTAAGACAGCCAGCTAGAATTTCCTTTTCTCTGTTCAGGTTTTCAAAAATTTTTCACAAAGTCATTCTTCATGCCTTCCTCTTTGTGTTTATTAGCTGATTATGTGTGTATGTGTGGATCTTCTCAGCCATAATGGTTCATTGTGGGGGTTTTGTTTCTTTTGCATATCAAAGGCATCCAGTATAGAGAATAAACAGGACTGGATCAAACACATCCGGGAAGTCATACAAGAAAGGACTATTCATCTGAAAGGAGCATTGAAAGAGCCCATCCACATTCCCAAAACTGCACCAACAACAAAACAGAAAGGAAGAAGGTAAGTAGTATTTCAAATAATCAGAGATCTCTAGGTACACAACAGTGCTCTTTCCTCTGTAGTGTTGAATTTCGAATGACTTTCAGTGAATTGGACAAAAGCAAGAGCCATTTTGTCCAGCTTTATCTTATCATTAATTTACAGTTTCCTGCAAAGCTGAATTTGTTGAGATTTCTGCTCTGAACAGCCCCTGACTTGTATAAATGAGCCATTACAGAAGGGATTTGGAACTGCGCTACAGGATAGCTGTACATTTTTAGATTTTTGCAGTTCTTTGTGTGTTACTAGGATCCTTGGTTTTCCTTTCATGAAGCTTGAAGTGTGACCAAGTATCTTCCTTGCTAGCTTTGGCTAAGCGACTGTGCAAGTTTGTTGCCATAGTTCTGGCTCACTGGTTGTTGCCCTAATTCTACATAATGTATACCTTGCAAATGAATCTCTTCTCTTACAGCAGAGAACAGAGTATTAATTATTGAGTATTTGATTCTTGCATCAGTTAATTTGGTGTCTGTTGCCACACTAGGAGTGTCTAACTTCTTTAACTAACATGCTCCAAACACAGTACTACTCTTGTAATGAAAATGGAATTCTTTGCAGAGATGGCGAGGACCTGGACAGTCAGGGAGATGGCAGCAGCCAGCCTGACACTATTTCAATTGCCTCACGAACCTCCCAGAACACACTAGACAGCGATAAGGTAAGTTTGCCGGGTACTGCTCTGTGCTGAGAGCAGATGATTCGTCCCTTAGTGTGATTTAGCACCCAGGATTAGTCCTTAGTACCTTCAGAGAAGAGGCGTGGAAATATTCAGTCTCTTAAAAATAGCTGTCTGCAGTAGAGAAAATACCTTGATATCATAGGAGAGCAGGAGTGATTGTTTAAATCTAATAGGTCATGAAGAAATTACTTTTGTTCCAATTTGAAACCATTTTGGTCCCCTCTGTTCTGCAGTTTGCTCAAAGATTTGACCCAGTTTAAAACAAAAGTTTTATTTTCCATAAAATTCGATAGCGATGCACAGAATTTTTCTTGGTGTTAGTCTCAGCCTTCCTGGAAGCATACCATCTGCTTTTCGTGTTGGCTTGAGGCTTGTGATTGCCACACACAGTTACTGTCGTGAAGGAAAAGTACTCTCCAATGTTTATGGGTTAGAGAGTAGGTGTTCACTTTCTGCATGAAAGCCGATGGAATGGTCCAGAAGTAACCCACAAAACTGTCATTTGATACTAGTGCTGGTGTTTCCTCTCCTTCATCTCTCCCTATAGATTCTGGCTGGGTTATACCATAAGGATACACAGCCAGAGTTTCCCCTGGGTGGAAGAAAGATAAGTGTCAAAAGAATAAATATTTTATGAAATGTGTGTGTTACTTGGAATTGAAACAAGATTTTTGGCAAGTGAGAAGTGTTAGGACCCCAGAGGGAGGTAGAGATGGATAATAAAAGTTTATCAAACAGAAGAATTAATTAAAACACTGAAGATGCCTAGCAAACTACTTCAAAGTTTGGTTAGGGATTTCTGGTCTATTACCTCCTTGGGTAAAATTGTTCTGATGAGCCATTCAAACTACGCAGATAAATAACCAGTATTTTTCAGGGTAGCTAACTGAATAGGGTCTCAGAATAATATTTTGACCATTTCCATCATCACCTAAATTCATTGAGTTTCCTGTATTTTCACATGGTTTGATTTTTCCATGTAGAGAAGCAGACAGAAAGAGGGAAATACTAGATGCTTAGGTTGCTCTTGTATTTGTCAAAAACAGCCTATGTTTTGACCTTGTGCATTTGTACTGAGGTAGGTCTGTAGTTTTGGTAGTGGCTTCTTCTAAAGATACCTGTGAGAAAAACGGTTAGAGGAAGAAGAACTCGTTTGATGCCTTTTGGCTTTTTGTCTTATTCTTAGCATTCTTACTTAACTGTTTAGGAATTTACAAACATTGAGTTTTGTAAGCTAGCAAGCGGTTCTTAAGAGAAGGGGTTAGGTAACCTGTTCCACTCAGAAGCAAGACATGCCCTCTCTGATTTCCCTGGTTGTTGGCTGAGACATCAAGCTGTGTGCATGCAGGTTGGAGGCGATGCAGTCCATCCCTGCCGTGCAGAGCCATTGCCCTGCTGCAATTGTTTGGGATGCACTGTTCCCTAGGGTGACTAGCATGGGTCTTCTCCTGGTGCCCTTCACAGTAATATTTCCTGCATCATGTGAGAATTGCTGAGAAAAGTGGCCAAGTAAAGTGCCCTCAGGTTTGTTTCCCAGTCTGACATGAGGAGGAGTCTTACCAACAACCTGTTCAACAGGAGTTCGGAGTTAAAAGGAGAAGGAATGGAAGGAAGGAGAAATGGAGAACACTTTTCAGTATTTTCCTGACAAATTTTAAGTGTGATTAGTGACTGTAGTGTTGTTTTTAAAGTATTTTTGAGATCTTACATTTGTGTGTAAAATTTTTGTTAGACTTTTCTTTGCCAAGAAAAACAAGCTGATGACTCCCTGGAAGTTACTTGTGCTATGTGTTGTATGTCCAAGGGAGGAATTTACTAGTGTGCACTTCTAAAAAGTGTGTGAATTAGCAGGGTAGCTTTGTTTAACGTTTCTATTGTATGCTTTGGTTTGCTAAATATGTTGAGAAAATCTTTAATCTGTTTAAAAATACAAAATAAAAATTATTGAGGAAGAGTAACAGAAGAATGGCCAGTGAAATCTGCAGGGTGTCCTAACACCATTGCCGAGTCTGAAGTAATCTCTCACTTTGGATGTTGAAAATTCACTAGCCACAGTCAACTTGGGGTTTAAAATCAAATCTGTTTTCTTAGTCTTGAAGCTTGATGTGTGTGTAAATGTCTTACAGAAATGGAGTAAAACAGTTGTGCAGATTTAAAGTGCTGTTTATGTGGTTAGCCAGAGGAAGCAGTGGAACTCCTTGGTCAAATCTGGAGCATGTACCTAACCGAGATGAGATTCCAAATCAAGAAACATTAAAAACATCAAGCAATTTAAAATAGTATTAATTAAGTGGTAGAAGTGTTTAGTGCTGTATTACTTAATAAGCTCTCGCTGAACATTTTTCTGTTCATGTGTAGCTGTTATTGAGAAAAGACAACAGATATCAAACATATTATATTAATTGACAGCCAAGTAAAACCATTATTTTTCTTCCTCCAATTATGTGTTCAGACAGTTCACTCTTTTAAAATAACTGTTTTGGTTAGAAGTGCTAAACTGTTACACAGGTAGAATATCAAGAATTAAGTCCTTTATCCAAATGTCAGTATTCTTTCTCACCTCCTCAGAGATATACTTTGAAAGAGCTGAAAATCCTTAACCTTGATATTAAGTGGTTGAATATTGTCCAGACAAACTTCTTTCTGTGCATCCTGTTTTCTGACATAATTGGAATTGCCATAACAATAGAGAATAACTTCATGATTAACTTTTTTCTTATCCACCCCTACTTTTTAGGCTAGAATTGTAGCTTCTCTTTGTTGGATTCACTGTTGCAATGCTGCTTTTCAGTAATGTCTGGGATGATGCAATAGACCATATGTTTATAAAGCTGACATTGACATCCTTCCCAGCTTCATGTCATCTGAAAACAGTGTTGGAAGGCAGAATTCAGAATAATCTTGGCAATGGGAAAAATTAACTGGCAAAATACTGTGCAATTTGATAAGAACACGTTTGAGCTTATGTGAATAGGTGGAAATAGTTAAATACTAACAAAAACAGTGAGAATCTTGAACAGATTTTGGGAGAATGATTGAGAAGCTACAGAGGCTCACAAGATGTTTATTATTTAACAGTATGATGCAACTGGGAGGGTAAGGGAAGCAGCAATATATTGGCTTGTAGAAATGGGATGTTGAGGACACAAAGTCCTCCTTCTTTCCTCAGAACTCGTAAGGCTTCCATTAGATACTGCATCCAGTTTTGAGTAGAGAATTTTAGAAAACCAGTGGTCCATTGGAAGAATTCAGAAGGAAAGAAGAAAAAGATTGATTAGAAGTCTACTAAAACCTAACTTACAGGGCAAGGTAAAGAATTGGGACTAACAAGTCTAAAGGGAAGAAAAAGGCAGGAGGAAGAACTTCAAGTTCTTCAAGTGTGTAAAAAGCTACCACACAGTTACTAAACAGTCTTTTACCTATATTTAAGTGGATGGGATGAAATCAAAGGACTTATTTTTAAAAAAAGATTACAATAATGCTTTTATGGGTATGAAAATGTGACACCCTAGAGCAGAGTAATTGTGAAGGCTGGGGAATATCCATAACCGGAGTTCTTTGAGAACAGTTTGGATAAATGTTAAGGATTCACACAGATGTGGTTGATCATGCTCTAGAGGAAGGGAATGAAGTGGACTAGGTAATTTAAGATCCCTTTCCAGCCTTTTTTATTATCATGGGGTGTGTCTTCATATGGCAAGTCATGCTAAATATTACATCAATAGCACTGACCTGTCCTGAATTGGAAGGTATATGGGAATACGGAGTGAAATAGAGAATTTTTGAGAGAGAGATTTCTACTCCATCAAAGCATCTCAATTTTCTGCCTGAGTGCTCTTATTGTACCCTTCTCAGTAAATATTTTGCCCTTCACCTTTCACAGCATTCCTTCCATTCATGTTCTGTAGATGTGTAGCCAGCATGTTAGGTGGCTAACGTATAAAAGAGATTCTTGGACCATTCATTTGGCCTTTCATCAGCCTCATCTGATTTTTAACATTGTCTTTTGAACTTGATCCAGTGCATAGGAAATTAAATACGGAGGCTGAAGGAAACAATGTAGGTCTAATAGGTTCTTTTCATGCTTCTATTCAGTGATCTGGTAGATACATGAAATAATCCAAACTAGTATTTTGGTATCTGGGAAGATGAGAGGCTTTTAGAAAATCTGTCATAGATTTCTATCCTAAATAGTAGGAGTCATGCTAGCTGCTGTGGGTGGTCAGTAGAGCAATATTTTATTTTTAAGAAATTGTCTTTTGTGCCCAGCTGGTAACACTTTGTATTACTGTCTATGTGAAGTTGTGTTTCATTTTCATGCTTCTTTAAGCTCATGTGTAGTTCTTTGAAAAACAGAAAAAGGACTGAAGCAGCAGGAGACAACCAAGTATTTAGTTCTGCCAGCTGAGTCTCCGGAAGAGAAAAGGCTCCCATCAGTAGAAAAAAATGTTAGTAAAAAAGCAGACATGGCTCTGAGTACACACCTCTTTTCAGAGTCGGAAACCAAGTCTGGACAGCTACCTGGTCAAAGCAAAATGCTCTTTATTTGAGGCAGAACTTCTGTGCTGTCCCATTTCTTTTCTCTCACAGTGCACTTGTTTCCATTTTAAAAGGGGATTAAAGATTTTCATGCTTGAAATAATTGAGAAATCTTGTTAGCTTCTCCTTGCTTTCCTTTCTTCTTAATGTAAAATTACCATGGAAAATTAAATTTCATTTGCAGTCCTGAGAGGATGTTATACGGCCTGATGTAAAAGCTCTTGAATATCTGGTCAGTCGTGATGTTTGCAGATAGCGGTGGCAGATGGACTTAGTGTGGTGTCTCTGACTTCAGCAAACCTATGCTAAGAATGTACTCAGCCAGTGAGTGTTCACGTGTTTGTGTCGTTTGGTTTTTTCTTTCTCTACAAGCGACAGTGACTAAAAGGCCCCAGGGAGGTGAACATAGATGGTTAACATTAATTTCAGCAACTGCAAGGCACTGTGTCCCATGATAAGCTGTTTAATTAAACCTTGTGCCTTTTTTAATCTGCAGTTCTGTTTCTGTCTGGCTTTTGTTTCTCATCTCGTCTCTGTCTCTCCAGTTTCCATGTTTCAGACATAGCATCATTTATTTTTATCATGCACGATTAATTCAGTTTACATAAAGGGTTTCTCGAGACGGATGGATAAAGTATATAAAGCCTTTGTTCAGCCTAAATTTGGATTTAGATGGTTTGTAACTCTTTTCCCTTCAGTGCGAGTCAGTCTCCCAGTTTCTGCTGTGCCTCTCACTCTTCCCTCCAGCTAGCCTGGAGAGCCTTGCCAAAGCTGTCCAACAACAGCTGTTGAGCAACGCGCTTAATCACAGACACTCCCTGCTGTCCAGCTGCATTTAATCAGTGTGAAAGATGAAACTGCTTTCAGAAAGTGTGTTATGGAGAGAAATCAAGCAATGAAACAAAGAGGAAAGAACCTAACCTGTTTCCTACTACTGTAGTAGGCAGAAAGAAGGGAAGTCAACCCAAAGGAAAGGAAAATTGGTAAATGCTTTTTTCACTCAGCTCTCCAAAGTGCCATATGTGTGTGCTGGGTACAAAAATCATGGTTTTCGGTGTCTTAGCAGTAGTGGCAAGGTTCTGCACTAAGTTACATGTAACAGCGTAGGTGCATGTTTGAGGATGGTGTGGATCTAACAACCCCGAGCAAGAAGTGTCTTACATACTACACTGAAGTGTGAATGAGTATTGAATTTCAGTGGAATACCAGCCAGCTAGGATATCTGATTACCACGTCGTCTGAAAAATTAGGATTTTTGTGTACTTTGGCCATCTGACGTGGCCACTGACAGCCTTCACTTGCTTTTTCCTTTAGCTTACTATTATATAAAATACTTAGAAAACATAAAATCTTAGATCCTACTTTTTTGTTTTACTAGGGGAAGGAGAAGAAAGAACATCTGTATTACCAAAACATGTGGCTATTGCACCAGTCACAAAAAATACACCTTAATCTCTATTTGTACAAAGTGAAGGGTCAGGAAAACAAACAGAGCACCAAAGATATGCTCCTGTAGGTATTTAGGAGGAAATATAAGGACGAGATGCAGTTTCTGGAAAGTGTCAACTTGTTACTGTGCTTGCACTGGTTGAGATATGGACTCCTGAGAAAAGTTTGGTCTGCACTGGACACCTTGTGAAGTTATACTTCATCAGCTTTTTTGATAGTCCCCATCAGGCATACAGATGGTTTCAATTGTTTCTGAGTTGGTCTAACAAAAGCTGTAACATAAATCAATACCAGAAAACAAGGGAAAGCTCTTTAGTTTTTCCCCTTTGCATAGCTTTGCGTGGACTAAAAAAGGGAGTGTAAGGGAACAGGAGACATTTTAATGAGGGACGAGGTAAAATGTTTTGAAGATGTACCCCCCTGTAATTTTTGTGGTGGGGCTATCCAAAGAGACAGGGTAGAAGCAATGTGATTAATTTTTAGCCTGTATTGAAACAGGTACAACCTGATTTATCTTCCTTAAACACTAGATGTATGAGGGTTTTCTGCCCTTCTTGGCCCCAACATTCCCTCAAGAAAACTTCTCCTCCTTTGTAAGCACACACAAGCAATGATAGCCAGTGAGATTAGCAGGCAGATACCATGGGAAAGCTCTGGAGTTACTGCAGCCCATCTGCTAGGAGTTATGTTCTGTCTTTTGTTGCAGACTTGAGGAAGAGAAAGTTGGAATTGTCCTTTGATTCTTATTGGAATTTTGTTGGTTGTCATTTGCTCTGAAATTCTTGCTTGATAACAAACAGTATTTTCCTAGAAAAGTTTCTGTCCAGTGTTTCCGTTCCAGGCTTGTAACAAAAACTAATAAATAAGAAACAATGCAGTCTCTTATCTCCTTTTTCTGAAGCTCTTGGGATGTATCTGGCAGCCATGAAACAGTCAAAAGCAACGTGGCAGGATCTGTGCAGTGTGTTGGTGTGGCACTTGCTTCTAGACTTGATGCAGCTGGAACTCTCAGAGGCTATTGGTCCTCCTTTGCTGGCATAGAGCATTGCAAGGTTACCTCACTGAGCTGAAGGAGTTTACTGGCTTGGTTCAAATTTACTGAATTCACAGAAGTTGAATACCAGCTGAGATCTGGTATGAATGTTGCACTCAAGCAGCCAGAGCTATAGAAATGCTCACACATGAAAAATTGTAGTAGCCTGGAATGCTGTTGCCGTAAGGAAGAAGGAATTCTAGGACTGCTTGCTTAAGTTGGATGGGTGCTTTGGCACGAAGCAATCTTGGGAACTTTGCAAAGTTCTGATAATAATTTTCATTTCACATCAAAGCAAATGAAACAATCAAAGAGAGGAAACTAAAGCTTAGGCAAAGTTATTCTAATGAAGTATTTTGAAGAGGGGGAGGAAAACCCTAAGCTTGCATGCTTTTAATTCAAGTTTGTGTAGTTTTATTTGGGGAAACTCAACAAAAATGTGGAAGTTGTAAGCCCATGTGAATTTTCTATTAAATAGTAACGTATTTGGGAATGTTATGTGAAGAACTTTACGCTGCCTTTATAATTGTGTATGATGTGTCCTGGATGATTTTGTGACCTGTGTGTGTAAACTGTGAGTAGAGCGGGAATAAGGCAGTAAGTTCATTTGAAAAAACTCCGTCTTTCTCTCTTGAATTTGAAAGATAACAAAGCTCTTGAGTGACTGTATTTAGTAATACCTGACCTTTTTTTTGCTAATTATCACACATAAAATATATTCAGAAGCGACTGCTACTTCAGCTTTTGGGATAAGGAGCAGTCTAGCAAGAAAAGCTGCTTAAATCCTCCGCCCAGCACTGTCACAACCAGCGTGCTTTGAACAATAGGCAGAGACAAGCAGAGTTAGAAATCTGTTCTAAAACGCCAGAACTGCCTGATTTTGAAATGCTCTCTTCTTGATGCGGAGAGTCCCAGAAGCCTGCTATCTCATCCAGAACACAAATCCTGCCAGGAGTCCTAAATAGGTAACGGTGCGTGACGGATGGTTTGATAAGGAGCGTTCATCTGGCTTCTCCTTGTTTTCTCCCCTGACAGTTGTCTGGTGGGTGCGAGCTGACGGTGGTAATCCACGACTTCACCGCCTGCAACAGTAATGAGCTGACAATCCGCCGTGGGCAGACAGTGGAGGTCCTGGAGAGGCCCCATGACAAGCCCGACTGGTGTCTGGTCCGAACCACAGATCGGTCCCCGGCTGCAGAAGGCCTGGTCCCCTGCGGGTCCCTCTGCATCGCCCATTCTCGCAGTAGTATGGAGATGGAGGGCATTTTTAACCACAAAGGTAAGGAATGGTGGGCACTCAGTCTAGTCGTCAGCAGCTTGAGTTTTGGGTAATGGAGAGTGCTGTGCAAATGGCAGCTTCGGCGTTCCTGCACTGCCTTGTTTCCACATACCACGCTGTCTGTTCCAAGAATAAGCAGTTGGCAGTTCTCAGCATTAAGTGAAAACGTGGCTGAAGATAGGGAAGAGGTTTAAGCAAATTATATCTTGGTGAAGAGTTATATATCATATTACATCAAGCTGCAGTGATAGGAAAACCTGTACCTGAGAGGTGCTGAAAGTGGGGAGGGAAGAAAATCTCCGGCATGGATTATCAATGGTTCCTGAGAAACCCTGCTGTAAGAAGTCACGACAACATCAGGTTCAGCAATGGAAAAGGTAAATACACTCATCCGTATGCCCTGGCACAGGAATTGTTCATTTGGACTTCTGTAGTTTACTTAACTGAGCTTTTTAGAGTAGCACTGGCACACTTTTTCCCAGAGCATCTCTGAAATCTTACTTTGGTTTTTTTCAGATTCATGAAAGAATATTCCCCTGAGGGGTGCAAGAAAAATCTGATGATTTTTTGAAAGGTTTTAGGGTTTTAGTTCGCTGTAATCTTTTGACTCTGTAAACTGTCCAGGCTCTGAGAGTAGATTGTTATTAGAGAAAATGCTTGCTTGCCTCATTTGTAACTACTCAAGTTTGCAGGCTGTGAACAGAAAGAAATGTCAATTTATTAAAAAAAAAAAAGAAGGAGGGAAAAAACCAGAAAAATAGTTCATTAGAAGGCATTTCATCACATGTTATGGGAAAAGATGCATTTCAAAGAGTTTGTTATTGCAGGTAATAAGATTAGCAGACAAGTGATGTTGGGGAAAATTTGTCTTCCAAAACACAAAATTCTGGTTTTGGAAAGTTTTTCATATATATAACCACAATTTTTTCAATTATTCAGTCCATTCCAGCTATTACAATTTTTCCCTTTTTTTTTTTAAGACACTGTATAAATATACTTGACTAAAACAGGAGTGAGTCTGTGTTTCTTACATTAGGGGCAGGCACAGCAGGAACTTCCTGAATTCAGGGTGATTAGGGGCTAGGGGGGGGGAGTTTGAAGGATTGAGCTGTACAGTTGTAGCACTCTTTTGTTGTTTTGTGTTCTACAATAACTTGGATAGGGAAAGCTTGCAGATGTGCTGATGATAAAATTGGAAAATGTAGTTGGGTAACACTAGAACTCTTCTTCTTGGGCTAGGGGGTGAAATCAGGATTTTTTTTTAACAACACTCACAGAACTGATAAATCCAATTTCCTTTGGAGCTTAGGGACTTCACCTTTGAATGCAGAAAATTTTACTAGGAGAGGCAGATTGTACTGGACAGTATATACTTATATATACATAGATAGATATAAAAAATATGAAATACCTTGAGCCGGTCAGAATCCTGAGGGACAGACAGAGCTGGTTTTGTGAAGCTACTTTTATTAATCAAACCAGTGTACATGGCCTGTATTGCTTTTTTTTTCTTTAGCATTTGTTTAGGGAAAATAGGGCAGAGCATTTCAAAGATACTTTGCTTCATTTAACATGGTTCTTTGAAGTAAAGAGCATTAATTAATTATATTAATCACGGACACTGAAGAAGAAGAGAAAGCCATTACTAGAATAAGCATAATTTGCAGGGTTGAATGTAGCCTCAGAAGTGCCTTCTGTCCCTGCCACAGGCTTCCTGCGGGATGTTGTGGTATGCCATCGTAATCCCAGCAGATAAGAAGCAGCTGCTAATTGTTTATTCCCACATTGCTGGGTGTCAGGCTTTAGGAGATGGATGTTTAATTTGTAAAGCTTCTCCTGCGTGTGACTGAAGTAAGTGTGAACTCTCTTGAACATGCAAGCCATTATATAATGTTAAGTAGTCTGGAGAGGGGAAAAAAAATGGTAGACAGGGCACTTGAAACTACTGGATTTGTTTCATTTTGGTCCCTACCTCATCTTTCTGTTGCTTGAAAGAGGTTGATAGTGTTCATTTCACTGAGGGATTACAAAAATTAAGCAAAACCAGTGGAGGGCTTTGATTTTATTTTTCCCCCCATAGTGAAAAGTACCTCAGACAATGCCACAAACCAATTATTCATTCTCAAGTGCTGCATTTGATTAAATAAAGCATCAGGGAATATGCTAATCAGAAGAATGGAAAGACAATTAGATGATCTTCTCAGAATTGTTCATTGTGGGTATTGACTGAGGTATGAATTCCTAAAAAACAAAACAGAACAAATCCTCTAACAAAGAACAAATTAGTGACTTACATAATTTTAAGTTAGTCCATGTTCTTGGGTGGATAATTTTTCATGTACTTCCTAGATTTCTGGTACTTAATTCTTTACCTTCAGTCTTTATAATACAGATTTTCTTTCTCTTTTTTGACAATAATTCAGTAAAACCTTCAGAGTTTTTCAGAGATTCAACAAATTAGGATTTTGAGGTCTAAAAATACACCTTCTATGTGAGGCTCACGGTATGAGCATCAAGTCAGAGTAATTCTGTACAGTTCATGAGTCTTGAATTTTTGCATGTGTGACATAAGCTGTTGGAAGAGGCTGAGGGAAGGAGTGGCTTTATGTATTGCAGGGGAAAGAAGGAGGTGATCACCATCAGAAGTGGTGGGGTTGGCTACTTGGATGTAGAGTGCTTAGCCTATACCATTGGCTTGCTGAAGAGTTTTGCACTCCTTTCAGTATCTACGGACCCTACAGTTTTGATCTTTTCAACAGTGTTTATCAGTAACACCATTAACCAACAAAACAGGCTGGAAAGCCACAGCATATCAAAGGTGAAATGAACTTCAAAATTTTGAAATGGCAAACCTCTTGTAATTGACAGCTGGTTCTTACGGTGTGTCAAACCACATTTCATCACTGAGTACAGAAATGTTGGGTGATACTTAATGCCTTAAATAGTCTCAAATTATTATCCAAAGTAGGAAAACATGCAAGATTATTAAAGCAGAAAATATGTTCAGTGAAGCCTAGTTCTAACAGTTGATCTTGGTCACTCCTTGTCTGTCCACACATTATCTGTCAGCCATGAAAGGTAATGTTGTTTTATTCTCATGTTAAAAGACAGCCCCAAAAATTACCCTCATCAATTGCCTACAAGTGTAGGTATTACTTCTTCTCTAAGAATGTGTATTATCTAAAGCACCTAATCAGTGTGAATGGATAAAAAAAGATACATTTACAGAATCTTTAATCTCTAAAATTTTATGCTAGTTGAGGTAATAAAGACTTTGTTTACAGTATGAGGAAAGCATTGCACAGAAAAGACATTCACTAGATGAATATTAACTTAGGGGGAGAGTTGATTGCGAGTTCCCGACCTCTTGCTTGCTCTGCTGGATATCAAATCTATTTTTGCCAGTTATTTGGGTCATTTTATTAATTTGATGTGCAGTTCACAGATGAATACATTTTTAAAAAATCTAAATCCCTTTTATAATAGGGGGAAAAGAGAAACAAGTGGGTAGTGAAGAGGCTGAATAACAGTTGGTGCACTCTGCAAAAAATAAATCACTAGCTCTGGAAGAACATGTTTTTCACAAGTAATGCATAAGGCAACATTTTTTTTGCAATGATTTCCCACAGGTTTTCGGGTGGGGGGAGAGAAACATTGTTCCTGTTGTTTTATTTGGTGCTTCTCTCTTATTTAACATGGGTTTCTTTTCATTCTATGGTACATCCTTTTTTGTAAGTGCAGTTCTCTTTCTTTTCTTTGCAGGGCATTTACACTGCCACAGAGCTTTAGGTAAAGGGCAGGGGACAGGATTCAGTGTAGTGAAATTGAGCGTGCAAGCTCAGAAAAATTGGCAGCTATTTAAAATTGTGAATGTCTTGCCTGTTTAGAACACAAGTTTACTGTCTTTTCCGAATCCGTGAGTACTTTTGAAAAATTTGTCGTAGTCCATCATATCCCTTCTGTAGGAGCTACTGTTTGGAGAGCTACAAAGGCTGCAACAAGCCTTTGCTTATGAGGCTTACATTTATATCTCCTTTAAGTTACAAGATTTTGAGGGGGACCATGTCTAATTGCCAATTCTTGTTACTATCTGTTTGTTTCAAAACTTGGCCACAGAAGTCTTTTGTTTACCTGAAGGTACAGTGTTTGCCTGTTTTATATCATGGCATAATCCAGGGATCTGTATAGGTTTGTTCAAATCTGCGAGGTAGGTGATGTTTGTAACATGGTGCCAAACCACACACCACTCAAATACTGAATACTGGCTTTTGACTTTACTCTGAGGATACTGTCCTGACTGCAGCCATAAACACATAAAGAGATGTTATTTCAGTAGTCTTTTTTTTCCAAATGGAGTCTCTCTCAAAGAATCTAACATAATAAGGCAGATAAACAGCTTTGCAAGACAAAAGTTGACAAATTTGTTCAAATAGCTGTGTAGCAAGCTATTTTCTACACCTGCAAGATGGGAAGGACTGATGTAGGGCAGATGTTAGAGCTCTTCTTGAATTGCTGTAGGGACCGTCTGTTGAGGAATTAAGGAAGACAAAAATTGTGTGGGTGACCTAGAAATACGTTCTCAGAAGAGAGAGAGATTTTATAGCTGAGGCCACAGAATGGGCTAAAACAGAGTCTTGAATTTGTTACATTGAGTAAGCTTGCTCTCACACAACTGGATACTATTCAAAATACCAGTTTTCGATGAAAGGAGAAGGGAAGAGAGTAAAGGTAAAAGTCTCATGTGTGATTGAGAGCTTTGAAAGTTATGCTTGAGAAATGGAGTGTTTCATGTTGAGTCTAAGTGCTGTTCAATACAGGAAGAGGAAGGTCTGTCTAGCAGCAGGAGAATTTGATCAAGCAAAATGGGAATCCAGTTTGAATAATTGAAGAAGGACTCCCTGTTTGTAGTGGAAGAAAAGAAGGATGACTTGGGCAGCAATTGTTTGCTTACAAGGAGAGGGAGGCTGTAGAAGGGGAGGATTTGCTGTTTTGAGACTGCAAGCAAGTGAAGCATAGGCCATGTGTAAGGAAAAAGGATCCCCACCCGTGGCTCTGAGCCAAAGCGCTGCCTGTGGGACTGCCTGACAGCGTTTGCAGCTGCAGGAAATGAGTTACAGCCCAGGCCAGAGGGGAAAGTAACTCCTGACAATGAGCTGGTGGGGTACGTGCTTTGCTGCGCTGCCTTGGGGCCAGGTGGCAGAAGGTGGGGACTGTAGTTTCCAGGGCCCCAAACCAAGAGGGATCTGCTGCTGCTGCTACACAGACGGATCTGATTGCATGCAGAAAGTGATAGAGAGGAATATGCTGGAGTTGTACAAGATGCCAGACTTTCATCTAAAAATTCTGTTTCTTGATGAATCAATTACCTTCTCATAAAACTTCCAAATAACAGGCTGCCCATCCAGATAGCCAGCTCACGGAAAGGAGGAGCCCATGGGAGGCAAAGCTGAGCAGTAGGTCGAATTTGACACTCCGCATGTTTTAATTAACAAAAAAATTTTAAAGGCTCTGCTGCGGTGTCAGTTCAACTTGTTTATTGGGCAGACTTGAGCTTGACCAGAGATGCATGCATTTTAATAGCAGAAGTTCAACTTCACAATTACCAGTTGTTTTTAAAGTATAATAAATCATAAATTTTCCTTTAGTCACAAATATTTTTCCCAAAAGCACTGCTAATCTAATAGTGGCAAAGATGGTTTGAATTTAGGTTGTATGTGTGTGATTTTTCAAACATACTCTCATTCCTTAGTCCAGGTAAATAAAGTAGCTGCAGTATAAAGTAAAACAAGAGTTCTCTGTCCTGATTTTCCCACCTTGTGGTTTTAGTTGAGTTTGCAGTTAAAAACATCATCTGAGCATAAGTAAACTTAAATGTCAGCAATTGACTGTGGTCCATTAGATAATAATCTTTGCATTGAGCTTTATAGCCAAACTCTGTCAGATAGAGTTAATAGCCAAATTCTAATTGACCCTTGATAAATAGTAAAGTCGGCATGAATTGCTTCCTTGGCACTGTGCAATCTTAAACTAGACAAAGAAGTTCAGCGAATCTCACAATTCGAATTTCTAGACGAGTTCTAAGTCAAGTTCACATGTGCTCTGAAACATCATAGGATTGATTTCTGCATAAACCTGCCTTTAACTCCTGCATTATTCTTTTACCATAATGCAGCCCAGGAAGACTTGTGAGATACATCAGTATTTCCCATGCTGACTCTATTTGTGAGCATAAGTACCATGGTTAATTTGTCTCTGGAGTTTTTGTACATAGCTAATGAAAGGATTTTGCCCTGTTTGTGAGCTCAGTATTACAGCTGAGAAAAAGAACTTTTTATAATACTGGCTCAAATCTACTTTTGGTCCCAGACAGCTGCCAAATATATTTCTCTTATATATTGTGGTTGGAAAGGAAATAGGTGCATTAAAAGTATCTGCTTCAGAACAGATGTATTTGCACAGCTGATCTTTGGGAGGTAGAGGGTGGATATAAACCAGCAATTCTGATGGCTTTAGGTTTCCCAAGAGAGTTGTTACTTTGCTTGCAATTAGCCTTTCTTTGACAGCAGTTTCTTTTTCTAACCAAGGTTAGAAGAGAGTACAAACTCAAATCATATCCTGCAAATGTTGTTTCTATCTTGCAACTGAAGAAAACCATCCTGAAGTGTTGTTTGCTTTCCTTAACTTGTCCCTCTTCAGGTGTAGCAAGCTTTAAAAAATTGCTGAAGTGTTGAGAATTACTTTGTGAGGGGGTCTTTGTTACCCATATTTTGCTTGCTGCTTTTTTTTTAAGGAGCAGGCTAGAGCTGATGATCTTGTGCACCTTTTGGGACATTCTCACATTACATTACATCACATCGTCTGTCATCATCACTGCCTGCAGGTGGAATCAGCAGGATTTAGGGTTCCACTGACTTCCTCCAATTCTGTTTTTGTGAGGAGGCTGCTGAATGTGTTTGTTGCCTTTATTTCACTTTTCCTGCGAATGGTAAAATAGATGCTAAACAAGAAATGTTCCATCACTTTTAACATAACTATCAGAAGCTTTTTTAGAGATGACCTTGCCATCTCTTAAGTTGATGGCATTATTTTGCAATGTTTTGCTTCCATTCTGAATGCATATTCACTGACATAGGTATAATTACAATTCAGGACATGCTTGTGTTTTCTCCTAGTTTTGAGTTGAGTACAAATAGCAAGACATTTTCCTCTATCTGAAACAACTATTGAACCTAAATTCATTATTATCCAACATGGAAGTGAAGCAAAAACCCAGTGGAATTCTTAGAGCAAACTCTGTAAAAGAGACTGATGTGATAAGTTAATAAAAACATTTAATGATCCCAGGAAAACATACTGATAATGCTTTTCAGAAATTTGCAGTCTGCATTTTCTAGGATGGATGTATAATGGTTAACCCCTGTAGCAACAGAAGACATTTGCAAAACTCATATGCAAGCATAAATAGTAAAGGTCGATTTAGGTAAACTTGATATCAAGTTATGCTTGATTACCAAAATCTTGTAATTTTTCCTGTGGTTGTAAACCAGCTGTGGCCAACCTCTACTGTTTGTTAACCATTTACAGTGCAGCAGATATAGTCCCTGTTACAAGAAGAGCTTAAAAGTACGTCAGGTTTTCAAGAGCACACTGGACAATGCCCCAAGTATGCTGGTCTGATCTCATAACTGACCCATCCTTTTGAGCAGAAGATTGGACTACATGGGTTTTTGAGGCCACTTGGAACTTCAGCTATCCAGTGATCCTATGCTAAAAGTTAGAATTGCTAGCAGGGACTTGGTATGTTCTAAGTATTTCCTGGAATCCTGGTCTCCCCTTAGTGCTTTTGGGGCTATCAGAAATGCTGAAGGTTTTTGCCCCCAAATACATTTATTCCATGTAAGAAATGAGAAGGAATCATAAAAAGTATTTCTCCTTGTGAAGAACTCCAGTTGTGCTTGTTGCACTGTGCTGGGTGTGGTCATAACCTAATTAGGTGTATGTTCATTTTGTAATATAAGCTTCAAAGTATCAGTGGTACAGACATGCTTCACACACGGAGTCCAGGGAAATCGAGGTGCGTGTAAGAACCTGCAAACATGCTGAAGGAAGGAAAGCTGCTAGGATTTAAGATCATCAAGGCCACCTGTTAATCCAGCACTGCCAAGTGCATCACCAACCATGTCCCTTGAAGGAAGAATCACCTCCTCATTGGTGAAGTGAACCGTGGTCTCCAGCATGACAGGCGGGACTGGTTGACTAGATGAAGTATTCTTTATGCAGTATGACACAGGAAGAACTTGACTGGTGAAAACCACCAAATTGTTAACCACATATCTTAAATTTTTTATATCAGTAACCAGTCTGGTTTAGAGTTTATTTGTCATGGCCTGACTTAGTTGTTGGCTGGTTCTCGTGCATTTTGTGCTGACTTCTCTCATTGTCTCAGGAGTAACAAAATATGTGTACTTTAAATGCTAAATGATATAGTAGAACGGGCTTAGGTGTGTTTATCCTTTCATCCTAAAGATGTGGCAGAACTACATATAGTCATGCCAGAGTCAGTTTGGAAAGCACTGGCTCAGAGCTCTGTTTACAGTCTCAGAGTAACATCTGAAGAACCGGTGTTCACAACAGGTGGTACCCTGGAGGTGTGTGATGTGTTCTCTTTGGGTCCTGGCTGCCTGCTTCTGTGAAAGCCCAGGCAGTGGGATCCAGTGCTCATTCACATCACCTTCGCAAGACAGTGTGTAGTTACAGTCATCAGAACTGGAGTAAATTAATAGTAGCAGCATTTGACTGTTTTTTGCTGTTTGTGGAATAACAAAGCTTTACTCTGTTATTGCTAACATTATTAGCAATCTAAAACATCTACCATGATGGCATGCTTTGCTCAAGAGGAACTAACTGAGACAAGAGAATGTGGAAAAAAATTGTGTCAATTAAAACAATTTTCTGGCACCTGAATTTTAGTTGCTGTCCTAAAGGAGCATTGTTTTCTTAACTGAGTGTAGTAACTTACTGAAATATCTAAATTACAGAGTTAGAGTGGCTATTTCACAACTGCATTTTCGCAGTTCTACTAAGAGGTGTTGATGTAATTTGGAGGAAGTTCACCCTTTTCAATTTTGTCAGCTGTGTGATCACATTAATTTCTTTGGTTCAGAGCTAATTTTCTTTTAAATGGGTGTAAAATATGTTCTGCATTACCCAAACAGAAATGTCTTACCTTTTTCAGGACTGAATTATGCTACATTTATAATTCAGAGTAGATAGAAAAAAAATGTTAATTACAATGCAGAAACTCTCACATTTGTGGAATTGTTTGACAGTACACAATTTCAAGTGTTTCTGTGTTTTATCATCTGATAGGTAATGTCTAATAATAAGCCTCAGCCCTGTGCATTTTTTGTTCCTCCTTTCTGTTGTGCCTATGGTAAAGCTAGCCTCCAAATATACTTAGATGTACTTAGTAACAAATCTGTGTTTATAATTACAAAAACGTAGCATCTGAAACCCAGGCTTAGAGTGAGAAAGAAAATGGCTGTTTCTGGTTTTGCTCTCCTGTTAGATGCAGTGCAGAGGAATTGAGAAAGTTTCTTCATTTTGCTAAAGTATCTTTTAATAAAGGAAGCTATGAAAGTATGTACAGGTTTTTTGTGTTAAATGCTTCTATTTGAAATCCACTCAGGTACTTTCAGAGCCCATGTGCCTTTCCTGCTTTCTGAAGCAGCAGGGTGTTGGATTGTGGCTGGACTCCATCTGCCACACCTGGGAGGGCCATGCGACTTAACCTGATCTGTTACAGGGACCTGTGGTAAGCAGTACTGAGCAGAGACAAAAGGAGGAGAGGTGGCAGTGAAGTAAACCTTTGTAACTAACCAAATAGCATTTTACAAATTGAACTTAGCAGAAGCAGAATAAGAAAAGTGTTTTGGTCAATGATACCAAGCAGCAGGAAAAGTAATTCCTTTAGATGCACTTGTATGGAATTTCAGCATCAGTATTTCTTACAGGGAGTACGTGTCCCATTTTAAAAGCTTTGCTTTTGTTGTTTTGGGTTTTTAATGACCTGGTTTGACCTGGTAGAACTGTTAATTTTCCTTTTAAGTGACTTAAAAGAAATTAATTTTAAGTCAAGAACAATTCAGTATTCTGAGCACTTCTGATGAATATATTCTTTTGTCTTTGACTGCATGCATTTTTAGTTAAGATAATTACCTAAGAGATTCATGCTAAAAAGAATCCAAACCTCCTGTATGTGCAGCTAAAACTGGTTTGGAAAATTAAATCGTGTTTTGACCAGATTTTTTTTTCACGCCAAAAGGCTGTTTCCCCTTGGGGAAATAAAGAGAAAAATGAATGATGAAGGGTGACTTGTATAGTAAAATTAATGTAAAAAACTGAGTGTTTCTTCAGTATGTCTCATTAGGACAGCAAATATTTCTCGCTTGGAACACTTTTTGTGTTTTCGCCAAAGTAGAGACAACACATGGCCTTTTCCTTCTCCCCTCCCACTCCTTGTTAAGTACTGAATGTATGTGAAACAAAATTCCTTACACTCATCCAAAAGATTTTGTTTGAATTATCTAAAGCTGGTTTGTTGTGGTTTTGCTGACAGTGGCTGGGATCCTTCAAGCTGGTTTGGCATGCTGCAGTAGTGACTGCTTTGAGGAGTCAGAATTTTCCCAAAGCTCTTCCAGATAAACAGAAGACCAGGGACACTGAACATCTCATCATTTCTTTGAAAGACCTCCTCATCCTGGGGAGTGGTATATAGGCTCCAATCCCTTGGCTACAGCACAGAACAGAGTTAAAAATTCAAGTAAATAATAGCCAGATGATTAAGATGGGAGAGAATTTACTGTGTCATGTGCTTTTTGATATTCTTTCTTACTGTAGGCATGAGCAACAGCTAGGGCATGTTCTGCAAAGCTGGAGACAGGAAGGACTTGTTTAGATCCTAGCCTGAGTGACTGAATAGTTGGCTTACATGGTTCATTTCCCAGTATTTTTAATTAAAGCCTGAGTACTTCAGTGTCTTGATATCAGTAGCTCTTGACAAATGCTTTACCCAAGATGTAGAATGGAAGGCTATAAATCACCCAGACAAAAATATCTCTTTACCCTCAATCAGAAAATACTTTTCCCAGGTTTGCCAGCTAATGAGATAGCCAGTGTGTTTTGTTGGAGGTGGCTACTGGTTGCAGATTTTTGGTTTGTTTTTTGGTTTGTTAGGGGTTTTTTGTTGTCATTGAAAAATACTAGTATTTTGAAGGGAGTTCTTGGAAATCTCAAGTTAAGGATGTTCACACAATTCATTGCACAATACAATTTCTGACTGATTGAGTTTAAAGTGTCTCTGGCAGCTGGCAGGAGGGGTAGTAAAGAACAGGAAACAACACTCTGAATGTTAAGTCCAAAGAGCCGCTGTTGTAATGATTCCGCTCCTTGCAGACTGGCAGTGTTATTTATCTGTGAAACTGAGGAGCAGTGAGCCTATTTTTTGGGAACAGGATGATCTTTGTGTGGGGAGCTAAAGAAACCAGATCCTAGTGGTGCAGCTGTACCCCAAGCAGTTAAACTGTGCACACATTGTACACTGAGGAAAAGGCAAAGTTAGGCTCCTTTCAGAATTTTCATGGTAGTGTGAGAGCTCACCTTTGAAGATTCAACCTCAGTTTTATTTATTGATGTGGTTTTGCTTTCTACAATTTCTTGATTGTGCATATTCTGGTGTGGGGCAGAGTGCATAAGCTGCCCAAGATAGGATTTGTATGCAAAGTCTGCCTGATTTATTTGTTATATTTTTTAAATGCAAAATGCATGGTGTAAATAAAATTCCTCTTGGTTTGTGCAATATTATTTAGTTCAAGAATTTTAATAGTTATGGGTTTATGTCTAACTTTGGCTTCTAGGTCTGGGTGGTCTTTGGTCCTGGACAGTTTTGGAAGTCTGAATCTTTTCTCTCCCATACGCAGAAACGTGACTCAGAACTGTAAGAACTGTGCAATACTTAAATCAAGGAAGCATTTGTTTCATGGATCACTTCAAAAATTGTTTTAAAATTGTGACATTCAGATGCTGGCAGAACTGAATAAAGAATTCATTCTTCTATTAATTTCAGTTATCTTGTATAAGCTTCTCCCCTCTTAAGATGAACAAGAATTTTTTAAATAGCTTTGTAGTACTGATTCCAAAATCTATTAATTACTTTTTAAAATAGAATGTCAGGAATATGAGGGGCAAGATTCCCGAGAGGACAGATTTAGTTTTGCTTGAGAACAATATTGAAGCTGTGTTTTCTCATGCTATAATCTTTAAACACAGACACCTCCCCACCCTGCCAAGACAGATGTTGTGGAAGAAAGCTTGGCTCTTTAGCTTTTTGCTCTCAGGCAACTCAGAATAGGTATTTAAATTTGAAATTTCTGCATTTTATTAGGTTCCCTGTCTTGTTCTGCTTGTTTTCACTGAGATGGTGCAAAATGTAATGGGGCCTTACAAAGATTAAGTTGGAATGCTGTTTATCCTTGTTTTAATATAATTCTATTATATATTTCTGTTACCATGCAAATATCTTAAGAGTATGAGAAATGCAGTCAGCTTAACTCCAGTTGTCCTGTTAAATGAACGAAGGGATGAATGTTTCCATTCTTACAGGCAAGACTATTAATAGAAGCCTCACACGAGGTAGCACGTTCATGAGGAAGTTAATACAGTGGCAAATGGTGGGTGCAGATGCTGCAGTTAAGAGCTGGTACCTGTGAGAAGCTGAAGCTGTAATGAGCTGATTTGTTGACGGTGAATGGCAGAGACTGGTGAGCTGTTACCTCTCTGCTGGGGTGAGCTGGCAAAATGTTAATACCTTAAAATGGTTTTGAGGGGCTGACAGTGTCCATCAGTGATCCCTGAGATTAACTGCAGAAAGTTGATCCCGTTCCTTCAGTGTAGTAATAGATACAGGCATCTGATGCTTCATTTGCGTCTGTCATACAAAGTATGTGCTACCTGATCTCCTGGGGATGTGCAGTGCTTTTCTAGCTGTGTTTTTGTTCTTTTTAGTTGCTTTGTTTAATCACTAGGATGTAGTCTTTCTTACAAAATGCTGTCTTAAAAATGAGAGTGGGCTCTTTTGCTGGGAATTTTAAAATCTCCATGAAATAGACAAAATTTTCACCTGGACATTTATTTTGTCCCTGTTCTAAGTAACTGAGAAATATCTTAAATTACTAGGGGCCTGAAGGGCCATGCATTAGTACCTCTCTTTCAGAGATGAAGACAACTATCTACTTCATTCAAAGGATATTATATAAATTGTATAACCAAGAAAACTCATTTCAGCTTTACGCAGGTAAAGCAAAAAATGAAACAGTTAATTTTACTTTAAGACAAAAAAAGAGCCACAACTATTTCAACTTTTGTCAACTGGCACACATCAATATATGAGCTTTTTTCATTGGTAATTTTATCAGAGTTTGTTTTCCTGATGGCCTTTGGTGTCAAATACTGAGCAGCAGATGAAGCAGGGGCGACTCACTGCTGCTGTGCAACACCCTGTGCAGTTCACCCTCTTCTGCGCTGAGTTTGTGCTCTGTGCTCAGCTGGGTGTTTTCCTAAAGATGTTCTCCATGTAGATGTATTCCTGCCTGTGGAATTAATATTACCTGACTGGTTTGTTATTACCATGGATGAGTTCCTACAAAAAACCACTGATGCAAGGAGTTGCAGAAAGAGCTGTCTAGCAGACAGGGGTAGCTAATGCAGGATATGGCACTGGAATACAGAAAACCGGATGAAGCTAAAGGACAAAGAGAGCTTTGTGGTAGAAGTAAAGCCTGAAGTAAACCATGGAAAGACATTAATAGGCTGCCTGTTTGGGCATAAAATTACATGTATTGATACAGGTCCCTGTCTTGGAAACTGAGACTTGTGATACATCTTGAGGTGTTTAAAGTCTGATCTAAGGTGAGTAGTACTGCATAATGGTCCCTGCCTGTTAAATTAAGAAATGTTGGGTTTGTGATATAGAAGTCATCTGCCTTTTGCTTATACTTAGGAGAATTTCCAAGTCTGAGCTGTCTGCCTTGGACCATAAGGAAGTTGTAGCTATTGTTTCAGTATATGCATTGAGATGTTTTTCAACCAGATTCTTACCTAACACACCCAGTGTCTCTGCACCACATTCATATGGGGTCTGTTGTCTCCAGTCCAGTGTTGCTTCGAAGCACAAAAACTGTGCCATCCGAGACAACTGTGTATCCGTGATGCTTTCTTCTTACCCATGTAACCTGTGAAATATGACTCGGAGACAGTCCATGCGGTCATTTTCTCTCCTTCGCCACCTTGATTGACTTGTCAGATTTTTCTCTGAGAAGAGGAGGAGTCAAAGCAAAACCTAAAAATAACAGTATTTGCTTTCAGTAGGAACGGAAGAACTTTTTTTTGCAATAGCAAGCTGCAAATGGTGGTGTTCCCAGAGCATTTGTAATATCTTCCTGCATGTATTACTGGTTTTATAAGGGCAGCCTACATGCAGTTAAAAAGCAAAACAAAACCAACCTAAAAACAGTTCTATGTATAAATTTTGCTCTCTTTTGGTCAGAAGTTTTCTTACGTATGGGAATCAGTACTTCAAGGCTGTATTGATAACCTATCTACCTAGATGTTGGTTAAAGGTGTGAGACTGTTACCGCAACAAGAATAGCTGGATATTCTTGAGTGTGCTTGATGTGCGTGGGAGCAGTTGTGGGGTGAAAGAAAGGGATTGTTTAATTTATTTTTTTTTTCTTACTCAACTAGAAACTAGAATGATTTTCAGATGTTCTACAATTTCACGAAGAGTAAACTATCCTTAGTGGAAGTCTCACTGTAGGTGGTAAACTATAAAGATCACTTATCCTGGAAAAAGAGAGGGTTTTTTTCCTCTGTCTTGTCCGTCCCCCTTCCGACACCCCCACCCGTAGGAATTCAGTGTCATTTGAAAGTTGTTTTGGGTCAAAAGAAAATTGATCAGGAATGAGAATTAATGGTTTCAGTGCAGGAGGCTGTGAAGGAAAAAACTGACTCAGAATTGATTCACGACTCTTCAATACTGCAGACAGGATAAGGTGTGTGTACCCAGCTTGTGTTATGTGCTGGTGATAAGTTTTCTTTGACTCTGAGACCCTATAGACTCTCAGTCCCACATAAAATTCCTATTTATCCTTGCATTGCATGCATTTGTTTGTGCTAGTATGATTGGCAATGCCTTGACTGCTTTATTTTCTTCTTACCCTCTCTACGTGTTTGTGTACTACATAGTATTCTTTGTTCAGTCTCATTTTTGGGCTTTTTTTTCCCCATAATCATATAATATTAGAAAGAACTTCCTTTCTGTTTTTATAAAAACTAAATTCTTGCTTTGGCTGTTTATCTATCTAGTGAATGTAGCTTTATGTAGCTCCTTTAAAATTAGCTGATAACGTGTTCAGGGGAAGAAACGAAACGTCTTCTCTAGATTTGCATAGAAAAAAAAAAGAAAATTAAAAACATAGTTTAACATTTAGAGACAAATGCCTTTGTGGCATGCTAGGTGAAGAATGCATGTACAAAAAATAAAATACATGCAGTTTCAGTTTGCTGAACAGGAAGACAGCTTAGTGAACTAGAAATATATCTTGCAGAGTATGAGCTCAGAGGTGAAACAGATCTGAAATGTAGTTTAAACCAGGGCAAGATCTTAAATTAATTTATCAAATGGTGTGGATTTTCTGGTATTGTGGGGTTTGGTTTATTTATTTATTTAGTGGTTGACTGATTGATTGATTGATTGATTATCACAAACAAGGCTCAAGAGAAGGTGAAGGTGAGGATAGAATCTGTTGTTTGTCAAGGAAAACTGGAAGTTCTAGGGAAAGCACTGCATGGTTTAGCTGACCGGAAAATGTCCATCTTTTTTTCTACGTATCCTTTTAGCTAAAACATTAAAACTAACTATGCAGTGTAAAATAAAAAGAGGTGTTAAAGGTTCATTTTGTGCATTCTGGTTACTATAGCGCTTTGTAGGGGTACTAGGCTGCATCTTTTCTGAAGGCTGAGAGGAAGAATTGCTGGCTCGCTGTATTTTTTAAGATCACCCTGAGCCTCAATTAGGGTAGTTACGGTAGAGTGTAATCTGCTGCATCTGGCTATTCCCACATGTGAATTTAAAGACTGGAACTGTGTTCAGTGAGTCAGAGGAGAGCATCCCTAGGAGAGAGGAGCTGCTCTGACGGCAGGCAGGGCTCTAAACCAGCCTGAGAAGATAACAGCGACTTCCTCATTCTGATGGCATTGCCTGTAACGTTATCTGGGTGAACACCTTCAGAAGCTGTAACCCATCCCGAGGTGCAGGCGAGTGGGTTATTTGGAAGCTGTGGGTATCGGAACAGCTGACTCCTCACCATGCCGAACAGGATTAAGCAGATTGACACTCTGGGATCTCTTCACTCAGTAAATCCTACCTGCTGCGGCAACGGGCAGCCGAGTGGCTGTAAATACTGGATCCTGGATTTAGGTACAAATATGCGCAGTACAGATACAATGGGAAGGGGGAGGCAGGTTGGTTGGTTGGTTGGGAGATGTTTTCAAATCACAGGCATTTAGTAGGATGCTTTTTTTTTTCCTCCTTCTCTCTTTTTCTCTACGCTCCCCTCCTTCTGATCTGACCCCAGCCAGAAAACGCAGAGTATTGCAGAAAGGACCTATATGGAAAAGGGAGCAGTTATGGAATTAATCTTCTCTGTAAACTACTGAGATGCTGTACAGTAAGCTCTTTCAGAAAAAGCTTGTAAGAGGCATGTGCCACTTTATGGGGGTTTTTTAGGTGAACTAAGGAAATGAGAAATGGTAACTCTTGCTCTGTGAAATGTTACTAATGGTAGTATTTTAAGAGATTAGCAGTAATTTTCTTAGAATGTTGCTGCTAAACCAAAGAAATCATAGATTATTCAGTATGTATCACTTCTGTTAAATTGTTGTTGAGAAGTAATGCTTTTGGGGAAATAGAGCTTGAAAAGAAAGGGTAGTTGGGAAATAAATCCATCTGTGAAATTTATTTAAAGGCAGCATTGACTCTGAAGTGTAATATGGAGGTAAGCCGTGCTCTTTCAGTCTCGACTGGAGAAGCACAGAGGTAAGGGTAACGATGTTCATGTTAAATTCATTTCTTGTTGGGTCTTCTCTCATTCCTCCTTTGTAATTTTTAACAGGAAACAATATTTGTGCTTGGCATTTGATCTGTTGCTGCCGAACAAGTTTGTATGATACGCATTAAAATGTTGGAAATATCTCCAGGACGAAATAGTGCTAACCATTAGTGTCTGGAGCTTATGCACCTGTCGGGATGCCTTCTTATGTACCTGTTGCTGTATGCTGTGTACATATACTTTAAAAAAGCAGCAAAAGGCAATTTATAATCAGTGTTATTTGATAATATCCAAACTGCAATTACGGATGGATGAGAGGAGAGGGAGGATGGTAGAAGACTTGCAAACATGAAATCAAGGGTGTAATGGGAATTAATCTTATCAGAGACCTCTGAGGATAGGGTCGCGTGTCAGTGGATGGCTGCATCTCTCAGTAGTTCCTCGAAAGGTAACGGGACGTTGGAGTTCCAGCCAGTGGGAGTTAATGTTAGCAGGCTGTCATCTCTGATCCAGCAATAGAGCTGTGTTCTCAGAAGGCTGCTCTGTAGCCCCCAAGTGCTACACAATCACTTCCTTAAACAGCAATTATTCCAGTTTTTAGAAGCAAACAAGTACAGGTTTACATACTTCTTGCAGGAAGGTGGGAGTGAAAGGAGTCAATTATAAATAGTAGTTGATAGGCAGAACGTTCTGCAGCAAAATACTTTCCTGCAAGTGCTTACCCGGAGCTGGGACTTCCTAGTCTGCTGGAGGTCTGTTCACGGCACGGCAGCAGTCTTCTCCCCTTCCTGTTGCTTTGCATTCTCCTGTCTGTGCTGAAGCTCCCTTGCTTCATTTTTAAACCTTTGGTGTTGCAGTGGTTAGTTTACTTCCAAATAATTTTTACAAAACACGTTTTATAAAGTGCTGGGTGTAGTCAGTTCCTATCAGTGAGATGCTTTCTGTTATGGCCATAAATTAAGATCGTGGACGCATGTGAAGTCTCGCTTGGCAGGCGTACACGCTTTCACAAACATTCTTCATTGTTCCCTTCCTGTGTCTTAAAAACAGATGTCCGTGCACACAGACCGTGCCGTAAGGAGGCTCAATAGCCTTTCATAATAGGGGAACAAAGCTTACTTGCATACCCCAGTATAACTGTAGCTATGCCATCTCTTGAACTGGAACAAGTAAAAATTGTATCTGTAGTATCACTGGCCACTGAAACTTAAAACTGGTAATGTGGGATTTAGGCTTAATATTCAGAATGTACTCTAGTGCATAATTTTATTTGTAAAAGACTTTGACATTGCTTAAAGATCTTTTTAAGGAATTACAAAGTTTGGTACATTTTTCATTAAAATGTTAGAATACATGTACAATTAATAATTTTGTATTCCTGCTTAATTAAATGATCTGAGTTTTTGCCTCACTTACGCATCAAGCCTGAAGGAAGAAAAACTCGTTCAGATACAGGGAGAAAGAAAATAGGGCTTTGAGTAATGAATTGGCAAGAAATTACTAAAACTAATAAGTAAGTATTGTATTTTTGCCTTTATCTGACATCAGTTGGAGAAAGCAGTGGTATTGGTAGGAGGAAACCAATTCTCTTGGTAATTCCACCCATTTCTGTAACTTAAAAATGCTTTGCATATGAGACAAGAGAGACAAGATAAATATTAAAGTTGTTTATGGTTATCTGGCTGGAGAGAGTGTTGAGTCGTTTCAGTCTGGAACTGAATATTGAAAATAACATATTTTTTCAGTTACCTTATGAGCTGGAAGAAACAATAGCATGTATGTGTTTCAGTCCCTAAGTGGATCATGTGAGTCTATATTTCACTTGGGAAATTTGAGAGGCAAATCTCATGGATAAAATCTAGGGAATAAATGTACAACCCCCAAATTTATCCTGAAGTTATTAACCATCCGGGAGCTGGGTTTTGAAGGAGGAAAGGTGGTTATAGGAGTAGACAAAGAATACAGAATTAGCTTTGGAGAAATACATTTATTATATGTGCAGTAGATTGCTTAAAAGAATGCATGTGAATCAAACTATCTTTCTTTTCTCCTCTTTCATAACATTTTATGGTATATCAAGCCTCAGAAATAATTCATCCATAAAACAGGATGCTTTTACTGTAAAGTAATTGTTAGCAAATGGTGTCCAAGAGAGGATAAGAATCTCTGAGGACTGAACTCAGAGGATGCAGTGGGAGAGTCCAGTTATTACTAATGGGTTGGTGTAATTCTTGGCATAGATTCACAAATACACTTTGAAAGTCTATTCTTTTAGAATACAGATGGAAGCTGTTAAGTATGTGCTGTGTGTGCCTTTCCATCTCCACAAGGAGCATGCAACAAAAATCCTCCTGAAACTGAGCTCATGTAGCAGATATACGGTTACACATGCAAAGGTACTGCTTTCCTGACCTCTGCGTCCTTACTCACTTGTTCTTGGCTTTTCCGAATCATTAGGCTGCAGGACTTGCCAGAGAGCTAGCTGAAGGTGCAGTTTCATGGTTAGTGAAAAATGAGCTACGTGTCAGGTACTGCTAGTTTATTTACCCTGTGCTTGCACATATGATCCAGCTGCTTCTTGTGCATCAACACCAGCAGTCACACAGCTAGACCTGGGAGTAGGTCTTGCAGAAGATGCTACGCCATTCCTTCCTCCCACACCTCAAGATCCTCCTCAAAAAAACACAAACAAAAACAATAATAACAACAACAGCAAAATGTAATGAGGTATAGGAGTTTGTGCAAGAAAAATACTGATGTCCTTTCATAATTACCATCCCTGCTTGTGAACCTGAAGATTTGAGACTTGGGTTTTTTGCTCTGAGTGAGCTTGTAAGATCCACAGCTATCCACATTTTCATCTGAATTACTCCTGACTTTTTTCTCCTTTAATTTGGATGTATTGGGTTGGAGTTCTCAACTGGACTGGACTTTTCAGTCGGTTGGAAAGGCCATTTCTGTAGCTCTCAGGTGGGTTACCTGCTCTGTGAAATAAGCCAAGACTGAGCAGCAGTGTGGATCAGATGTGTGTATGGAGATAACCCCAGGCAGCCTTCTGCCTCTTATCCTTAAAAGTCTGCTCCCTCCACTGCAGCACTTTCCACTCAAACTTTTATAAGTACTGCATGAAAACAGTCATTTAAAATGATTCTTTTAGCCCCAGCTCGTTCTTAAACCAGCTACTCAGTTCTAAGTTTTAACTTTTTTTAAAATGCGTAAAAGGAAAATATATGCTTTCTTGAAGGAAATGTAGTTAGGTTTATAATACAAACTTCATGTAATAAGGACTTGTAACTCCATTTTTGTATTAAGAACAGAGTGTTTATATATAAGCATTTGTTGATTTTGCTAAGATGTCTATATTCCTGTGTATTGCTACTGAAGCATATTTAAAATACTTAGTGAAGAATTTCTAGATTTTTCTTCAAAAGCATGATGGAACAATGAGCAGTCAATACCAAGAGATTTAAAATTTCCCAGAGAGAGACCAGAAGGAATATTGATAAAACTTTGAAAAGAAGGGTGGAGTTTGATTTCATACCAGAAATGTGTTTGTGTCTTTACCTCCTTGTCAGCTGTCTCAGAGAATACCTGTTTCTAAGCATCTGATGCATATGGTTTTGTATCATGGTCAGAAGTCTGTATTGAATGGATGGGCTTAAACTGAGGAAAGCAGAAATGTTTCATCTTATATTTCAACTTAATTTCCCTCTTGCTGTGTTACAGCTCTCCTTCAAACAAATTACTTCATTGAAGCAGCAGCGTAAGAATGGGTTATCGCTTACATAATGAAAGTTTCCTCTAGGTGCTCATTGCAAGACTAGTAATGAACAATATGTTCATAATCTGCTTTTGAGCAGAGCTACAAACAGCTGTCACAATCCATTGAATTTGCTTTTCTAGGCTTGTGCTGACTCCCCTTTAGGGGAGGTAATGAGAGGAACAGAATTTAGGTGATATAAGTATATTCCGTCCTGCTTTGAAAAGACAACATCAGTAACATTAACAATCCTCCCCTGTAAAGGTTGGTTTTCCTCACAGAGAATAGTTAAGTATGCTTGCTAGACCACTTAACCTATTTTTTTTGTTTCCTTGCGTTTGAACATGGGACTGGACACCTCCAGTCCATCTTCTTGAGTGAGTGGTTACAAAAAGACACAACTCAACATATAAATTATGTTGAGTAGTTTACCCTAAGCAGAGTTTCATAGAGATCAGCTGTCTAGAGACATTGTAGGAAATGCTGGGGACTTGATGAAAAGAAATGTTTTTTTCAATAGAAAAATGAATATGAGCTAATTAAATTTATCTCGTTTCCACCAGATAACTTATTTGCCCCTAAATTTAGGCTACAGTTGAGTCTATAACTTAAAAAAGCAGTAATTATTGTTTTGTAGAAATTATTACAGATTTCTTTCCCTTCCTCTGCTTCCTGTCTAATTAAAACAAGTAATAAGAATTCTGGTTTATTGCCTTTTAATTGCCTTTCAAAAGAAGTTTAGTTTTTCTTTTTAACCTTTTTTTTTTCCTTTTGTTTCCTACATCCAAACCAGTTTTGGACAGCTCTCCCATGTGATCTTATCACATAATTCTCCTGTGGCCACTTAGATAATATTAGATGGATGAGAACTGGGGAATGATGTGAGGAATTGGAATTCAGATGACTGGGTGAACAAGGCAGTTCACAGCATCACCTTTCTCCTGAGGATTTATTGGGAAAATTCAAGGAAACAAAAACAATGGAAAAGTTGCATGACAAAATGTAGCTTTTTGTGTGTGCATGGTATGGACTTGATCATGCCAAAGAAAATTCAGCAGGACATATGTTATTCCTGAAGAAACTGTAATCAAGTTAACGAACATGGCAATGATTCTGGTTTTAGTATTCAGTGTGTTTGAATTGCACACTGAGATAAAATGTCACATCTTCCATTAATTTATAGTTTTAAAATACTTGTTTTAAAATACTCTATATCAAGGAGTTATCTTTCCCTTTTAACTCAGTCTGTATTCAAAATTGATGAATTTGTGGAGGAGTATCTTCCCCTTTCCTAATCCCTTAAAATACTTCGTCCTGGAAAGGCATCTGTGCAGCAGATAGGCATTATGACTTTCAATAGCTCTCTGCTAGTCAACCTTGACGGTGAGTCTGTTTAAAAAAACCCCTTGTATTTCCAGTGTGACCGACCTTTATTAAAATCACGTGTGCTCTCATTGTATTGCTCAGGTTACATTTCCATCTGAAGACAAAAAATACAAAACCAGTTCAGTTTCTAATCACTGTCATCTAAGTCTGCTCTCAATAATGTAGGTATTGAGGTGGGATTGCACGCAGAGGAAGTTGTCTGTCATCACCTACAGTCATCTCATTACACAGTGGGGAGGCTGAAAGCAGTGGCATGGCCACAAGGGCTTCAGACAGTGTGTGCACCAAAAAGGTCAACATTTTACGATGCAAAGTAATGTTTGTGCAATGAATTTCTATCACTAATATCAATTAATTGGGTAAGCAGCAAACATCATTGTATAATGAATCTCTATCACTAATATAATTAATTGGATAAGGAGGAAACATCATTTTTTATCTATAGGAATTTTAGAGAACCCATTTTTATCACTATTTTAGCCATTCCATCTTCTCTCCCAATTCCCTAAGTTACTTTCTCAATGTATTTTTTGAGGGCTACAACAGTATAACATTTGGAAAAAGAAAATGACTAAAGTTATTGTAATAGCCCCAAAGCTAAACAGTATGAGTATATTATTATTATTGAGCTTATGGCAGAGTTCCTAACTTGAGATTGATGTGTTTGTACAGCTGTTGCTAAAGCTGTGGCTCCAAACAATTGCTAGTTGTTCTAATGAGCTCTTCTGCTTTGAATCAAGAGGATGGGGGGAAAAGAAAAAAAGACTGTTAAAATTGCTGTTGGATTATTATGTGTATTTAGGTTAATGTGTAACTGCAGTAGGTGAACAGGAAACAAGTATTTTTTTAGTACAAGTAGTCTAATAACTTGGGGGTTTAAAACAAATGAAATTTGATAAACACATTATTTCTTTAGGTTCATTTGTTTTTGTAACTTAATACTAACACTGCGTACCCTCTCTTTATAACCTTTACTAGTACACTTGAGGGTATGCTTAGCAATTATTAATAGTATCTACCCTTTGTGTTTTAAAGTGTTTATTGACTCATCATCTATTCTGTCAGTTTTACTAGAGAATTTTTAGAGTATTTCTCATGTTTCGGAATTTTTTAAGGCATTTCGAGAGAGAATAAAATGCATCTACTTTGATTTTCTAGAGGTCACCCATTTGTAAAAACATAGCAGAGGTTATACTTGCTTAGATTTTTTCAAACTTCTGGACAAAAGGAAAAAAAATACCTTTGGCTTAGCATTTATGCAGATTTTTTGTGGAATTAGTTTTTGCCTTCGTAATCGTGGGACATTTTTGTATTGATTGCATAAAGTAGTGGAAGCTAATTTCCTGCCTATCGGTGTGTACCTTCTCATTTTCAACAGTACAGCAGAACTGTGTCTCACTGTTTCCTTTTGATACCAGACTTGCTGAAACTTGCTTTTGCAACACCGTAGCAGTATACAACCTTTTTCTTGATGTAGTGAAGGGTGTTTTAAAATCTGCGTAGGATAAAATTCCTTCCATTGGGATGCCCTGCATTGCTGAGCTTTTGCACGGGGAAGCATGGCATGTGTTGCTTTAAATAACATCTGAGATCATGATTCTTCCTTGTGCAATTTCTGCAGACTTGCTTCTCTCCCTCCCTTCCTCCACAGCTTTCTCTGCTTTCAGCAGTGCTGAGGGCTTGCTGAATGCATCTTTTCCCACCCCCTTTTGGTTGGCTGTTCTGTTATCTCTATTGATACGGACATTTTTGTTTCATATCTGTTCATAATCTTCCTCTTCTGGACTGATGCACAAAGCACATCAGATAAGCTGCTGTGCTGCTTCAGAGCTGTATTTCTAGGACTGGAGTTTATTTTTATCCATTTCTGAGTGAAAATTTACAGCAAAAATTAGAGTAGCAGATGATAAAACCCCTACAGCTCAGTAACAGATGAGCAGAATTAATTGTGCAGTTGCCCCAATTAAAATCTGAAACTGCTCATCACGAATCTTGTCAGGAGTGGCTCCCATTCGTAGTGTGTGACATACAGCTCTCCGCCATGAACAGAGCTGCATCTTTGCTGCTGTCATCCCTTAGCATGGCTCTTGGGAGGTAGGTTGCACGTGGCAAGCACGAGGCCGATGGATTGTCAGCAGTCGGCCAAACACTGCCTAGTGTCTTGCTTCTGCCGTCCTTCTTTTCCATTCTTTGCCTCAGATGTCACTTCTCTGCGCTGGGTGGCTGCTTGGTTTTGTCAGAGGCAGGGAGTGCTGTGCCATGGAGCAGCTGGAAGGGAGCGAGTGCTGCCAGCTCCCACTGCTTCGGTAGCTGTCTTGTGCCCTCCACAGCTTCCTGTGCTGAGATCTTCAACTCTCCAGCAGCAGCAGTGCTGGGGAGCAGGCGAGACCCAAGGGCTGTACACAGCTCCTCTCAGCTCAGGGTACTGAGGAGGCAGCAGCCCTGGGCCTGGAGCAGTCATTCCTGCTGCATCCATTCTTCTGGAAGGAGGAGCGGTTGGGCCTCGCCTTCATCGGATCTTCTACTTTGGTCACCCTGTAGTAGTTGGATAAATACCTCATACTAGGCATCTAGCTCAAGTAGCATATACAGGCAGTTTAAAATATTTGTGTCTCTGTAGTAAAGCTCAAAAATGCCCATGCTTTGGAAAGAGCAATATAGTAGAGTCTTTGTGGAACTTTGAGAAATTCGATCTTAAAAGCTACTGTATTTAAAGCAAAAGAGGGAAAATACCTTGGTACTGTGGGAAAACCTGCTTGCTAATATAGAAAAGCAGTATTTCTCTAATTTGCTTTCACTATTTACAGTGAAGAACTTTCTCAACTATTTAATGAAAGAAGGGTCTCACCTTAATTTTCTTACATTACATGGTATGTGTCAGCCCCTATGAGGAAGTTGTTAGTTTGTAACTTAAATCTGTCACTGGAAATCTTGCTTATTGTAGGTCTGCAGAGCAAATAATCTTTTGTGCTCCTTCACGGTGATGTAAAATGGTGTCCTGTAAGGGGAGGCACAGGTGAAGTGCAAGAGATGAGTAACTGGATGATGGCCCCAGTTGGCCTGAGGAAACTCGCTGGAGGTTGTGCATGAAAAGGAGAACTTTTGCCTGAAAATTGGAACACGTTTCTGTTCATTAGCTCTTACATAAAAGCATGCAAGTGCCTGTGCAGTTATTGGTTAGGGGAAAGGCACCCTCGCTTCCAGTGGGAGACAATCATATTAAAATAATCAGGCCACTTGCTTTGATCTGTAAAGAGGATGGCTCATTACACTGACATAGAGTGAGAACTTGACTGAGAAACAGTGCTAAATTACACAAATCTGTCCTTGGTGTGTCCTGCCAGGCACATGGATGTAGCTGTCTTTAAATCTGAACAAACAGGTGGCCAAAAGAATAGAGTTGAAATCCAGACACTGCCTATTAAAATATAAGCTGTGTACAGGGAAGCTGAGATTTAATCTATTGAAAGCTTGTGGTTTTCACAAACTGTGAAGCTAAACTTCAGCAGTCTAAGTCTTACTAATTTCTACTTGTGACACAAAATGTATTTCTCTCCAGAAATAGGAAAGAGTAGCAACTTACTGCAAAGAATGAAATGCTCCACAAAGTCCACTCTCCCTTTCTGTAGTGCTGCCTTGTGCTTGTAGCAGCATACAAGATTTAGATTTGAGGTTTTATTTCCCTGTAGTTTTAATTCCAGGGAGCACAAACAGAACTACTTTAGTTAACCTGGGAAGGTTTTTTTCTGGCACACTGTCATGCCTTCTTCCTGCTTAAAAACCCCAAAAACCAAGAACACGAGTGTGGATGCAAAGTTGTCCAGCAGTTCTAAGAGGAAGGTTTTTCCCCCGTCTGAATTTTGAAGGTGGTTAGCTCACAGATAGCAGTTGTATTTGCAGCTCTCTCTGTGTGCACTCTATAAGGCATGAGAAACTAGTTAAAAGCTTAAATGGAAAACCTTGGTAAACCTTGGTTTACAAAAACTTGATTTTAAATTTAGGGGGTAGGAAGGCAGGAGAAGAAAAAAGTAATGATAATATAACAATAATGTAAGTGTATTAAACCTTGCAGGCATATGCCACTAATTTTTTAATTCAAATGAACAGTGTATTCTTTTTGCTCTTATTCAAAGGTTTTCTTTGTTCCTTTCTCTAGTGCAGTTGCAAATATGTCTGTTGAATGACTTTTCTCAGTATTAGAGAGACCTTTAGAAGTCATTAAGATGACAGTCTTAGGGGCAGGGTTGGGAGGTTTTTTTAATTGCTTGTTGGGCAGTTTAGTATCTCATTAAGAGAAGCTGAAGAATATCTAGCCTCAAGCTTAGAATTCCAGTCTATCTGATGTTACGATAATCAGCTTTTGATGACGTGGAAGACTTAATTATTGCGTACATGTGAATCTAAGTGCTCTGGACTAGTGCCTGAATCAGTCAAAATTAATATAGATAATTTATTAATCAGGGAAGATGTGCTAAGGAGTTGAACTCTTTGTCTGTTCACATACTGAAAAGATTACTAACTGGTATTTTGGCATAGTGCATAACTTGAAATAAATTACAAGAAAGGTTTGCTGACCAGACGTGAAGGCTCTGTTAGTTCCACTCCAGACACAAATGTGACTGAGGGATTTTCTTTTGTGTATTGACTACTAGCTTTCTGCATTTTCTGATTTTTTTTTTTAAGAAACTAGTTTTTTGAAAGTTATATTGCTCTACCTCACAAGTGAAATTCATGCTTCGCAAAGGGCATCGTGGAAATGCCTCATTTGCAAGCCTGATAATGCTTAAGCTGCATTGTCTTTAAATTGTAACTGCTGTTCTGATGGCTTTTTAAAAGTAGAAACACATCTAATGCCTTTTGGTGTACATTCCAGTACTGGTTTACAAAAAATAGGCAGCGAGGATATTTTTAAGAGGATACCCAGCAAGAGAGAAATAAAATTCCTGACACATACAAAATTATCTGACTGGTCTTGTACATGGCAGATTGGTAACCTCTTACCTCAAAAGCAGTTCCCAGGCAGAAACTGCATGTATGTCCATGACTAAAATAACCCTTGCACTCTTTTTTTCATGCCTTCCTCATCTCATGAAATAGCAAGTGATCACTATGTATGCAGGCAGGTTTTTATGAACTTTTGTCATCAGATGCTTGTCAACTCCACCTTGCATATTACACCTGAAAGTGCATCACCATAGATTGTGCTCTCTGTGTTTTGAGTCAACAAATAGCCCTTTTCCCCAAACACTCATAATGTACCTGCATCAGATCTTATTGATCAGCTGACTGATTTCTCCTGATGAGTTTTCTGGACTTTTTTTGATTGGTTGGTGGTTCTTTGGTTGCTTGGTTGAGTTTTTGTTCCCTAAAGTCCATGGTGGATGGCAGATCTGCAGTGGCAGAGTGACATGCCAGTCAGGGTTACTAAGTTTGCTTTGCTCTATTTTTCAGTCTTTTCCCCATCTCTGTTTCACAGTCCAGAGACTGTGAAATGTTCTTATTTTTGATTTTGGAGCATTTTGTTTTCAGAGGTGCAGAGCATCAAGCAGATTCAGTTTGATTCCCTAGGTAAAGGAGTCAGAGGTTCTGTAGCCCCTTGCAGTAAAACTCAAAAAACAGCAATATGGAAATAGTTAATATGAAGCAGAGTCTTTCAAGTCATCAACTAGCTTAACATGGCTGATTTATTTTTTAGGGAAAAAAGCAGTTTATTAATCACAGATGTGCATGTTTCTAGTGTTAAGAAAGCTGGGACTAGAATGAGAATTCCCATTTCCCTTCCAGTTTCAAAAATTTGCCTGTTTGTTGGAGGTAACTTTATCTTCTAGTTTGAGGGGGTCAGAACCCATGCTGCCTGCCCTTTAGCTTCAAAAATATATTTATGGACTCTGAGTGAACTCTCTGACCTCACCACCAGAGCAACAGACATGGTTTTTACTTTCAGGGAAATGGCAGTTAAATGCCTCCTTTTCTTATTGTGGCTATGGATTATAAAACATAGCCTATCTGCTCGGTTTTATAAAGTACTTTATTGAATTGCAAAACTTTCTGTACTTGAACAAGTAGTGGTTTTATTAAATTTGACTTTCTTGTTGGATTGGTGTTGCTGTGTGTGATCACTATATGTGTGTTGGGTTTTTCTTCTTTCCAAGATGTCCATCTGTTTCATTTATCTTTTTCTAAAAGGGAGTCTGATTCTCACTAGAAAGTTTACTGTACTTGAAACACATTTAGGGTTAGCATACCTCAAATTTATTCCATCTGTTTTGGTTTTAAAATTCCATGTTGTTCTCAGTTTAATTTTGAATATTCCTTTTTTCCTCTTAGCGTGTCTTAGTGATAAAATATTCTTAAGCAGCCCTAGAAAAACAATTTTCTATGTAGTCATAAAGGAAACAAAGCCGATCTAGTGTAAACAATCCCTAGCATGGTAATCAATCAAACCAAGTCTGTATCCCTAATGATATAGATAGGAGTGGTATATGTGATGGGACAGGGAGAAATGAGACACTCCCATGGGGCTCTTCTCCTAGTGAAGGTGAAAGGTCTTTCTGTGCTCTTGAAAATGCCTGTATTGGATATTGATACTCTCTAATGCTTTGATCTGGCAATGCCTCTACATAAATACATGAACATGGGCACCTAGGTTTTGTACGTGAGTGTGCTTTAGTATTGTTACCGGGGTTCTGAGGAAACAGATGGGAGTAAGTAAGTGGAAAATCTGGATGCCTGTTGGCTGGGATGGGATGGGAAAATAGATGGTAAAGGGTCTCACTGGGAAAACACTGACATGGAATATTTCTAGTGAGTGTTAACTCAGCTATGAGGTTTTAGAGATGTTTTCTGCAAATGTAAGGAGGGGCAAAAAGTCAGATCTGATCTCTGAAGAGGCCTCGTGAGTTGGTAACACTGGTGATTTTAAATCGCTATTTTTTAATGCCCTGTTTAATGAAATTTGATCTTTAGGCTGATGCTTTTATAGCAATGAAGTATTTTTATTTATTTTAAAAGGAGGTGTTATCAATGCATTCAAGTATCTTAAGAGTGGGTTTCAGGAAGATAGGGCCAGGCTCTTTTTGGTGTCCAGTGACAGGACAGGGGGCAACAGGCACAAAATGAAACACAGGAAGGTCCATCTGAATATGAGGAAGAGCTGCTTTACTGTGAGTGTGGCAGAGCACAGAAACAGTCTGCCCTGAAAGGTTGTGGAGTCTCCTTCTTGGGAGATACTTAAAACCTGCCTGGATGCAACCCTGTACTCCCTGCAGTGGGCATGGTCTAGCTGATCTCCAAAGGTTCCCAACCTTTGTAATTTTCCTTCTCTCCAACTGATTTCAAGCTTTAAAGAGCAAAGTGGAACAGTGCTATCATTTTGTTGTACTACTTACGTTATGTCCACTTTTGTGATTCCCTGAAGCCCTAATAATACTTCAGTAAGTATTTCATATTAAGTCATGCAGAAGGGAAGATAAGCAGTTACATGCTGCATGCCAAATGAAAACTAATGTTGTGTGGGAGGACGTGGCTGAAGTATGTGCTGTGGTACATGTCTGGCTTACATTGTTTTGTCTCTTAGATCCTCTCTGCTTGAGCAGAGTGTACGTATTTCTTCATGCTCTTTTCCCTCCTCCTACCCACAAACTCTTGGCTGACTTGGGTTAAGAATTAGGAGTGGTACAACAAAAGTACAGTCAGACAAAAATACTTATCTTCCACAGTTCCAGGGCCTCTGTCCTGTACTACTTGGTTTTACAAGAAATTTGGTAGTTGCTAAGCGTAGCTTGTCAAAAGGATGTGTGAAAATCTGAGGAGGTGGAACACACTTTATAAAAAGAATGAGTTTATTAACTGCAGGCATGGTACATGCTTAGGAATAGGCATATTTATGTCAAAAGTCAATCTTATGCAGTTACTGCACCACTGTGCTGCCTTTTTGTTAGAGAGGAGTAATCGCAAAGGAAAGAAATGCAAGAGATACAAAAATACAAAACAGTACATGGTGAACTTCGGCAAAAACCTAATTTTTTCTTCTTATGTAAACTAGTGAATGTTCTCTATTTTATTTGCAAGGAAGGAACCTTGTATGAACTGTTATTGAGAGGAAAAATATATACAAATGAAGAAGAACTTGGCTGAGTAGTTACAACATCTTCATTCTTGGGAGCTGGAAACAAGGCATTTAGTTTGCACTTAAAGAAACTTACTTACAAGAACACTACCACTGTGTTCTCATTTTCTTTAGTCCTAGCAGAGTAGCAGAAGGTTATTTATTATTTTATTGAAATACCCATCAGCTGATGTTTGCTGTGGTTTCTGAATCAAGGCATCTGATAATTAAAATGCATGATACAGTAAATGTAAAGATAAGTTTGGTGAAAGAGCAGTCAAACTAAATTCTTACAGAGGTTTAATAGGAGATTGTTTGGATTCCTGTGGAGAGCTTGCAGATGGTTGCAAGTTTTGTTTGGAATTTTTTTAATAAGCAGATCGGATTTTTTTTTAATGAAGTCAAAAATCTGTCGTGATGTGAATGCTGATGGCTAATAGGCTTGCTTTTCTTGCATATGTGCTGAGAACCCTTAAGCAGTAATCCCAGTGCCTTGAGGGATACTCAGATTGCAAGTTGAAAACCATTGTTATAGATAATTAATTTCTTCCTTATGCTTTCCACTTCAGCAAGAAAATAATGTAGCAGTTCTTAGCACTGCTCTCTTAAGATTGAGAGGCAAAGATAACTAGAGTTGCTCTGCATCTGCTTTTTTACTAATACCCATTACTTAAAGCTTTGAAGCCAGGTTAGTGGCATCATGTGAACTCTCCTTACCAATGTGCACAACAGCTACAGCTGTTGTGGGAAGATAATCCTGCAGATGAGACTTGGTTTAAAGAGTTAACAGCTAGCTTGTTAGACTGAAAGTATGCTTTATAGAGTTTGTTTATCGTCAGCTTTTGGAAGCATGATGAAAGTGGTGGTTAACAGCAATTATTATGTATGTGTTCATACAGTATAAGCTACAAATGTTCTTGGCATCAGAGCTGATGTATCTTAATGGTGACATGCCATGGGTTTTATTGGAGCAGAGAAACATTTTCATAAACAGCATGATAGATCACATTTTGGATTCCACGGAAAGGGTGCCCTTTGTGAAACAGCTTGAACAGTGAAGGAAAAATAAGAAGTCCTGACTTTTTATATCCACGTTTTATGTCTCTTTCCCCATCTCCATTCAAAACCATCATTTACGTTTAGTGCTCTGTGGAAACAGAACCGCCTCACATACTTGTGTGTGGATCCAAGCATTTGGATGTTTATGATGAAGTGTATTGCTACATCAATGTGACCATACTATTCCACAAAATTAAAGCTATCTCTGGTCAGACTGGCAATACACCTCTTAAGGAAAAGCTGTCAGAAGAGGTGACCTGAACATCCGTGTCAAGCTTCAAGAAGGAACACAAGCACTGCATTTAAGTCCCAGCAGTAGAAACATTCAACAAAACATTATTTATGTCATCCTTACATAAACTATGTGTCCGCAAAAGTGCACACACAGGGGGGAAAAATCCCCATATTTGACAACGTAGGGTGGTCTTGCTAGTACAATAGTGGTAGATAATATTTATAGGAGTGGTGTTACAAGAATGTTTCCAGCCCCCCACTTCACCAGCACCCCCCAAAAAAGTATATTTTTAGGAAAAGAGAATTGCTGGGGGAAACGGCATTGTGGTGCATGGAGAAAAAAAGAAATCTAGTCTCACAATAGCTAACCCAGTGGGTGTTCATCATAAGCATACAGCCCTGGTCAAGTGACAGGAACCTTGGTGGGAAAGTGTTTTTGACCTCATGCACATTTAACTAGAGCTTCAGAAAAGTGTATCCTTTGTTTCATTACAGAACTTCAATCATGTCATGCTGAGAACTACTGCTGATCGTGAGATTTCAGCAAGTGGGCTTTTAAACATTGCTTTGTGCTTTTTTAAAAAAAACAAAGCCAAAACTCTGAGAAAATTTAAGCAAAAGACAGACATTTAAGTGTCCTCTGGTTTCTTCTTCCCTCTGTCCCAAGGGTAGGGGAAATATATAAATAGTGAAAGTAATTGGAGCATTTGTAATTAAATTTGGTGTTTGAAAAATGATTTGCTTATCTCATTGAGGCAATTATTGTTACCCTTCATGTCTTTGCTCAAAGCAGTAAACATTAAAAGATAAAACAAGCATATCCTTCCATAAAGTTACATGACATATGGAAAGTATAATTCACTATCAAATAAGCATCAGCAGTGGAAAGTATGAATTATAGTTGAGGCAGGAACAACTTAATGAAGCTTGACTGTTCTAAGCACATCAGTGGTGCTTATGCATGGACGGACGGCCATGTGCAGCATGAACCCTGATAGTTGCGGTGTCATTAAAGGCCAAGTTGCCTCAAAAAACCTCATTGATTTGTCTATAAATTCAATTCCATATCCGTTATTACATATGTCCATTTGCCTTGTTTCTCACTTGCTGGTGCTTCAGCTTTAAAATGCTCCCCTTGTTCTTTTTTCCAGACTCCCTTTCGGTCTCCAGCAATGACGCCAGTCCTCCAGCTTCTGTAACGTCACTTCAGCCCCACATGATTGGTGCTCAGAGCTCCCCGGGCCCCAAGCGCCCTGGCAACACCTTGAGGAAATGGCTCACCAGTCCTGTGAGGCGCCTTAGCAGCGGGAAAGCAGACGGGCATGTCAAAAAACTGGCCCACAAGCATAAGAAAAGCAGAGAGGTTCGTAAAAGTGCCGATGCAGGCTCTCAGAAGGATTCTGACGACAGCGCAGCGACCCCACAAGATGAAACTGTTGAGGAGGTAAGTGCTCAAGGCAGTTTCCCAAGACTTGTGTGTATGTTTTCCAAGGAACTAAATGTTGTCAGGTGAAGGTTGTCTCCTCAACTGACTGTCCAGCAGTGGAGCAAAGTGTTATGTGCCCTGTGCTCATCCTTGACTGCTGTACTCTGTGTCAGTCCTGTGCCAGGGACAGTTTGTGCCCTCTGAGAGTTGTTAGTGAAGCTCTGTGAAGCACCTATAATTTAAAAAGAGAAACGAGAGAATAAAAATTTGTCCTTTGGCTTTACTCTCTTACACTAATTAAAAAAGTGGCTTTGTGCGTAAAGGTGCTTCAAGGACTGGGAATAATCAGGACATTTTGTATTTCCTTTGCTTTTCTTGTTGATGGATCAGGGAAAGTGTAGGGAGAGCTGCTTAACTGCTTAAAGCTCTAATTGCATGTTGCATAAGAGTTAGAGTCACAGAAAAATCACTGGCTCTTCAATGCAGGCCAGTTGCCAGCAGTCAAATAAGATGCATGGCAGTTTTCATTGGAGAGATGGAAATTGTGAACTGTTCCAAATTTTGCCACCGAGGACATTTACTGAGGACTTCCCTTCTTCCCACAAACATGTGCCTCTCCTTCAAAGTCTGGAACTCATGTATGAACAAAGCTGGCCTCCAGTTAGGTGCAGACAAGAGCCAAATTCTCTGTTGCAAACCTATGGTTCAGGCTGAAATTGATGTCATGTTACTGCTTCCAAGGGCACAGCTGGATGCATGCTATTGCCTTTTATTACATTGACTCTGACTATTGGTTTTGGTACTTACCATACAGAAAAGCGGTCTCAGTTGTCCAATTTTTTATTTATTGCTGCCTTTTTTGTTTTTTTCTTCTTCCCAACATATTTTTCTACAAGCTTGGAACACTAGTGAAGTTCCACAGTAAGTGTAGGGAAAGGAAAGACTTAAGACTTGGCAGCATGATGAATTGAGAGATGATGTTTGGGAATGAACAGTGGCCTCTGACCTTGAATGTCAGGCTGTAGAAGGAGACCCTCTGTGCTGCAGTTGTAGCATTGTTTTGGCAGTTCTGCAATTCTGTGAGTGAAGGGAAAAACTTAAGGCCAGTGCCTTAAAGTCAAGAAAAAACAATAACCATCTATGCTGTATTCCTGTAAGGGTAGATAAGTTATCCTGTGAGATCAGTACATTAAACTTTGAGTACTTGAAAACAGAGTTCCTTGTGGGGGACAGAAAGGATAACTGACAAAATACGTCATGTTGTAATAGGGGGTTTTTTATGTCGTCTAGAAGTCTTGCTGTGATACACAGCAAGATACATATTTCAGAGAGATACAGATTTCTCTTTACAAGAACTGAACTCGGAAAGCTAACATGGCTTTGATAACGCTTTCCTGTGGTAAATTTCAACTGAATGTCTTTTTCTTAGTATTTGAATTCTTTTGCTTTTACCAAACATTGAAAACTGTCTTTGGCATCTGCATTTCCCCTGCTGTTAAGGAGTGTTTGTAGGAGCATCTTGACTTGTTGGGAGAGGGCTGAAACTATAGAACAGACCTAAAACGAGCATATGATAGCAAGCTTCATGCTGTTGAGATAACAGAGCTTGAACACCTTGATGTTACTTAACAGAGAGGTCGGAACGAGGGGCTGAGCAGTGGCACTCTCTCCAAGTCATCCTCTTCAGGCATGCAGAGCTGCGGAGAGGAGGAAGGCGAAGAGGGAGCGGATGCTGTGCCACTTCCTCCTCCCATGGCAATCCAGCAGCACAGTCTTCTGCAGCCCGACTCGCAGGACGACAAGGTAGGGGCAGGACATGGGGGAGGCTTCACATGGTGAGATAACCTCTGTTTGCAAAATTTTTCTTCTGCTTCCAGAGGTCTCCAAAATGTACATAATACAGCTTCATGGTAGACAAAAGTAATCACTACTTCCCTCTAGACAACATTAAAAGGGTGTTCTATGGAAAGATCATTAGTTAAATGCTTCTCTATTTTAAAACCACAAGTGTAGAAATTTTTCTGCTAGCAGTTTAAATGTGGAAATGGCCTGCTTTGTGTGCTCTCAGGATAATTTACATCACTTTGGTTGATGCCATATTAATGGTTAGAGTCTAATTGTTTTATAATCATACCTTTTGTTATTCTTGGTTTTTTCTTTTTTGGTGGAGAGGTGGGGGGAGGCAGGGAGGAAAGGGAGGGATGCCTAAAAGAAAAGAATTACCAAATAAGGGTAAAAATTCTCATGGTTTAACCCCAGACAGCATCTAAGCCTCACACAGTCGCTGTTCCACTGTCCCTGTGAGAATCAGAAGGGAAAGAGTGAAAAAACTCTTGGGTTGAAATAAAGACAGTTTATTAGGTAAAGCAAAAGCTGTGCAGACAAGCAAGGCAAAACAAGGAGTTCATTCACCACTTCCCACAGACGGGCAGGTGTTCAGCCATCCCCAGGAGAGCAGGGCTCCATCACGTGCAGTGGTGACTTGGGAGGATAAACGCCATCATTCCAAATGTCCCCCCCTTCCTTTTTCTTCCCCCCAGCTTTATATGCTGAGGATGATACCATATGGTTTGGAATATCCCTGTGGTCAGTTGGCATCAGCTGTCCTGACTGTGTCCCCTCCCAACTCTTTGTGCCCCCCCATTCTCGTCTCAGGTGGGGTCGGGTGAGAAACAAAAACGCCCTTGGTGCTGTGTGAGCTCTGCTCGGCAATAGCCAAAACACCCCTGAGTTATCCACGCTGCTTCCAGTACAAATCCAAAACATGGCCCCATACCAGCTACTGTGAAGGAATTTAACTCTGTCCCAGCCAAAACCAGCACATAATCCATCTGTTTTTTACAAACAAAGGCTGATTAAAATTGATGGTAAAGTTTTGCACCGGTAATAGATCTTTGGATGTAGGTAGTAACTGCATGAAGAAAATCTTACTTGCATATGATCTGTTTTTCTTTAATGTTATGATGTTCATACATTTGAGAGGGTTTATTTCAATTTTGAACCTCGGTCAGACATTTAGGAGACAAGTATCAAGTCTTGAAATAGGAGGGTTTAAAATGGAAATGATCTGGACTTGTGCAGCAAATATACACATTGTTATTTTCTTGCCATTTTGCTCCTTAAAATGTTTAACCTTTGTAATCTACAGCTCTGAATATTGTTAGTGAATTTTCTGACTGCTTGCTCTCTGTTCTCAGTGGTGCAGATGTTATTCATAACTTTAGGGGATCTTATTTATTTTTTCTTCTTTTTTTTTTCCTTTTAAAAACACTGCCTTTCAGTGGGAATCTCACTCATCCCTGAAGCTGTCGTTTGTAGGCTCAAAATGGCTGGTTCTTATGCTCTATGTGTATTCAATTCCTACATGTTTTCTGAATTGACGAAGTGTAACATACGAGTTGAAGAGTTAATATCTTGCATAATATTCCTGAAACAAAACGAGCAAAAATAGGCCAGCCTTCAGACCTGAGAGAATGTTTTCTTGCTAGAATAATCTCAGATTTAGAAATAAGATTAAAATAATGCTGGTGAAAATATGTTTAAGCTCTTGCTGATGAGCTGCTGTACTTGCATGTTCCTTCAATGACAGAAAACAATTGATACACAAGTATCATAAAAAGTTCTCCAGAGAAAAATTAATTTCATTATAGACTTCTTTACATAATAAGAACACTTACGTGAAGGGATATGCTTGTAAGCTAGTGTCTGCTTACTTGTGTATTTCTGGTGCAAAGTCAGATCCATACCACAGTAGAGTAAGACTCTTTGAGTAGCTTTCCATCTCCAGTAAATTTTATTTTCACTGCTGTTGTGGTTTAAACCCAGCCAGCCACCAGGTACCACACAGCTGCTTGCTTACTCCCCCGCCAGTGGGATCAGGGAGAGAATGGGCTGAGTAAAAGATAGCAAATGAGTGGATTGAGATTAAGCAAAATCCATGCACACAAGCAAAGCAAAACAAGGAATTAATTCACCGCTTCCCATGGTCAGGCAGATGTTCAGCCATCTCCTGGAGAGCAGGGTCCCCTCAGGTGTAACAGTGACTTGGGAAGACAAACGACATCACACCAAATGTCCACCCACATCCTCCTCCTTCCCTCCACTTTTTACACTGCGTATGATGTCATATGGTCTGGAATATCCCTTTGGTCAGTTTGGGTCACCTGTCCCAGCTGTGTCTCATCCCAACCTCCCAAGCACCCCCAACTTCCTCACCAGCAGGACAGTACAAAAAGCAGAAAAGGCTTTGATTCTGTGTAAGCCCTGCTCAGCAATAACGAAAACATCTCTACATTATCAACACTTTTTTTAGCACAAATCCAAAATGCTACCCCATACCAGCCACCGTGAAGAAAATTAACTCCATCCCAGCCAAAACCAGCACAACTTCTTAAAAGGTTAACATGCATCCACTTCAGTTTAAACATGTTGGGACAGTTTTTAAAGTAGCTGAAACTACATTTAGAGAAGACTTCAGAGAAGTTAAAATTTGATAAAGTTAATATTATACTGTAATTTTTTCAAAGCGTGGAAATAGTGATTCTTCTGTGATGTGTTGTTATTATGCAATATTTGTCCTTCATGGTGGGAGGCAAAAGGTCCCCTTATGAGGCATCCTGGGAGGTTGTGTGTGCCTCCCTCAAGTCCACACACCACCAACTGCTAGCATCTAAAGTAAATGCTTTATTGGAACACAGAAGTAAGAAGCTAGAGCAAAGTTTTACCCAGGAGAAGGTAGTTGGCTCTATTGATAGAGTTACTGATTCATAAAAGGCTTGCAAACAAGTTCCCAGTTGTCTCTCTGCTGGGTGGAGTCCTTCTCCACATTCCTGCCATGCTGGGTGGTTTCTTGGGTTGCTCAGCTACTCCGGATCCCAAGGAATGTCTCCTCCTTTCTGTGACCTCAGAGACTTGGCGTTCGTCTCTGCCTCCCTGCAAGCATTTCCTCCTCTCCAGAGCTCCTGCTCAGTGCTGGAAACTCCCTGTTTGCTGGGTTTCCCCTTCCCAGCCTGCTGTGGGCCCTTAGCAGCATCTCATACCTGTGTGAGCTCAGTGCTCCTTCCAGCTTTCCCCTTTTTTCTGGGCAAGGGGTGTGTTCTGCTCCCAGAGTACATCATCAGGAAAGTCAGCAAGGAGTTTTATCTATGCAGCTCCATCTTTTTCAGATAGTATGTGATATAACCACAGGCCCTGGAAATCACTGTTCTGAAGTTTTGCCTCAAATTCCATATATCCCAACAGAGCAATAAAAGAGACCATAACCAGAACCCGATTTCAAGACTGACAGTGTTTTGTAAGAGTAAGCTGAGCTCTGCATCCAAAGTGAAAACCCACATACAGGCACAGCTTTGGAAAACCTGGTCAACAGTCAGATGTCAGGAGCATGTAAATTGCCTAAAAGACAGGCCAGCTGTGAGATTGCTCAGTTTTTGGTGTGCATGCAAACATCATGTGCTAGGCCATGCTGATTTGTCTAATAGCACTAAATAACACAACCATTTTCTCCCCTAAAAGCTCATCTGCACACTATATGCATTCTTTCGTTCAGCAGAATCATTGCACACATCATGGATTTGCATTTGGTGGCAGTTCACAAGTTGTTTGCATTTAATTTTTGGATAAGCAGTATTAAAGTTTCAAGATCAGTTGTGTTAATATGAAACTAATTATTTTCGCTTTTTGTTTTCTCTTTTTGTAAACTCTGATGCAGCATTATGTTGACTTGTGTTCTGTCTCTGCTTTGGCTCAGTTCCCGTATCTTTCCGTTTAAAGTTATCTGTATTTCCTTTGCTTACCCAGCCCCTGTTTTCCTTTCCAAATAAGGCAAATACAAGGCAAACTACCTAAAATCTGTATATTCTTTGTTTGGGGTTTTTTTTTGTATTTACTTATGGGGAGTCTTGTTACACCCGTGCTTGATTTGAGCAGAACCTCTTGTCTTAAGTCATTATTTGTGCCGTTTCTTTGTCCAGTTTGTGGGAAACGTTTGCAGGACAGCTTGCCCTGTGCTGCATGATGTTCACTGTGCTGTTCGTAATATGAAGTACAGTTCATATTACACCCTGTTTCCACTTTCCAGTTACTAAATGATAAATGTAATATGCAAACAACTCAGTTTGCAAATTACTGAGGCTGAATTTGATGGCCTTCTCCCACAATCCTTTACTGTGAACACCTTTTACCTTCAGTTGTATCTATAAACTGGCATTTTATAGCTTATGAGGCCAGAGATCTTCTGTGCTCTACACATACCATTGGGAAAAATGGATGGCACAAGGAATGGTGAGCTCAATTTCCCATCTGAACCTGGGCAATATACCCCAGCTCCTTTAGAAAAGTAAATGCCCCTGAGATACTGGTGTATTTTTTCTTAACATAATAGTGCTTCCTCCTTTATTTCGAGTCCTCCTGATTTCTCTTACTGTTCTGCAGTTGTTGCTTTGTTTAAGCAGCAATAAAATAGGTTAACAAACTGTTGTCCATTGGGTCAGCTCAGGCAATTTTCATAGCTATTTGTCAGGAATTATCAGCAATTATATTTCCTTGGCTTCTATTGCATGTAGGAACAGGAATTTTTATCCCAGCATTTAACTTCTATGGGGTTTACTTGAAACGTCCAACTCCAGCTGCTCGAGGTGGAAGGGATGATCTTAGTGTTACATGACACTGACAGTACCTGTCAGGTGCCTTTGTCTGACAGAGGAGTGAAGGAGGTCTCTTGATCCTTGAGCGAGTACCGGGCTAACTCTGGGATTCTCCTTCCTTTGTGTCATTGCACAGACATCTTCTCGACTGTTGGTGCGGCCGACCAGCTCCGAGACGCCCAGTGCTGCAGAACTCGTCAGTGCAATTGAGGAGCTCGTAAAAAGTAAAATGGTGAGACTCACCAGCACGTGCATGGACACACAAGAAGTTGTGTCTTCAAGTCCCAGCTTGCTATTCAAAGAAAACCTGCATGTTTTAGACTGACTCCTAAAATTTGCTGTCTTATTTCAAAAGTCACTTTCTGGGTTGATTAACAGGATCATTTTGTACATACTTTTGTAAAAGCATTTACTGAATAAGTAAATGGCTATGTAGAGGAGCAAAAAGCAATAAATAAGAGGAGATGGTAGAAAATTTACTAAATTCATCCTGTCAGTAAAAAGAAAATGTCCTATCAGTAGAATGAATGTAAAGACCCAGGGTCTTCCACAAATAGACCTTTATGAGAAGAATCCCTGCAACTAAATTTATTGCAAGTCTTATGAGGGTCAGCAGTAAAGCATGTAACCTTAACAACAGAAACATTTATGTTATCCAGTTGCTCTTTGGGCAAAATGATAGTGAAGAGACAAGTAAAAGAGTAAAGGGATCATTTTGCACATTAGTGCCTCCATCCTTGCAGACAAATTAAGTAGGAGGAATTTGTGTCAGCTTTTTTAGGTTTCTGTGTTTTAAAAGTTTCCATGTTTCTGAAGATTCTTATTGACATATTTTAAAGTCTTCATGTTCCTGAAGATTCTCATTATATGCATAATTCCAGGAAGGCCCTTTGTAATCAAAATCTAGCTTGACCCAATCCAGGAAAAACTTCTCTAGCTGACCATGTTTGAGATTGGACTATATGGTCTCAAGAGGTCCCTCAGCAGTTCTGGATTTCCTCAAAACCTTTAAATCCAGCTTTTGCAGCATAGACCCTGTTGGGCTCAATAGGAAGTGTCTTTGTGAAAACTGCAAAGAATTGCAGCATGGCAGCCCCATGTTATCAGAGGCTGATATTTTCCAGTTTCATTCTAAATTTAAGCAGATTTGACTTTCAGAATTAGAAATTTCATTTTCTGTTTTCTCATTCAGAAAGAACACATTATTGCAGAAAATAATTAGTGTACTCTCTTGGGTATTAACTTTACTTTTGCTTCTTTTACACCAGAAGAGTGAATAAGAAGTAATCTATGGGAAAATTCAACATGCTCCTTCGTAAATGGAAAGTTTGGTAGTCCTTGTGTCTTTCAGGCTCCCTAGCAGTGGATATAACTTAATGATCCATGCATAGAGTCCTTGGGGGAGATGTTCTCATTTCACAGTTTTAGCCAAGGGTCAACTTCCCCTGGGTTTTGGGCAAGTCATATCATTATTGGTTTTTATTTTTTGTGGGGAAAGAAAAAAGATTATAGCTGAACCCCACCCCAGTGAAGTAAATGTGTCTTGCATTAAGGCTGTGTCACATGCAAGGAAAATGTGATACATAGCTGTAGCTTGATCCAAGATTATGGGCTTGAATTAAAGAAATCCAATGAATACATCATAGAAGATGTTCGTATTATTTCCTCCTATTGCTTCTTCATCTTTTATACAATCTGGAAGAGGATACAGGGACTCTTTTCTAGGATCTGAACAAGCTCAAAAGCAACATTGGCAGTGTAGAAGTCATCATTTTCCTCACTGAGACACTATTTTGGCTAGTTATCAAGATAACCAAAACGTCTGACAAAGAACGCAGCTTCTGTTGTGTTAAAAATGTAACATCATGAGAATCTCCTTCAAAGATGTCCTATTTATTGTTGAAAGTAACTTCTATATGCCAGAAGTCAAATATGACGAATATTATTTAATCTCTGGCCATGAGGACACATTTGTGTCGCTCCCACCACAGAAGTACTTACATCCTGAGCAGGATAGTCCGGCTTCTAGCCGTTGCTGCTCAAACCAGTTCAGCTCCTTTATTTTCCTGTGAAGGAAAGACTGTCATGTCAAATGTGCTTCTCAAATGTGCTTCAAAGGCTCAGTTATCATGGAAAGCCATGTTGTTGGCTGGTTTCCTGGAGGCTTGTGACTTGCTTTGCCAAGATACATTAAAGTAATTGATCTCCCATAGATTTCTATATACAGCTGCTTGTAATGTGTGTTGTGAATAAAGGAGAAATAAATCACTGTTGCTTACTGTCTTGAATACCTTCTCAGGCTCTGGAGGACCGTCCAAGTTCCTTGTTGGTAGATCAAGGTGACAGCAGCAGTCCATCCTTCAACCCTTCAGATAACTCCCTTCTATCCTCCTCATCACCCATAGATGAGATGGAGGAAAGGAAATCCAGCTCCTTAAAAAGACGACAGTAAGACCAATTTTTTACAATTTTTCTTTTTTTTTTTTTTTTTTTTTTACAGTGCTCATTTTGAACTGGCAGCAGAAGCTGTTAGTCTGAAAGTGGGAGGACTTGTATTAGATGTCAAGTGTGTGATCACATTTCTCTGAGACATTCAATCTGTGATTTTTAATTCTAGTCGTATCTGTGTTTGACTTATGCTGCATGTCACTCTTATTTATTCGGGAAGATGCTGATCTTTAAATGTCCAAAGGTCTATTAGGCTTCAAAAAAATGGTCATTCCCCTTGTTCTATTCCAACCCATGCTTAATTTGTCTATGTAGTAGTAAACTGTTACCATGCTAGAATAAAACCATGCCTGGTTTCAAATTTTTTAAACTTGTGTGTAGAAATAACTGTCCACACAGCTAAGAGTCTCCAGACCAGAGACATAATAGCATTTTATTTTAAACAATAGCTAAATGTTTAATTTTAATGCCACATTTAAGAAAACATCTGACTTAAGATAAACAGAAGTAAGCCTTGTCCAGTTTCAAAGTCAAAGCAGTATCTTGCTAAGAACCAATATACATTAATTCTTCCATTTCAGTTCTGCCAATCAAACATATGTAACTGCAAATGTCTAAAGAGTTGTATGCCATTAATCCTCTTGAAAAATCTGTTTCATTTTTTAATATGCATTCACCTTTTTCCTTCCACTGTAGCTATGTCTTACAGGAATTAGTGGAGACAGAGCGAGATTATGTGCGAGATCTGGGCTACGTAGTTGAGGTATGATGTTTTTAATTCTCTTGATTTCTTCTTTCTTTTTTAAATGTGTTACTAACCAGCTGTGCAACTTGATCCTCACTATGTTTTTCAAAACAAAACACAGGAAGAGACTAAAAATGCGAAAGTTTACATTCTGAGTTTTCCCTCCTGTAAGTTTTTAATGTATTAAAATATTACATCAGATTTTACTCCTTTTTTCTTGTTCACCTTGTTCTTTTGAGGAGTGTAGTTCTTTGCCTTTTTTTTTAAATCACTACCTCTGGCCTAATGTTACCCTAGTAGATAGTGGGTTTATTTAGCACATCTAAATTTTTGAAAAAAGCATTGTACCTCAGCATACAGAGCAGCTATTCAAGATTTGAAAGTCATCCTTCCTCTCCTACCACTAGGCTTCTCTTAGACTTACTAGCTTCCTCTGCTGTAAAATGAGATAACATCACACATCTCCCTTCGGTCTTCAGCTACCAACAAAATGCATTTGGAAGAGTAGAAAGAATGAGCATGACAGTGAATTTTAGCCTAAAACAGTTTAATTCTTAAACTGTATTTTGGAGGCAGGGAGGGAAAGAAAGATCAGCATTGTGATAGTGTTTTTACAGTATTAAAAGAATGCATTAGGAGTCTGTGAATAGATGTATTTTTGTCAATAATAACATAATTTCTGGTGAAAATGTTAGACATCAAAACGTACACTTGGCAAACCACAACCAGACCTGGCTATTTAGGAGTAGAAGTATTGGGGGGGAAAAAAGGAAGCAATAGAGTTGCATGAATATTACAAAATTTAAAAACACTCCCAATCTAACTATATGGTAGAATTGCTCAGTGAGACAACTCCACAGTCACCAAAAATAAGATGAGACTATGGTAAAATGTAAGAGGAACTTTATTGCGGCGAGAATGCTTGCTAACGGAATTGATTTTCAATTTTTTTGTGTTTGGTTTGCTCATACTGCAAGCAGTAGTCCATGCAGTGCAGTCCATGGGCAGTTTCCTCCTCAGTGCACTTTGGTGTGGGGTTAGTGTGAGTGACTGCAATAAGGGACACTGAGCAGAGCAGCACAGAAGCCATTTCAGTGGCTCTGACGTTCTCAGGAACAGCCCCGCTTGGCAAGGCATTGCAGCTGCTTCAGGCAGTAAGGAGAAAGGCTGTGGAAGTTTCCTTCATGCTTTGAGCCTGTTCACACAATTAGTCAGAGCGAATTCATTTTTCCAGCACTGTTGTGTAGACAGCCTCACCTCAATTTGTGATACTTTGTGTCTGTGCTTTATGTTATGCTGTGTTATAGAACAGTTTTCTGGTTTGGTTTTGTGTCCCAAGCAAGCTGTTGTCATTGGACATCTTCTGGGAAAAGGGGGATTAAAAGACAACTCACTTTTTTTTTAAAGTAAGAATGTTCACAGTGAACTCACTTGGACTGTTGCAGGGTTACATGGCACTTATGAAGGAAGATGGCGTACCTGATGATATGAAAGGCAAAGACAAGATTGTATTTGGAAACATTCACCAGATTTACGACTGGCACAGAGAGTACGTATTGTACCTAAAAAATATTAGACTGACTTTAAGAAATTATTTTATTTCCTCAAATATTCAGATACAAGGTAAATGCAGTTGGTTTTGTGCTTTGAGTTGTAGAAAGTGTAAATTCAACTTACAAATGTTGATGTGAAGATTTGCTTTAAAGAAGGATGCCTGTAGATACATAGATATAGATAGATATATATATAGCAAGTACTTCAACTGCAGATCTTTAATATGGAATTTTGTACATTGCTTTTTCTCCAACAATACAGTCTAAAGAACTTGTTAGGAGTGTTTAGCATGGCAATATAAGCATCTCAAGCATTCAAACTAGAAAGGGGAAAGCTATCAATCAAGCTACATATGAAATCTAATAATTTTATTAGTAAATACCAGGGATTTTTTCATCTTGGCATGGATTCAGCATGTCCTTTTAAAAAAATGTATTGAAATTTTACACCGTTAACATTGTCAGTTTGGACATACATTAATATCCAAAGCTGCTAATAGGAGACACAAAGTATCTTGCCTTGCAGTAAGACCACTTTGCCTTGCAATTACCTGTTGCTATAATGTGTGCTGTCAGAAAAAAGGAGTTGTTTATTCTGTTTATGTTCAGCTTCTTTTTAGGAGAGTTGGAGAAGTGCCTTGAAGATCCAGAAAAGCTGGGATCCCTGTTTGTTAAACATGTAAGTGCAAATGTCTTTGTTGGCAAACTCTGTTGCTGCTACTGACCAACATGTTTGACTATTAAGTACAACACAGGTAAGAAAGTGCTGTACAATGTCCTTCAGTGTAAGAGATGGAGAAATGGCTTTTAAGAGCTTATAAATAGAATAAGTAAATGCTCTAGCTTTTGTCCTCAATACCTTCCTGGAGAGGGAACATGAATGTGGGCCCCATTTCTCCATTCAGTTACACTTCAGTGCAAGGGAATCGTCATTTCATGTGACACCTGCCTTCTAATCCCAGGTATCCATGCAGTAGCATGGAATATAAGAAATAAAAATAGGAAAGAGGCTCATTCTTTTCCAGTTTGAGTGCCTTCTAGTTCTGTATCCTTTCCCCTTCTGAGAATTTGTCACTGGCAAAGTAGGAAACTTGTCAGAAGTAGCTCTCTCTGTTCCTGATTGCTGTTTTACTTTCTCCTGGTATAATTTGTAATTGAGTTGTCTTTGAAAAGCACCTTTACCACTCCAGATGGAAAGGCAAGCTGCGATGCTATTACAGCATCCTCTAGCAAAACCCTATCAGCTAGAACACAGTGATTCAGTTCCTGTTCTTAGTATGTGTTCTGTGTCCTTTCCAATCTCTATCTTATTTTTTCATTTCTTTCTTACCATTTATTTTCACTGGTCAGTACTCTGTAAATCTCTTCGAAGCAAAGCCTCTAACAGCAAACCAATCCTACCAAAGTGATAGAAAAGATTTTGGAGTAGGTATGGCTGTACTTCTAACCAGCAGGGTCAGTAATCAAGAATGAATCTTAAAGGCAGAAGTTATTCCCTCTCTCTTTTTCTTTGTTGCTTTGGTATTAAAAGCACATGCACAAGAAAAAGAATCAGGTTTAAAAAAATACTAGTGCCTTCATTTCCAGGCTTCATCACCTACACCCCACCCAAACTCCAGTAGGACAGCTAATACTAAATGAAAGATAATAAAGTTTTCTTGTAACTGTTCTATACATGTACACAGGAGGAGGTCATTATTCTAATAAATTTCAATCGTAATCACATTATTAAAATAGAATAAAAAATACTGTATTTTAAAGGCTCCATTACAGAATCACAGAATGGTTAAGGTTGGAAGGGATCACTGTGGGGTTGAACCTTCCATGGCTCTTGGTAAAAGAAAAATATAACCATTTTCATGCTTAGCTTTATTGTGGGACCTGCTGAGCTGTCATCTCTGAACACCTGTCGTTCAGGAGGATTTATAACTGTGGGAATTTTTTTCACTTGTGTTGCCTTTCTGAAATCAGAATGATGTTCCCAAATAAATGTGTTTTCAGATCTGTAATTTCTGCATATGTAACTGCTTCTTTTCCTTAAAGGAGCCTTTTTAAGTTCATATATCGGAACTGCTGTACTTCTTAAAATAATACTCCATTTCAATCTGGCATGTATTTTTCTTGATAATGATGTATCATTCTGTATCTTTGTTCCTCTAGGAGAGAAGGTTGCACATGTACATAGTTTACTGCCAAAACAAACCAAAGTCTGAGCACATTGTCTCAGAATACATTGATACGTTTTTTGAGGTAAGTTTGTGAGAGGGGATATGTGAGATGAAGGATTATCAAATCTGTTGAGCAAACCAGAAGAAAAAAACCAAAAAATGCAGCAGATACTGTTGTTAATGTTTTAAATTATAATTTCTTGCCATTTCTGTTCTGATTTCCCAAATCCGATACAGACTCCTAGAGATGAAAACTAAAGGTTGGGTATAAGATATTAATTAATCAGTAGAGTCTTATCCTTAGTAGCCTTAGCCCAGGCAGTTACCATTTTATATGGAATGGCAATTCTGGATGAGCAGAGATCACTGTTGAAAATAGGCTGTATACAACCTGTGACTGAAAAATTACATTTTGCTCTGCCGCCTTGTCAAAAAAGAGATGAAAGATGCTTGCAGAAGGGCATACCTTGGAAGCAAGGGTGATATGGTGAAGGACTCCAGCTTTTGCTAACTGAAGATTAGATTCTTTTCTGACTTTTGCCAATTTCTGGTCTGACAACAATTAATACTGATACATCCTTGTTTTTATACATATATATAAATATATATGTATTTATCTCCATATACTGATGTGAATGCTGTGTTTCTTACTCAACAAAACAAAGGTCTTTATAACTGAACGAACAAAAATGTTTGTTTTACAACTCTCAGGATCTAAAGCAACGCTTGGGCCACAGACTTCAGCTCACGGACTTGCTAATAAAACCTGTGCAGAGAATTATGAAATACCAGCTGTTACTAAAGGTAAAGTGATCTTGAGATGAATGAGTTGGGTTAACAGATATGTTATAGATGTGTTAATAGATAGGTTTTCTTTTTTAATTATTGCTAATATTGTTCCACCCCTTTCCCTAACAGAACCCAGATTTGTAAGCAATGCCATATGATTTATTTTCTGAGCACATTCAGATAGTTATAAAAACTGCAGTAGATGGCTTGGGCAGAAATTTGTTTTTTCCTTTAATAGTTAAAGACCAAATGTTTAGGCCATGGAAATGTTTAAAATTTGTACCAGTGTCATAGGAATGGGAGAAGGAATTCTCAACTGGTTTCAGATGTAAAAGTGATACAAGTTGTTGGGACTTATCACAGCTTCTGCAGCTACACCTGCAATCATTTTAATATCACATAAGCATTTACTGAAGAGCAACCCTGTGTAGCACAGAGGTCATTGCCTTAGCATATGTTTTTGTATGAGCTAAATCCAAATTGTGTGTCTTCTGCAGTCTGTCATATTCTGATAAAGGATATCAAATTCAGATTTTCTAAGATTTCTCTTTGATGATTAAGGAGAAAAGAAATATTACTTGATTTTTTTTTTCTTTTTCAGGACTTCCTCAAGTATTCTAAAAAAGCTAATCTTGACACAACAGAACTAGAGGTACTTGAGACATTTTCTCTTAGTAGTATGAATTCTTTCAACTCTGAACTTCTCTTGTTTTGGCAGAGCCATTTTCCTTTTCTGATCTTCCTAGAATGCGATTATAAGTGTTTACTTCTTGCATTTCTGTTCTAAAGCAACCATATAAAATGAAACAAAATTTTATGATGCTAACTTATTTTGAAAATAAAGCTTTGACTTTTTATTTGTCCTGAACAGAAAGCTGTAGAGGTCATGTGTATAGTACCAAAACGGTGTAATGACATGATGAATGTTGGCCGCCTGCAAGGATTTGATGTAAGTTGGCTGGAGTTTTGCTTAGAGATTTTGTCAGGTTCTCTAGAAATTAACCATTAATATTGTGGGGAGAAGTGCTTCCTCACTATCTGGTTAGCTGGTGCAAAAAGCAGTAAATGAAAAATCAAGTCTTAGCCCTGCCAAGGACTTTTATCTGGGAAACATTACCTGCTGTGTCAGTCACACTAGGTAAGTCCTGCAAAATCAAGAAAGGGCCGGTGTTACTGCAGCTCTTGTTGAGTAAAGGCTTGCAAAATAGTGAAATAATCGGTTATCAGCAGGTGAGCAGACCTGACTTCAACAGTGTAGACAAAAGAGTCTTCACTAAGGTCAGTCATGTACCTGAGGCACCTGTAGCCCTCCGTGTTTTGCTAAGACTAGAAGAGATGGAAATTGGCTGCTGAAGCAGTATGCATCAGCCAGGCCACAGTCACATGTTCTACTTGCAAAGCTCTTTATATTCTGTGATGCAGACATGAACTTGAATTCTTCCCCCACTCAGCACCCTGGAAGAATATATGAATAACTGTTGGAGTTATTCAGAATAGAGAAATGAAAGCCTTAGTGTTCCAAGCCTCAAAGTGCAGTATGAATTGAAAAGGGTGGAGTGGATTTTTTAGGGGTTGGTCTGGTTTTTTGGTTTGTTTTGTTTTTTTTCTTTTCGATCTTTGTTTTTTTGAGAAAGAGCACAAGAATATCTTGCGTATAGGAGGAGAAGGGAATATATGATAGTCAATGACAGTGGAAAGGTGGGAAATGTACAAAGCTATTTGTCAAGAGCATATACAAAGCGATTTGTCATGAGCATGTGCTTGAAAAGGTTGATTGGGGAAAGAAACTAAGAACTGCACTAAATGTGTTTCTGCTTGCCTCTGTGTTTAGGGTAAAATTGTAGCCCAGGGTAAGCTCCTGCTCCAGGACACATTCTTGGTTACAGACCAGGATGCGGGACTTCTGCCACGCTGCAAGGAGAGACGGGTCTTCCTGTTTGAGCAGATTGTCATTTTCAGTGAGCTGCTAGATAAAAAGAAAGGTTTCTCCATGCCCGGATTCTTGTTTAAAAACAGTATCAAGGTAACTGTTGTGCTTGAGTCTTTTGTGTCCCCTGAACAAACTCTGCTAAGGTAACAGTTTCTCATTCTGTGGGCAGTCACTAGTGACATCTAGATGTGCAATCATAGAGCACAATGATGTGTCAGTCATTTCCTGAAATTGCTTCCTACCAAATTTGTTCTCACTCCAATGTTAAGTGAAGATCTTCAGATCCCAGTAGTCTGATGCTTCCTGCGTGAAGCATATCAAAGCAGGTGTTCTGGCACAAAGCACTGGACAAGTATTCACCAAGAGTTTCATTTTCAGCTCTGTGCTGTGTGTACACCACACTGAAAAGTCATTGCAAGTAGAGAAAATAACGCTTTTTGTATCCTTTCTGATACCCAAACATGTAGATAACATTTGTAAGTAGTGCGACCTTCTTAGATATGTCAGCTCTTCCTCAAACAAAAAAAGCGTTTCCCCATTTCAAACTTTTCTCGAAAAAAACCTGATAATATTAGGGCCCAGCAGCCCTCATGAAGTGTTTTGGGTGGACCCTGCTTCCCCTAATTCACCTTGGTGCTCTGCCTGCCACCTGAACCTGCTGAACGAAGCTTCATAGCTTTGGCCGAACAGCCTGGTCCAAGGCATTGCTGTATCTGCAGCTGAAGCCTTTGGTGGGGGTCAGTGGTAGAGAGAGCTCCATAGCAGGCTCAGCATTTTAACTAATCTGAAAGGAAAGTGAGGGGTGGAGAACATGGGGCCATGCTGACCTGCTGGAGATTGTTCAGGCACAGTGTGTCAGTAAGCTGTACACTAATCCTTAGTTTACTGGAATACTGAAATTATTTCGTGGTATCATTTTTCTGAAGAAAAGAGTGGTTATCTTTGGAAGATCTGATTCTAAACTCCTAAGAAAGACATTTTAAAGGGGCATTTCTCATAAAATACATGTTACCTTTTTTTTCATGAAGGTGAGTTGCCTTTCCCTGGAGGAAAATGTGGACAGCGATCCATGTAAATTTGCACTAACATCAAGAACGGGCGATGTCACGGAGACCTTTATTTTGCATTCTGCCAGTCCGGGAGTCCGCCAGTTATGGATCCATGAAATTAACCAAATTTTGGAAAACCAGCGCAACTTTTTAAATGGTAAATTATTTTCCTTTACTGAAAGTTTGTAATTGGATGACTTTTCTCTCATCTCTTTTTTCTTGGCTTTGAAATGTTTTGCAAGTTGCCTTTTTCCTGAGCTAATACAGAACAGTTGGGGGATACGTGCCGCATTTCTGCTTCAGAACAGATGCTTGCATTTATTATAAGAGTGGTAGTCTGAATTTACATGGTGTTCTCTTGGTGAAATTTTCCAAATGTTTTGTAGGAGTGAATCAAGATAGGTGCCATCCGTTGAGAGCTCGTGTACCCCTTTTAAGCAACTGCAAGCCTTTAAAGGCTAAACCCAAGTGGAATATTTAGCATCTATTCAGAATATGTTTTGCTTCTGTTATTTTGGTGGTCATTGTTGGCGCATCTTACTGTGGCAACAACATTCAGATTCTGCAGGAGAAAAGTAGAAGGTCTGCTATGACACTAGAAGGTTCTTTCTCTATTTTTATATCTATCGGTTATTGTCCCAACCTAGATTATTTTTTAAACAGTTGTAATGAGTAACAACAAGCGGAGAATGTGGAATCACACCTGTTTTTTCCCAACGTGGCTGCTGACTGACAGTGTGATCCTAGAGGAAAACATTTTTTCTTAGTTTCAGATTTTTAATCTTTGCTGCAGGTAGATACAGCAGGTCATGAAGGTTAGATACAGAAAAGTGACTTCAAGTCTGTGGCATCTTTCCACTGCTAAGGAAATTTATTTGAACAGCACTCCCCTTTTTGCCAGTAGACATATTTGTTTTAAACTGTTCCTGTTCCCTTTCCTGCCCCCTTTCCCCTGACCGCCTCCCCCCTCGCCCCCACTGCAGCCTTGACGTCCCCGATCGAGTACCAGAGGAACCACAGCAGTGGTGGCGGCGGCGGCGGCGGGAGCAGCAGTGGTAACAGCGGCGGCCCCAGCAGCTGTAGTGGCATCCCCAGCTCCAGCCGTAGCCGGCCATCCCGGATCCCCCAGCCTGTCAGACACCATTCCCCAGTCCTGGTCTCCTCTGCAGCCTCGGCCCAAGCAGAGGCAGACAAGATGTCAGGTATGTCCATTCACAATCACTCCCTGCCACACTACAACACCTCCTTAGAAACTGGCCTGAGCCAGCCAGACAGGCACCCTCCCAGTGCAGAGCCGGATGGTCCTCAGAGAGAAGCTGAACAGATTCCCAAGATGAAAGTTATTGAAAGTCCCAGGAAGACAGCAGGAAACATTTCTGGCTCAGCTGATGGAGCCCAGAAAGACTCACGTGGAATCTCAGAGGACAGTCGAACGAGAAACAGCATAGGATCACTGACGCTTGGGAAGCCAAGGCCAGGAGCCATCTCTCCAATGAACTCTCCTCTGTCCACGACTTTCCCTTCTCCTTTTGGCAAGGAGACCTTTGCACCCAGCAGCCCACTGCAGAAGGGCTCCTTTTGGAGCTCCATCCCAGCATCCCCTGCCAGCCGCCCTGGCTCCTTCACTTTCCCTGGGGACAATGACTCCCTCCAGCGGCAGGTCCACCGCCACTCTTCACACAGCAAGGACACAGACCGCATGAGCACATGCTCCTCGACCAGCGAGCAGTCAGTTCACTCCACCCAGAGTAATGGGGTAAGAGCGGAGCACCTCTGTCCTGCGAGCTCTTCTAAAACCTTCCATGCTCCCTTTCTGTGCGTTGCCATCATTCTCCGTACTAACTTCTGGCTCTCCGGTGCTGTACTGCTCTGAAATAATCAACTGTTCCAGTACCTTCTGCGCATTAAACAACCAAGAGTGTCTACCCGTGTGTATGTATACATGCGAACATGGCTATGTATACAGACACAAAAGCAACTGCTAACCTTAGATGCGATTTCTGCCTCTGCTGAAAACATAGATCACTAGGCTGATACCTACTAACTTGCTGTCCTTGCTTTTTTCGTCTCTAATTTGAAGGCACATAATTAACATGCTGAAGCGTGGCAGCCAGAGCACCTTGGGGTATGCATTGCTCCAGCTCTTAAATCTGACTTCAGGATTTTGGCAGATTGCCTTGGGGCTTTTTTCCCTTTCACACACAAATTTGCCACCATTGTCCTGTTGAGTTTTAACTTCGTGGAGACATCTACGTTCCCTGGGCTGCTTGATTTTTATTTTTTTATTAATTTGTTTTTCCCCCTCTCCTTTCAGCCTTAGTTTTTGTACAACAGTCTCTTTTTATATCCTGTGTTTGATCAAGGACGCTTTCTGCAATCCACTCAAAATAGGCCAACAAAACCTAGCAACAGTAATCCTACTTCTACTACAACCAAAACAATTACCCGCTCCACTTGTCTTTTCTCCTTTGTAAGAAGAACTGGTTTCGGGTTTCTGGAGATTCAGCCTCTTAGTGTGCACTTGGTGTGTTTGTGCAGAAATCTGGGCAATCAACAGAATCTACGTTATGTCTAATAACGTCCACCAGGAAAGCAACACAGCAATCACGGGGCATGTGCATATATAAAGCGAAAATGTTTAGGCATTTGCCATGGATGTGGTAGGCAGGTTATGGTGCCTTTCTTTTTAAACTCATATTTGATTTTTCTCTCACTAAGCATTGTGTTCATGAATGTTTGTTTTTCCACTCTCTCACAAATGGTATACAATACCAGTTTTGCAAATCACCTAACTTGCTGGACCTTTTTTTAATGCATGCATTTCTTTATAGAACTGTTTAACACACAAAACTTTCTTGACTTCTTAGTTCTTACACTTACTTTTATAAAGCTTCAGAAGAAAAAAAATTTTGCTTTGCATGTTTTGTATTTTTATCCTGATCTTCCTTCAGCTTTTTATTTGGTTTAGCTTTGTCTTATGTTTATCTCCAGTCTAGCAAAGTGTGATGTGATGTGATGTGATGCAGTATCTGGGGTTATTTGAGTATTTTGCATTTACTGCACAGTATGTGAATCAAGATGGTGGTACATGCATAATACTAATTCAGGTTGTTGCATTAAAAAAATAGAAAGGGGAAGATGGGATGGCACTGAGTTTTCAAAACATTTGGATTTTGATACTGTCTCAGCAAAGACACCATTGCTTGTTTTGATCTCGCTGTAAAATGTAGTATTGGAATGCATGCCTTCTGCTTCACAACTGTATGTTCACAGCTATATAACTCTTTTATTTGGTAATTGAGATGGGCCATAAGTCCTCATTTATAACCTCATTTCTAGACCAATCAGCAGGGTTTCACACCACATTGAACAAGTTGGAGAAAATGGGTTGTGAAGGTTTATTTTAATTTAACTATTTGTGTATGTATATTCACATGCACATATGGCTATGGTTGATTACTTAAAGAGAAATTACTTCTAAGAAGAAAGAGGAATAAGTTTTGCTATTTGAGGAATATGGGAGGAACTTTTTATATCTTTGTAAATCCTCCTCTAATTCCATAGTTGAGGTCAGTCATGACCAGAAGTACTTTCAGTAAGAAACATTAACTGTGCAAGAATAATTACTTCCTTGGAAGGCAAAAGGAAGGGCTATCTTTCCGTGGTGAGAATGAATTCTGGTATAAACACATTCTTGAGAACATTTGTCACTTAGTAGTTACCAGACAGTTGTTTATTTAACAGATTTAACTGTCCCTGTTGAACATAAGAACTATTCAGAGTTTATTATGATCCTTCAAGACTTAAATGTCAGAAAGAAATGTTATGTTATAGAAAGGTCAGTCTTGCAGTTACACAAATTCTGCTGCATGCTAAGAAACAGTATGTTCAGGCATAGAGTGTGGGGCAAGGTTTGAGGCTTAGGTTGATATTGCAACTTCCCTTCATCTTTCCTTGCAAGTCTAACAGGAGGAGTCAACAAAAGCTGCTTTTTCTGAATAGAGTTGTTTTTTGTCTAGGTAAAAGAATGTAGCAAGTTGTCATCCTAATTTAAATAATGACTGAAAATGAGACTTAATTTGTTTGGTTTGGCTGTTCCCAGTTTGCCTGAATCATAGAAATGTTACTAATACAAAAGGCCATGCAAGCTGTCCTCTAAACTAGAAAAAATGAGTTCTCCCACTGGAAATACAGCATCTGAAATTAATGTAAATACTCTTAAGTAGCGTTACAATCCACAACGAGATCTTTCTCACTGAGGTAGCATATGCTTCATCATTCTAATATGTCAAAAAGAAGATTTGAGTCACTCAGTTGAATATAACAGTCCAGCTAGAATAAAATGTACAGAGTCACTGGCACTCCAAGCATCAGGGTGTTAAACATGCTATGAATGAGTAATCTGAGACTGTTCCTTTCCAAATGTCTTGGTTCCTCAGCCAGAGTCCTCAGGGAAGCACAGGCACAGAGAGATGGAGTGACTTGTTCAAGTCTGCCTTTAGCAGACTGCAAGAGAACTCAGTGTTCAGGGCTCCCACTGCGCCATGCTGTCAACTGACCCCCACTACATCTCCTCAATATTTGAGAAGTATTTGACAGTTTGAGAAAAAAAATGACGCTGTTTTACTCCTGTGTGCCAAGCTTTCCACTGGCTGCTAGCACATGAGTGGTACTAATGTGGTTATGCTCTATAAGCAGTAGGAGTACTCAGGACAGTACTCAGTACTCAGTACTCATTTCCTTCTTCAGCTCAGCTTCTGCTGAGACATAGTGAGCCCTCACTGGTACTGAGTGACCTGAAACAGTTTGAAGTAAGAACAGAGCCAAAAGACAGTCACACACACACAGACACACACTTCATGTCCCATCATGAATAGGCCATTCACCTTGTTTTTAACTTGTTTCAAGAAAGAAATCGTTACTGAGGGCGTAGGTTGTGTAATCTGATAATAGTTTTCACACTTCCATTTATTAAACCTCATATAAGGAATAGATGCAAATAGACAAAGTAAGTCTTACTTTCAAAAAATAATAAGTTCCAGTAAGTTTGTGGTCAAGAGAAGGCTTTTTGTTCTGAAAGTAATATGATTTTGAATGTACACCTTCTCAGCCATTATTAGCTTTCCACAAATGCTTGCTGGGGAAATGAACAAAATCATGAACATTGTTGAAAGTGTATGATAAACAGGTAACAACACTCAGCTATCTTAGTCACTAATCAATTAGAAGGGATTCTTATAGTTTAGTGGGTCTGTTTTGACCATGAAATTAATAATTTCTTATTTCAGTAATTTACTTCATCCTCTGCATTTAAAGGAATAAACCTGAACAAGCAGATTCAACCAGAGATAAGTCTTATGGTTTTGAGAGATGCTGTCAAAACCCTGTTTTGTTCTTTTGTACCTTGTCATGTTTTGTGAGCAGAAGGCTGGTGTCTGAGATCTGACAAACAGTGCTAGGAAAGACTACGTGTATTTTTCGTTTTTGGAATTTCCAGTGATTATGAGCTAATGACTATGATTTTGAAACTGAACTTACAAGACCGTGAAAAACTGTCTTACATGCTTGTACTGTAGTTTTGATGCCTGATGAAGATGCAAGGTTCAGTGTCTGAGCTTGAAAGGAAGATGAGTCGAGATGAATGTAAAAATTGACTCTTAGTTAAAGGAAATGATACTGAGTAATTGTATTGGGAATAAATTTGTGCAGCAGCAGTATGTGGAGATGTTCAAATATCAGACTAATGCACAAGATAGACACAGGCAGCTTTAAAAGAAAAAACATTGCTCTTTTCTTTGACTACAGTTTAAGGTTAGGTAGGTAATGTAGCAGGCCAAGAACGGCCTGTCTTCTTCATAACTTTTAAATTTGATTCTCTTTTTTTCCCCCCGTGCTCTCTCTGCTTCTGATTGACGCTTGCAGAGTGAAAGTAGCAGCAGTAGCAATATCTCCACCATGCTGGTGACACACGATTACACGGCAGTGAAGGAGGATGAGATAAATGTCTACCAAGGAGAGGTCGTGCAGATTCTAGCCAGCAACCAACAGAACATGTTTTTGGTGTTCAGAGCCGCCACTGATCAGTGCCCCGCAGCCGAGGGCTGGATTCCCGGCTATGTCTTGGGGCATACCAGTGCAATCATCATTGACAACCCTGATGGAACCATCAAGTGAGTGCCTGGGTGTGCATAGAAGGGGAGGAAGGAAAAAAACTTCCAATTCAGAGAAGGCTTTGAACCTTTAAGGCCAAAAGTTGGTGTGATCATTGAGAAATAAATGAACAACAAGCAGAATGAGTACTGGAGAGGTCCCTTAGCAAACTTCAAAATACAATTAGTAAGAAAGATCCCAGAAGCACATATTCTTTATTAAAAAGTCGAAATAGCCTAATCTACTGGGAAAAGAATGCCTTATCTAAGAGCAGGAATAATTTGTTTTAACTTGTTTATTTAATAGAATGAGTTACCAGTCTAGACACCTTTGTCTAGGAAAACAGGGAATGTTTGTTCAAGTGAAACAAGATTTCAGAGTTCCTAGATATCTGCTTTAAGCCACAAACCTATTGAAAATGACTGTATGCTAGGAACAACTCTCATATCTGCATAGGAAGAAATTGTATCAAAGGTCAAAGTTCAAATTTTGTGCAAAGCTTTTGTGAGGCTGTATTTGGTATGGATTTCATACTGGTTGTTGCTCAGTTTGATTGACAGTTTGCATTTTCATATTAAAAGTTTACCATTCAAGCAGTGATTTCAAGGAATACTGAACTACAGACTACATTACTAGCTTGTTCACAATTTTAGCCAAGGGTGGCATCCCTCATGGAATACTTAATGTATTTCATTTTACTATAGTGTAATATGTAGAAATAACATTTTGACATACTTTTCCAATGACACATGAAACTAGATAGTATAGGGCATAACAGGGAGTTGAAAAGAATTGATCAGAGTTTCCTGTTCTGTGTTCAGGAAGTCAACGTCTTGGCACACAGCACTCCGATTAAGGAAGAAATCTGAGAAAAAAGATAAAGACGGCAAAAGGGAAGGCAAGCTAGAAAATGGTTATCGCAAATCCCGAGAAGGACTTGCCAACAAGGTTTCTGTAAAAGTAAGTGTTCAAAGATGTAGTTTCCAAAAGAAGTTGGGTTGGGATTTCTTTAAAAGTGGCTTCTGTCAGAACTTCACAGGAAGGAATCAAAGTCAGCAGTGACTTTAGTGGACAGTTCATGCCAAATCTGAAAACAGGAAGTTATAACCTTTGAACCTGAAAGCATCATACAAAAAAAAAAGATACCACAAAAAGAATAGAGTGGTGCAGAAATTGTGGTATTCAGATGTTTCTTGGATTTTGTAGGAACAGCTAATTTTGATCCATCTCTGTGCTTGGTTTTCTACCATTCTTTAAGTTATTATAAGATTATCAGAACATTAATTCTTTAATTTCTCCTTTCCAGCTTCTCAACCCCAATTACATTTATGATGGTAAGTTGCTTTTATTTTTAAAAGTTTCAGTCAATATAATTTGATTAAAACATTATTTGCTTGATATTAATTATGCCAGGAACTGAGTGCTTTCTACAAAAATACATATAGGCTCTTTTTAGATAAGGTGGAATGAAATACGTCATATTTCTTTTTTAAGATGCAAGAAACACTATTTAGTTCACAAGTCCAAATCAACATAAAACACAAGGACCATATGATGTGTTCTGTATGGAAGTGGGGCCTTGCTGAATTTGCAAAGTAACAAGGCCGGGAGTTGGAGCTGCTTCATTTTTAATCTTGCACCCTAGGGAACATTCAGGACCTCTCCAGTGCAGAGGCTGGTCAGGACAAAGATAGTGGCCCTTTGGGGTCAGAGCCAAACTGGGGTTTTAGCTTAATAGACAGAAACAAACTTTTTGAGTTTCACCTGTGGAAAAGGGAAAGCACTACGGTGCTTCAGTGGATGAAGTGTTTTGTGTTCCCTTTTGCAAACTTGGCTGGGTATAAAGATAGCCTAGCTGAAGACATCCTTACATACTTTTCAGTGTAGACTTTCCTCACTTAACATAAACTGGGTGTTTGGTTCACCATGGTAGGCTTCAGGGTTATCTGTGGCACAGCAGTAGTTTTGTGACCGAGTTTATGTAGAGAAAAATTCACTAGCTCTGCAGAGCCCCAGCAAGGGGCCTAACCATGCATGTGCTCTGAGGGTAGGGGATATACAGACCTTGGGAATGTAAAGTACTACTTTGTCTGATAGAAAAGAGCACAGGGAAGAGAAATTAAATGTATTTGCTTCAGTTTACCTAATGACATTAATTCTCTCTTTCCAGTTCCCCCCGAGTTTATAATTCCATTGAGTGAGGTAACATGTGAGACAGGAGAGACCATCGTGCTTAGGTGTAAAGTCTGTGGTCGCCCCAAGGCTTCAGTTACTTGGAAAGGTCCTGATCATAATACACTGAGCAATGACGGTCATCACAGCATTTCGTACAGGTAATTTGTGTCATGTTCAACTGGAACTGCTGAAACTGTTACATTTTTAATTCGCACCCCTGGTGCAGGACAGCATTTGGCTTTGAGGCATGAGGATTGGGTTGCTCTCAGAAATATTTCACAGCTGAGATTTTCCAGAAATGTTGTGTAAATTCTATATATGGGTAGGGTAACAAAATGTCATAGTTGATTTTAAAAAACAAAATTAATCTGCTATTTTTGATTAGCTATTGCAGAAGCCGTTGTGGTTCTGTCACACTGACCTGGTCTGTGAAACAGACCAGTATGTTGTGACATGCCAGTTCTGTGACAGATCCTGCCAGTCCCTTATTTCCATTAGTGGCTTTCAGATCACACTACAGTGTTTTGCAAGGAAGGCTCTTCTTCCTACTGATGTGGCAACATCAGTCTTCACTGTTGAAGCATGGATATTAACACTTTTGTCTGGTTTTAGCTTTGCTATGATAGAACATAACAGAATAACTGGTAACTCAAACATCTGATTGAGAAACTGTTGTTTTGGAATGGGAAGCTGCAGGTTAAAAAAGAATCTTTTTTCTGAAAAAGCATCTTTTATATACAGAAAATGTAGTTTAATGCGTAACTTCAGTGTGAAGAAATGTCTTATTTGTGAATTATACTCTTAATTCAGAATGAAGGACTCTTTTGTGAAAACTTGATGGCATGTTATACTGTTCTTTACTTCCTGCTGCACCTGATTTTTCTTTTCATCGGGTTTTTTGTTTGTTTTTAATGGGAAGATAAAGGCAATGCGGCAGCTTTACTGTTGCATCCAAGGCTGTTGTGAGATGTGTAAGAGTTAAATTTACTAGGTTTAATTCACTGTTACTCATTACAGAATTATATCCAGTAAATCATGTTGGCTGTGGCTGACAGATTTTTAGAAATAATCCTGAAATGTTCTTTGAGCCGGGGAAGGGCGTCATCTTCCTATGTTGCTAAAATTTACCTTCTTTTTTTCCCCCTGAAAGTGTGTGAGGAAGACCATTGCAAACAGTTTTTGGTTCAGTCAGTAAAATGACTTGTAGCAACTGAGGTGAATCCAAAGTAAAGCAATAAGTATGAGAGAAGATCTTGAAAATACGCATTATTGTGAAAAAACAACACAATATTAGGATTGGTTTGAGCCTAGAGGTGAAAACTATAGGGAGGACTTGCCAAGTATTCAAGAGAGAATACTTTGTAAGAGACTTGCAAATTAAATTACCTGCTGTTCATGTCCATGGCAAATAGTCAAAAGAGTACTAGAAATTTATTGCACAGAGGAAAATTTAAACAGACATTTAAAGGCAAACCATCAAACAAAAAGAGTGGTTGAACAGTGAGAAAGATTAAGGAAGAACCTGCAGAGTCTTTCTGCTCTGGTATTACCTAGCTTAATGCTCTCACTGCCATGGAGCAGAGAGTAAACCTAAGTCCTTTTTAGTTTCTTGCCATCCTCATTCTCCCAGATTCTTGAGGTCTCCAGAGCTATGGTGGTGTGCCTTTTGTGATGAAAGGCAAGCCCTCTCTTACAAGGGGTGAATGCTCTGAAAGCACAAATGATTGATCAGCTGACACTTCCTGGGAGTAACAGATGGAAACAAACCTTTCAGAAAGAACAAGGATGGATATTTGTCTCGATACGGCTTCCGAAAACTTGAAGTAGGTAAAGGAAGCAGGAAGAAACAGGGGAAGCACTTGATTTTTCCAACATAGTGGAGCCTGAGACATGGTGAGACAGAGTGTCAGTCAGGATGTTTTTCTAGTAATCTGTAGGACATTCCAAGAAACTGGATGAGCACAAAGTGCTCAGGTTCTGGTGGACGTTTCTGATATGGCAGGGCAGGGTTAGTAATGTTCGTCCAGAAAGAGATGAGGGCTGGAGAATAAGAAGTACAAGCAATATCAACCTAACTTTGTCTGATTTTCATAGCTTAAGGTCTGTGAAGTTACTGTAAAGTTAACAGCTGCCGTTGTATTTCGCAGTGACTTGGGAGAGGCATCGCTGAAAATCGTTGGCGTCACTGCGGAAGACGATGGTATCTACACGTGCATAGCTGCAAACGACATGGGTTCGGTTTCATCCTCCGCCAGTCTACGAGTTTTAGGTAGGCCAGTCTCTGCCTTCTAAAGCCTAGTTACAGTCAAAGTGTCTGATACTCACAGAACAGCAAAAAGAAAAGCTCAGCTCCTGGGCACCCCTTTGGTAAGGGAGTATAATAACAAGCCTTTTTACCTGTAATATGTTGCCTGTTTTCACAGGAATAGACGCAGTTTTAGGATGTAACTGGTTAGAGGTTCACACACACATTCCACAGTACTGTCAACATACATTCACTTTGCCAGTACTAGTTCAAGCACACTGATAAAATGGTATTTTATCATCAGCATTCTTGGTTTAGTCTCAATGAGTGTTACTATGCTAACATAATTTCTAAAGTGTACAGATAAGAAAAGAATAGCATTACTTTGTAATTTATTTTTCTCTTTTGCTTGAATTGTAAAGCCACAATGTTTGGGAGAACATACCACGAGTTCTTGTCTTTGCATCATTGATCTACAGTTCAGTTGCATTATTTCAGTACCTGAAGCAAGGCAACCTGAATGTCTGTGAGGGAATGAAAAGGAAACGTGCAAAGATGAAAAAATGCCTGCGTTCTGTGGGCAGACAGCAAAGGGAAGAAAAGATTTTTACTTGATGTGTTTGATGACATAGTGATAAGTTTTGGTTGTGTGTTTGTACATTCACTTACTCTTCTCCTAAGTGTTCATAATTCTCAAATTTTAGGAATAGGGAAAATATAGACAGCAGGATCACAGGTTTTCTTACAAGGCAGTTCATAACAAGTGATGCTATCTGGGTCCTTTAGTCTGTTATGAGGCCCACATATTTTTCCATTGGTGAGAATTAATTCATAGATTTTAGCACCATGGCTGTGTCTCAAATTGACTCACATAAAAAACCCAAGATATTAAGTGTCTCAGCTGATACAGAGACTTCTACAGTTGTCCCAAACCTCTTCAAAATACCATCTTTCTTCCCTTTTTTTCAAAGAGCTTTGCTGTTTTCCTGGAATTTTAAACCAGACTGCAAAAGCTGTGTCCCTTCCAAATCTCATCTGAAATTTTTCGGTCTTTATATTCAGTGGTGCCACTTTGAGCTCCGCCTATTGGTAGCCACATTAAGTGCCTTCCTGCCAACATGTTGAGGTGGTGATTAGTTCAGGCACTTCCTGCTCACTGACCCAAGACAGACAGTAGCTAAGCCCTAGGATAAGTGTGCTGCAGTACATAAAAGAGGCTGAAAGTGAAATTTTGGTCTTTATACTAGTGTTTCCTGAAAAATAAGAGTTGCTCTCTAAGGTCGCTGCTACACTGCCTGGTCACTTTTTTTTTCCAGTGGGAAGTGTATTATTGATTATGAGATATAATTTAAGATGTCTTTTCTTTTTACTGTTTCCCTCAACTTGCTAAGGTTACTCATTCCTGTACAGACAGCTCTCACTGCACCCGAATTGTTTCCACTATAGAATTTGTTCTGCTGCGTTGGCCGGGCTACTTTGGTGTATAATCCAGTTTGTCCTGCTGCCACCTTGTGTGTCATACTGGGATTAATAGGATGGGGTGATTCCCCTCATAGCCAAGTGATCTGAGTATATTAAATCTCGGACATACCGTCCTTCTCTTTGTTTGTTTGTTTGTTTAGGTCCTGGAAGTGATGGGATCATGGTAATCTGGAAAGACAACTTTGATTCCCACTATAGTGAAGTGGCTGAGCTTGGCAGGTGCGTTCTGTATGCTGATCTCCAAAGCTGTCTGTGTCAAAATACTGACTTCTCTTTCAAAAATTAATTTCTCCTTGAAAAATACTTAATGTATGAGCCTAAAAGGCCAAAATTTTGTTAGATTAAATAGAAGTGAGGAAGCAAAAATTTTACCAGCACTAGATGGCACTGCATAAACAGAATGCAGTTAGGCTAAAGTGGTATCATAGATGAAGGGATTTATTTTTTTTAAGCATGCCTTACAGAGACTGACATTGCTTCTGTAGTGAAGTTCTCCTAAACCTTCTTATTTAGAGAATGAAGACTACAGACAGAAGAAGTCTGAAAATGGGCAAAATAAGTCAGGTAGAATATACAGTTGTCCAACTTAATGATGACCTTTGAAAGCTGGATATTACTCTGACAAGTTGTCTGCAAATGTGACACAACAGATCTCTGTCGAGTTTCTACAGACACAATTTGTAGTGGATGCACGCACTGAAAATTTCATGCCCAGAACCTTCTCTGTAAGGGTAACTTATTAGAGATCTAAAATTAGATCTCAGGGAGTATGTCTTTCAAATAAAAGTATGTCCTTATTGCATCTCTTTGTAATTCTTTCCTTTCACTGTTGTATTCCAGGGGCAGATTTTCTGTCGTTAAGAAGTGTGACCAGAAGGGAACCAAGCGAGCAGTAGCCACTAAGTTTGTGAATAAGAAGTTGATGAAGCGAGACCAGGTTACCCATGAACTTGGAGTCATGCAGAATCTCCAGCATCCCCAGCTCATTGGCCTTCTCGATACCTTTGAGACCTCCACCAACTACATACTAGTATTAGAAATGTGTGTGGACTCTAAATTGTCTGTAAAATGCAATTTTACAGCTGACTTTCTGGGGCATTTGTGGTGGTTTATGAATAAGGTGCTCTAAGATTTCATAGCAGTTTGAAAGCACCTAAGTGAAATACTGCAGTTGTCTAATGCTGTTACTAAAATGTTGAGTTTAATACTCAGAAGGGAATAAATAGAGATATTAAATTGTTATGTGGATGGTTATCTTAGCCTGAAGGTTCAGCAGTATCTTTGTATCAAATGGCTGCAAAAGTGAATTAGGAATGTTGTGATCTGGTAGCTTGATGTGAAATCTCCTCTTCATACCTTAGTCCTCTGTCTTGTAAGCTCTGCAGGCTACGGTTATTGTTATAGTCTGTAGCCTGTTAAGTTTTTTTCAGTTCTGATGCATGGATTAATCCAAAATACAACCCTTGTAATTCTAACAGGGCTGACCAGGGTCGCCTTCTAGACTATGTCGTGCGATGGGGAAACCTCACAGAAGGGAAGATCAGACTCTACCTGGGAGAGATTCTGGAAGCTGTGCAGTATCTTCATAACTGCAGAATAGCACATTTGGACCTAAAGGTGAGGTGTTAATGGATTCTGGGCAGTGTTCATCACTCCAGGCATAAAAATCTCCCTCTTCTAGAACACTTGCAGCTGGGAACATAGAACTGTGAAATGCTTTGAGACTTAGGAAGGATATGGCTATCTCAAAATGCTTTAGATCACTCATACCCAGCAAAGCAGAAACTTTCAATTCCCTGTGCTCTCTCCTTACAGCTCACTTGCCCTGTGTGGCCCTTTGTGCTGGAAATAATTGCTGACAGGAAGTTTTGCTTGATTTTTATTTATTTCTTTATGAATTCATTTATTTATTTACTTTCTGATAAACTTGCAGCAGAAATCCATTTCTTTCTCAAAAAGCACAGAGTTTATTGTGAAAAAGAATGCATTTCCTCTTCTGCTGCAAACATGTTTCTCATCTTTGCACTTTGAGGACTGTGATATCTACAGGAATGGTGCCTCTTTGGGCTTTGCTCTTCCCTTTGAGTATTGCTTGAGCCACAAGGGTTTGATGCATTCTAGTAAAAAAACTATGTGAGAAGGGGTGTTAATGTAAATATTAATTGAAAACTTAATCTTTACACTTTTTTTCACCTATATATGAATAATAATTTTAGCATTGACAAGTTATCTTTGTAGGCAGGGTCCCTTTAGACAAATGGGGTCATGGTGAGAAAAAGCAAAAAGAACCTGTGTCTCTTCCGTCCAAGTACTTCTGTTTTCCAAGCAGAACCAGCTTTGGGTCTTCATACCATTACATTATTTCTAGTGTGCTATACAGAGTTCACCAGTACTTCTTCTGGTCATGAGGTTCATACAGATGAACTAATTAAAAACTAGTTGTAGGTAAGTTGCTCTTTGCAGAGATTACAGCTACAGCAGCAGTAGCTTTAGAAATAAAACTGTAGAAATAATTCCACTTTCAGCTCACCAATAATGGGGCAGTTCTCTTGAAGTCATGTGCATCCAACAGGATCTTCTGCTGCCATAGTCTCCTAACAGGGCTTGTCTTCCATCTGTTCAGCTGCATTACATGAAAGAGTTGCCAAATAAAGCTGGGTTCTACTGAAAGCATCATGCAAATATCTACAAAGTCTTACAGTCTTTAAATGCAAGGGTTTTGTTGTCTCTGTGGCAAAACAAATGGAGCAGTTGCTTTATTCACTCTCTATTTGTAATTGCTGTTCCTTAAGCTTAAGTTTTGAAACACAGTTCCTGTGAAGCTTTGCAAAGCTGCTGTCGTGAACAACTGAAGTATTACCTGGCAAAACTATATTTCCTGCAAAAAATATAATGCCAGCAGCTAAAGCACATTCATTGCATGTTGCAGTAGGCAATAACCCGCCTGCTGGTTGGTCTGGGGACGCCTTGGTAAGACTGCCTCAGAGCTTTGCAGAGCTGCTCTTCAGCAGTAATCCCTGTAGCGTGCAGCTCTTTATGTTCTAGAGCTGACCACCCTGGTTGGGAAGCAGTTAAGTTGGAGCATTAAATGTGTGTTAGGCTGAGTTGAAAAAAGATATTTTAACTTTTGCTTTTATGTTTTCTAGCCTGAAAATATTTTGGTGGACCAGAGTTCCACTAAGCCAACAATAAAACTGGCTGACTTTGGAGACGCTGTCCAGCTCAATACCACGTATTATATCCACCAGTTACTTGGAAACCCAGAGTTTGCAGCTCCTGAAATTATTCTTGGAAATCCTGTTTCACTCACTTCAGATGTTTGGAGCATTGGAGTGCTCACTTATGTCCTTCTTAGTGGCGTCTCTCCTTTCCTGGATGAAAGCGTAGAGGAAACTTGCCTGAATATTTGCCGCTTAGACTTTAGTTTCCCAGATGACTACTTCAAAGGAGTTAGCCAGAAGGCCAAAGATTTTGTATGCTTCCTACTTCAGGATGACCCAGCTAAGCGTCCCTCGGCTGCACTGGCCCTCCAGGAGCAATGGCTGCAGCTGGGGAATAGCAAAAGTGCTGACAGCATTGATATATCCAGACTGACTTCGTTCATTGAGCGGCGAAAACACCAGAATGATGTTCGACCCATCCGTAGCATTAAAAACTTCTTACAGAGCAGGCTCTTGCCAAGAGTTTGACCTTGCTTGAAGTTCTCTCTCATTCTCTTTCACCTGCCAATCAATCAGACTGGAGATGGACTCCTCCTGCCAATCAATCAGACTGGAGATAGACTCCTTCTGCCAATCAGCTGTTGACTTGAATTTTGAGGAAAGCAAACCCCAAGCCAACCAGCTGCTAGTGAATGTTCGTGTGCAAATGCATTCCACAGGGACCCGCGCAGGGCGGCGCGGGGGACTGGAGATGCAGACTTCACGGGGGTGGAGGACAATGGCACTGTACTCTGCAAAAAGCAGTCACAAGCGATACAGCAACAGTATTTTATTCAGGTTTCTGCAAAAAAAAAAATAGTTTTTTTAATAAACAAGAGTTGAATTTTGCAAGTGAACTTAGCTACCGTTTTCAAGATTTATTCAAGGAAGAAATGCCTATGTTTAAAGCACTGGTGTTAAACAAAAATCAGATCATGCCTGGAGAAGACTCACCAAAATGGCTGCCCATTGGTACGGCCTCCATTTATAACATCTGGTTTTCACTTGGTCCTAGAGCTTTCCAGTTGCCTCGCCTGTATGTATCTCACGTAGCAGTGCACTGAGATCAGACTCTGCTTTTAAGTGCATCCAACCTCAAAAGATTTTGCATACAAATAGAATGAATTGTTTTGCTCTGATAAAATGTAGGCCTTACTTGTAAATAGACTGTTACCTGCCTTCAGTCTGTAATTTTTTTCCCCCTCCTCTTATCCTTTATTCCCCCCTCCTTCCTAAATGGTGGTATACCACTGTGCGGGTCTTCAGTTTGGGTCAGTACTCACTGTCCCCCTAGAAAAGAACTTTGGGTTGGTGCCCAGCTTGCTGACCCAATTGTCAAGCAGTATACAGCAGGATGAAATACTGTAAATGCACTCATTTGGGATTTTGTTTTCTTTCATATCATGTGCAATGTTGTGGCTTTAACATTTTATGCAACTATTTATGAGGACCTCTGTTGTAACTGTAATAAATATATAGAAAAAGCACATACTTAGTACGGCGAGCTTTATGGTTTTGTTTGTGTGATTGGGGGTTCTGGGTGGGCACGGGCGGGTGTGTTGTACCACACTGTCATTATTAGTTTAAGATGAGGGTTAGCATAGAATTTAGTCAAGACTAGTCAGTTTTAAGGATTGTTAAAAAGAAAAAAATTGAAGAGAGTGAGAGATTCGCATCCCAAATGTCAAACTGGTTAAGAGGTAGAGTGACACTTTTTAAAATTTATTATTATATTTAAAATGCCAAAGTCTGACTTTCCCCAAATCAGTCTCAACACTTAACTACTTTTTAGAATTTTCAAATCTGTGTTTTTACTTCTTTCTGTGAAATGAACAAATTAATCTTGTGGTCTTTGGTAAAGAATACATTCGGAAAGTAGCAGTCAGATGAAGAGAATTGGACATGTAATGTAATTGTCTTAGTAACTGTTTTTAAGGTTGAAGTAATATTAGCGTGAGATATTTAAAAAGACAGAGATGGTTTTCTGTGCATCACTGAGTTCATGTGGGTGTGTTGTCATCTATGTTTGTGTGAAATGCCATGTTTAAGGAAACCAAGCCGACATCCCACAAGAGTTAGATATATGGGTGTTAAGCCATAACCTAGCTTGGGTTAGTTTTGAGCTTTGTGGCTTCCACTGTATCCTATTTATTCTTTTTTTTGTTTTTGTTTTTTTGGGTTCTTTTGTAAAGCTGTACAGAAACTTTTTAAAAGAAAACAACTGACTTCGAAACTGGATGTGTATTCGTACCAACCTCATATCATTATGTTTGTGTATTATTTTCCTTTATTGTTTTAGTTAAATTTTTTGCTTTATTTTGCATGTATATTTCTTTGTACAGTGACGTTACATGTTTACACAGTATGACATGATGTAAATATTTTATTTTGCCATCAGTTATTTTGAAAAAAATTAAACATATTTGACATAATTGTCTGATCTCTTGCTTTAAAGAGTTTGACAGTTTAGGTTTGGCTATATTTTAATTGGGCTCTGTATTTTAAAAGGAAAAAGTATGTTCTTTTATTGCCATAAAATTCATTTTAAATTGCAATGATGTATCTTTCCTTCATGCCTTACAAAATAATATTTGCCTTTGCTCTAAGTGTTGAGTGCTTTGTAGTGTCATGAATGCTTTTATATAAAACATGGTGACTCTCTAACTGTGGAAATGTATTATGGTCTTTATTAGCTAGTAAATTTTGACCAGTAGAGTTTTCTACCATATGTTCCCAGTTAAAGACCAAAGGATTGTATTTCAGTTTAGTATTAAGCCAGAGAACAGATTTCCCACAACTTTTAGGCATTCCAGATTCATTATGAAGAAAAGTTACTTTCAAGCATAAAGATCTGGGATTTGCAACTAAACTCATCAAGCAGAAAAGTTTCTCACTGTGTATATTTATCTTCCTCCATTTTCTGATATCAGTAACCATTTACAATTCAAAATGAAGTGAAAGGTCAGGGAACAACACAGAGTGTTTATGTTTGTTGCTGCATTGTATACAGGATTTTTTTTTTCCCCTGCTCTTTTCCACTATTCCCTGTCAGGTGATGAAACAGTCCCTTTATTGCTCACAGTTTACTTATTGGGAGAGACAACTGAGAGGGACATTCTACATACAGAAAGACAGAGGATATTCCAGGAAGGACCTGTGCACAAGGATGAGCCACTGGAAGCTTTTTCCATGACAGGGAAGTAGATGGCCACATGCTTTCTGGAATGGTTCTTGGCTGAAGATGTACTAAGTTAGGGAAAAGTTACCCAAGTGCTTTACAGAAAAATAATGCACTTGCAGGTGTTTCAAGTAGCAGAGATGGATTTTTTGGCTCACATGTAAGCAGGAGTGTGCTGTTTCTGGCCTTCTCCATGAGCCCCTTACTTGGGACAGCCAACATGTTTCGACAGAGTGGAGTTTTGCACAGAAACGTGCAGTTTGGTGCAACAGCTTCCAGCTGCACAAAGCTTGAATGATGATCTTGAGCTTCAGATCTTCTACCTGTAAATCTATTGAAATGCTTTGAAGAGATAATACAAGGTCCTTTTGTTTCGCCAGATTGCGTAGTTGAGGCTACAAATGCCACTTGGACTCAGTTGGGCGCGGTTGTTGTTGACTGTCCTGCACACCACAAAGCAGCACTGCAGGCTGATAGAGAGCCGAGACCAAAAACACGAGTCAGAGCAGCTGGTGTGAGGCCCTGATGTGGGAACACTGTAGAGCATAGGGAATGGCAGTCAGTGTCACAGCTGAAAGGAGGGGAAATATCCAGGGAGATTCAGGAGAAGACTCTGTCTAAGTGTTTCTTCTTGATAACACAGCCCAATCACTTCTTACTGATAGTTTAGGAAGAGAAGAGGTTGCCAGACTTTAAAGTCCGTGCATGAGATGGTACTTTTAGAGTTGAGTTTGGAAGCTCAGTTCTTCATTGCATGTGTAATGAACACTGATTAACTTGAAGGCCATTGTGCACCTGCTAAGCAGAAAACCTGGCTAGGTAACATTTCCATGATCAGGGAAGCAGCCTACATTGTCTTCGTAATGCACAGAGGCCTAACATATATCTGCCTATGCTCCTGTTGACTGTAAGTCATTCTCAGGTGGGACTATTAATGTGTTGATGAACAGAAGAAAAAAAGAATTGATTTTTTTCTTACTCCAAATCCAAAAGTATGTTCAGACCAGGACACAACAGAGATGCTCTAGAATGACATGGCAAAAGCATCTGGCTGCTTGAAAAGATTTCAGTAACCACGCAAACCTGACTGGTAGGAGACGATGCCTGAAAATAGAATGGGAAGTTCTTTGCATGTAACGTACTGCATGACATTGCCAGGAAGCATTAAAACCCCAGCACAGAGGGTGTCAGTGTAGGACTCCATTTGAAAGAGGGGCTGGTGAGTAAGAAATGAATGTAACCAAGGATGGCTGACTCGAGGTTAAGCTCCATGGTTCCCAAAGATCTTAAGAGAAATTAAGACAGGAATATACTGAACTGCCAGCTGTGGGTAATGAAATCTCTGAGTAGCTGATATTTGGTGAAGTATTTGGACAGGCAGTCTTTGCTGCATACAGCAGTGTATTTATGTGCTAGGAATTAGTGTAGGGAGTGTTACCATGTCAGCTCCAGTCCAGAAAATGAGTTAAACTTTATATATGTTTTCCATGTATGAATAGACTCAGCGTGGAGGTGTTACTAATGTCTCTGCTATAGGCATCCAGGTGCATATGGAGGTAGGTAGAACCAAGGAACACCAAGTTTCTGTATTTGTTTAAACAAGCTCCAGGTATTGTGGTGCTTTTGCCAGAACCACTGCTTTATCCCTCAGGCAAACACTTTCTGAATTTCTTTTTTTCCTGAAATTAAATCTTGATGAAGGTTATATTGGAGAGTAAGAGACAAGTTTTCCATTTGTAGAGTTTCTGCTTCCAGTGTTTTTTGCACATTCTTATCGGCTTATGCTGTCAAGACAAAAGGCTCTTTCTTTGTGCACTATAATGCAGGAGCATGATGATCTCTCACTGCTGCAAAGCAGCTGGTGCCCACTGTTCTCTCCTTCCTGGCAAGCAGGTACCCAGCACCTCCTGCTTCGCGTGCCTGGTGGTCACTAGCATTTCCCAGGTGACTGCACTCAGTGGTCCTCAGTGCCACGCTGTAACACTGAGCATCAGCACAGGAACGGCGATTCCCATTTCACTGACCTGCCACAGGGACTAGGAGCCTGAAGTGTAGGAGCAGGAGAATATACTTCTGTCATTATGTCATTGTCCTCAAAACAGGAACGCTTCTCATCTCCTCTAAGTCACTTCCGTTAGCCCTATCCAGAATTCTTTAGGGGAATGGGGGTGGAGGGGCAGTTGGGCATATTGAATAGAGCAGTCTGCTCTCTCCCTAGTTAATGTCAGGAGAGCCAGCCCCAGGCCTGCTAATCATAAACTGCCATCAGCCAACCTGTGCCTTCCAATAAAAAAACAAACCATTATGAACCAACCCTAGTATGAGAGGAGAGCACGAGCTTCCAGTTTTCTTCACTGGTTGTAGGTTAAAATGATGAAACAGGCTAGAGATACATCTGAGGTTTAATACATAGATTCTTTGAGCTCTCTACTGGAAAGATCCTTTCATTGTCTAATTGTCATGAGTGGTAATCTGAATCCTGCTTTTTTCATGAGTTTTTATCTTAACGTGCATTTTCTTCACTGCTAGAAGGACTTTTTGTCTTTGTTGTTCAAGGAAATGTGTAGATGAGGTACTTGACTGCATCAGCTGCAGCTGATGAAGCTTCAGATTCCATCATTATGCCTGTGGTAATGTATTGGTTCTCAAGGTTCAGTTTTTCTGAAGGAAAATATCTTCTATCCAAAGAGGGCAAATAGATGAGCTATAGAAAGGATGAAGTCTTAACACCGGAGCAACACTTCGATCTCTGCAGACTGAATTTTCAGCTCCCAAAAGATACTCTGTCCATTATCACCCCAGTGTATTCTCCCCTGTCATACTGAATGGTCTTCCTAAAAAATTATAACTTGGTATCTCATGGAAGAAGAGTCCATTGAGATTTACTTAACGCATAATTGTTGGGTTAGAATAGCAGTAAACCACTGGTAGCCACAACTTTGTGTAGCAACAGGTTATGAAATTGAACTGTATGTTGTGCCAAGAACTCACTGACATCTTCCTTTGATATCTCTGAAGCTTTTAATGGGCAGTTCATCCCCCAACTTTTGTGTCCTGCCTTTGTTTTTATGATCTGCTACTTACTTTTCATTTGATCATCTGTTTACCAAGCTGAAGAGTACCAGTCTATTTATTCCTCATGGGGAAGCTGTTTCTCATCTTAACAGCCCTTCTTTGAACCTTCCCTAGTTCCAAGTTGTATATTTTCTATGATGGGAGGGGGCAAACCTCATACAATATTTATGATACAGGTGCATCTTAACTTAGCTGGAAAATGGCACTTTGTTTTCTATTCCTTTTCTAAAAATTCCAGGTGTTTTACTTCTTTTAAGCTGATACTTTGTAGAATAATAAATCTTGAGATCATATTGCCAAGTTGAGCTTCGGTGGTTCATTTAGAGTCCATGACTATACATGTAAAACTTGAATCCCCCCTTCAGCACATCCCCCATGAACAATAAGTTTCTTTTGTTGAGCCACTTTATTTCCCAGACAAAGCTGAGGTATTACAATTGCCTTAGGGAGCAGTTGTTCTGATGGAACTGAGTATGGAGATCTCTTATATTAAACAAATAGAAGCTGACTACTGCTGGCTTTCTTTTTACTACTCGGACAGCCAGCCTAGCTCCTCTGACTTTTTCCAAGTACTCCTTTTGCAGGACTTTTCTTGCCAGCTCCTGGAGCCATTTTTTCTTGTCCTGAGAGGGAAGTGTAACCTGCCTTGGACTTGATGAATCTGAAACTCTGCCCTTTCACATTAAATGTCAAACACTGATTTTAGCGACACTAGCACCCTCAGTTCAACAAAAGTATTCATTTGGGTCTCAAGCAGGAGGCTTCTTTCTCCAGTGTACTCACACATCAGGAGTATCTACAGATATTACTTGCAGAAATTTCACAGTGAGCTTCCTGAAGACTCAACTGGCAGCAGTCAGCACCAGGAATTCACTCAGAACACCCTGAACTCAGTCTCTGTGAGGGTTTGCAATCCCGAGGGTTACTCCCAAGGCTGAGGAAGAGCTGGCAGCAGCTGAAAGCTTGCCTTGTTGTACTACTGGGTGTCTGTCTAATCACTTCTGGTCCATTTCCATCACGTAGCTTGTCTGTTTTTACATGTCTTGCCTGTGTGTCGCTTAAGACCATGTGATCCCTTGAGATGGATGGTTCTTCAAGCTCTCAGACTTTCCCTTCAGTGATGCCAAGATCCACTGAGTGTTTGCAGAATGATGTCATTTAATTTGCCATCTCTCAAGACTGATGGTGAAAGAGTGCTTCCTTCTTTGGTGAGGGAGTGTTCTCCTGGGCCTTGCAAGGTTCTGGACTCTTTGCTTGCCAGGAAAACTCAAATCTGGGAGTCTGTGCTAGCTCTGTGCTAGTCCCAGTTAGTGCAGTTAATGCATCCATTGATTTGTTCTGATTTTGTTGCTGTTGTTGGGAGTTTTAGATGCTAGTGGACAGCCCTGGGTGGTTCATACATAGAAAAAGAATGTCATCATATATCATGAAACATTAAGGGGAGGCTTTTAGGATAGGGCATCCTGAAGGTAACTTGATCACCACCAAAAAGTGCCTGAATGTCAAAATTTCTCATTGCTCATAGAATTTCATGGAGGCCTGAACTCATTTCTCCCAAGGATCCTTCACAAAGAAAGGCAGAGTGTAAATCTGGTGATGATTGCTGCTTTTACCCTGGCTGCTGATTGTGAATGACAGCTCGGGATTGTACATTGCTTTTCAGACCTGCTTGCAAAGAACATAAAGCATATTACTGTACTTCATCCCACAGCTCAGGTGGGTAATGGTTCTCCAGTTTAAAGTGAGCTTAGTCTTTGTCTTTTTGGATTAAGTACTGATTTTTCTAAGGGGACCTCATTTTTCACTTAATATTCAGCCATCCATTTCCTTTTCAAGACCTCCACCGGTTTAATAGCCTATGATTTTTTAAAATGTAAATATGATATTCTCTATTTAATGAAGTCTGGGTATAGTATAAGTAATTTGATGTGTGATAAAGTACAAGGTTGCGATGTAGGGCTCAGCATCTCTACTGGGGAAGTCATCTGCTTGTGGTAAGAGGCCCTGTTTTCTTTCATCCCACTCTCTAGGGAATTTTTAAGTATGAAAATCCTAGCTGAATTCCTATTACACTGGTATTCGTGATATGGATGAGGCCATCATCTGAGCTTGTAACAGCTTCACCTTTTGACAAACGTTTTTTCTTCCAGCAGCATAAGAGATATTTTGGTCTATTAACTGTTCCTTGTAATGTTTTCTTCTTCCAGGTAACTGATCAGGGTTTTTTTAAGAGCTTATTCTGGGACAATGCTGTGTATTCTTTCTGCCAGCAGTCAAGAAATTACTGTAATTGTTTTCCATCTAGCACGTTTCTGTGGCCAAGGGCTTGCTTCATGACTCACATGAAATGTTATTACGCTGAAAATCAAACCTTTCAGGGCAGTCTTCACACTTGGTGATTGCTAAAACTAAATGTTCTGATGGTGTGACCCTGGGGAAGTAGTCTCTGGTTATTTGGCAGTTCCGTGGCTTGCAGCAAGATTGTCAGGGTAGATCCACAACTTTGCTGAGAGCATTCTTTGCTACAGCTCAGGCAAAGCAGTGAAACATGTCCTCGTGCTCGTGATTTGCAAAGTCACTGTTGGGAGTGGCATCTGCACGAAGGCACTACAGTGTTCCTTGGTTTCCATGCCCCATGGGTCTGTTGCTCTCAGTAAAAGTCTAAGATACACGTTCAGTTACTCTGTGAATGTGTGTGGCGTTGCCTGGATTTACCACGCAGCATGGGGCAGGTATGGGAGCACCCACAGGAGAGAACTGGTCATTCACTCACACGCTTTGAGACATGTTCTCCATCCACTGCTGTTTCTGCAGCTATCCTCCCCCTGACAGATCATCGCATGTGAGATAAGAAAGGATAGAAGGGCCACAATGCCAAAATATTTTGGCACACATGGATAATGATGTGCTGTAAGAAAGGGTGGCAGCTGCAGTGGAGTGCATGCATGCTGCAAATATTTTAAAAAGATGTGGGAAAGTGTGTGGATTTCTTCAAGGTATGTTGACTGCACGTACTATTCTTATTGGGTTTTCTCCTGATTTCAGGGGTTGCAAACTAATGTCATGCATAAAATGATATTTGCCCTTCCTTTGCTTTCTCTGTAAGTAGAAATAAAGCAGTGATGAAGAGAGGTATAAGTGGTTATTTATATGCACGAAGAAAGGAAGCCTCATTTCTTAGGGTCTGCCTCAGAGTTGAATTATGGGTGTTTCATGGGAAAGAAATTAAAAGCTTTTCCACAATCTGAGTTACTCATGATGACAGCAAGACATGGGAACAGCATGAGCTTCCTTCTGCGTGATGTCTTGGAGAAACCAAGGGTGCTATCTCCAATTCATGACATTCAGCAATTCAGAAAGTGCTCAAGGAGGCCAAGACAGATGGAGACTGGGGAGAAATAAGTGAAGACAGCAGGCACACACAGAAAAGAGGTGAGTGCACGTGCCTTTCTAGGGTGACACTAGGAGTAGGCATGGACAACACTGGATGTTAACTGTGCATCTCATCCCTGCCACTGTCTCAGAATCTGACCAAGGGAAGAATGGTGCACCTACAGAAACCATGGTGTGGTTGCCTGTGCATTGTCTGCTTTTTGAAATGGAACTTGCAGCAAATATCTAATTTACTTACTGTCTTTTTGTCTGCACTGATACAGTTCTGTTTGCTACCTCTTTGTACTGGCTGTAAGTTATTTGTTACTGGGTCACCACTGGCTTTAGAGAGAGCACTATCATCCAGCAGTGCAGCCATGAGCAATACATTGCAGACAACTTTCAACATCTTTGGAGCAGGATGGGAGAAATGCTGAAGAGGATGGTAAGCCCTGGAGATGGGAAAGAGGAGGATTGGCTTGGAAACCTGTTCAAATATGCAAAATAGCAATCAGTATTTTTACTCTAAAAAGTATTTCCAGTTATTTCTGATAAGCTAATGGGTCTAGTGGAGGGGAGATAAGAGTGTACTGAAAATAGATAGCATCCGTTCAAAACAGCTCACTGTGCAAGTTAAAAGCATTTCCCTAGAAGTATCTGCCGCTTGTCTTGGAAGATACTATCCCAAAGAGACTGCAGAGATAAAGTTCAGAGAGAGGAAAATATCTTTATTTGGCATTTAATAGAGATACTATAAGTATATTTGAGTAAGAATGTTTTGGGATAGGCAATACATGGCTGATAAGCCTATGATTCCCTTTCATCCTCCGAAGAATTTATGCCCGGGTAAGGATGGTATTTCTTTGTTACAGCCAACATCTGTTTCTGTTTGCACGCTGTGACTTTCGCAGTCATGCGTGGTTAGGTGAGTAGTGCAAACGCTTGATTAAAGTTGAATCTTCCTCTTGCGTTTGTAATGTTTGGTTTGACAAATAATCAAGAAATGTACTTTTCTCTGTTATTCAACTGCAAGGGTTGAGAAGAGTAACATTGTACAAGGCCTAAACTCCATCTGTTGGTTTGAAAAAATAAAGATGAGGCAATGGTAACGCTCTTTTCCATTAGTTCAGATGTCAACTCTTTCTGTACTCAAGTGCTCCACACAAGCTCTTTATCTGCTTTACAAATCTATTCCCAAATAACTTGAGTATTTTTTTCTAACAATCTTGATTTTCTAGTTTATAATTTCTATCAGCATAGGGACATCAGTCCCTATATTAGCAAGCAACCATTGTGATTTAAAAAAAAAAAAAAGTATTGAGACTACATGTATGTTCTGTGGAGTCTAACTGTGTGAAAGCTGCAGCCAAAGTTGCAAAGTTTTTCAGAGCCTTGGTATTACTGTCCTATATCAGGCAGGGTTCTATTTTCCATGCTTAAATTTGCCTGGTGTCAAACACTGACTTTTTTCCCAGGTCAGAAATACCGACTTCTACCATGTTACTTGAGCCTCTCCCTCTGTTGTATTTTAGAGGTGGAAGGGAAAACCTTTCCCATTGGATAAAAGGGAATTAGATGAAGAATACATCTCTGTGTAAATATTGGAGGTCTTCTACAACAAAGCAGTAAAAAAAGGGTGGATTGTCTTAAGTATCAACAGCTGTTGTATTTCTCTTTTATGCTGTAGTGTGGTCATGGGGCATCTGCCACCCTGCCTTATTGTAGCTATTAGTTGTCAGCGAGGTGGTTTGGGGTGTTTTCTGTACATTTCTGCATTTCTCCAGCCACTGGAAGTGAAAATGATGCTATTTCATTGAAAAGAAGTGTTACACTGAAAGATGTTACCTTTAGCAGGAGCTGCTGTTCTAATCTTTCTGTGGGAGAACACAATTCCCAGAACTTTGTACCACTCTAGGGAGCCCTGCTCAAGCTGCTATCTCAGGTTGTCTTGTATTTCTCCAGCTTCTTCCCTTCTGTCCCTACTTACGGATTTCCTAAATCCAGCACTTTGTGAGAGGGAAGGTGAAAGGGCTCTTTGCTAATTATGGAACAGTTAGAAGTGTCTTTCTGAGCTGCTCTTGGCAGAGGGAATGTAGAAATGCTTGTGCTGGGGGAAAAAATGAAGAGGTACAAATGGCAAATCATGAGAGCTGTGTAGGAATTCCTGCTCTTCTGCTGACTTGTTGTCCTCAGTTATGGTGGTGAACATCCAGCAGACAGGAGGGGTGTGTGGCCCAGAGGGACACAGGGAGACACATGCCAGGGGGACACAGCTTTATGCCCAAAGTACCCTGTCCTAGAAACAAAGAGCTCAGGAGTAAAACGGTTTTGTTGAGAAGAATCTATACAGATATATATAAGAGATCGAGCACTTCAGTTATCTATAAAAATTTGTATGTACCAGCGTTGTTGCCTAGCAGTGTTTTGATGCCCACTGTATGTCCTGGGCTCCCTTTGAGGAGCAGGAGTTACATCCTAAATCTGTCACTGTGACGGGCACACCCCATCTTCCTGTTTCCAGCGAGACAGCTGACCCACACCTTGGAACTCCTACGTAAAAAGTCAAAACTACTTCAGCTGTTTGTGACAGTGGTGCTTGGCAGAGCAAAGCTATCACAGCAGTCAGGCAATGGAGGGAGGGTGGTAGCAGTGATCTCTGCTTGGGCTACACTGTGAAGTCCCATCCTTGGTTCTGATGAGGAAAATACAAGGTATGGCATCTGTCTAGCATGTATTTGCCATTCCCTCAGCCACACTTAGGCTGCTTTTTTGAAATGTTTTGATTTATTCCCTAAATAGAGCAAACCTAATGTTACATTTAGGCATGGGGAAGGGGAAGGGAAGGAGAGGGGAAAGCTCTCAAAAGCTATAGGTCCGTGCATGGAGACCCAGGGTGCTCAGTTTGCAAAACCTGCTACCATCTGCACCCTTAACATTTTAGGCTCCTACTAGTTTGGCTATACAAATGTCTTGGCTTCTGTCATATTGCTCATGTGCAGCTGACATATTGCCACTTAAAAGTAGTGGCTCAGCTCTGGCTGAGCTCCATGTTGGACTTTAAAACATCTCTCCGTATTTGTTTATTCAGCACAAATTATTTTACTACTGGGTGTAGCTCTTTATGAAGCCGTCTCCTGGAGATACTGCCAGAGGCAGAAAGTATAACTATATGGTATTTACCTTACCATGATGCTGTTGTAGTCACACTTTGACTCATGCTAATACATTTTGTGTTAGAGTAATACTTGAAGGTCAGTGGACAAAGGACTGTCCATTCTGTTCACTTTGAAAAAAACATGTGGAGTAAAACACAAAGAATCATCTGCTTGGGGTTTTTTCACTTGTGATACACAATTGATGGCAGAATGGAGCCATTTCAGAGTTACATTAGACCTAATAAAAAATGAGAAAAAAAAAACTTTAAAAAAGAAAGAAAGAGAGAAAGAAAGAGAGAAAGAGAGAGAGAAAGAGAGAGAGAGAGAGAAAGAGAGAGAGAGAGAGAAAGAGAGAAAGAGAGAAAGAGAGAAAGAGAGAAAGANAGGAAGGAAGGAAGGAAGGAAGGAAGGAAGGAAGGAAGGAAGGAAGGAAGGAAGGAAGGAAGGAAGGAAGGAAGGAAGGAAGGAAGGAAGGAAGGAAGGAAGGAAGGAAGGAAGGAAGGAAGGAAGGAAGGAAGGAAGGAAGGAAGGAAGGAAGGAAGGAAGGAAGGAAGGAAGGAAGGAAGGAAGGAAGGAAGGAAGGAAGGAAGGAAGGAAGGAAGGAAGGAAGGAAGGAAGGAAGGAAGGAAGGAAGGAAGGAAGGAAGGAAGGAAGGAAGGAAGGAAGGAAGGAAGGAAGGAAGGAAGGAAGGAAGGAAGGAAGGAAGGAAGGAAGGAAGGAAGGAAGGAAGGAAGGAAGGAAGGAGAGAGATATCCAGCAACATTATGCTTGTAGAAAAGTGCTCCAACACCTTCTGGAACTACTTGCAGAAGATGAAGAAAAAGGCAGAATACCCTCATCTGATTCAATTTTTGTCCTGAATGTGAGGTATTTTGAGGACGTGAGACACCCGTTAGCTGAAGAGACCCCAAGAGCAAGGCTCTGCATTGCCTCAGAACTGGGGATCTATATTTAACAGCAGCGATGGCTGTACATTCTGTTCCTCATTGGTTTCCTGCTGTGCTCCCAACATGTCAGATTCCTTCCCTCACAAAAATCGAAGTTTAAATGGTCTCCCTTTCATTTCTCCTCCACGGCAATTTGTCACACATTTATGCTCTCAGTGCTAAAGTAAGTTTATTAACATACGTAGACACCATTTGAGCTTTCAAACAAAACCTGTAACATAAGGATCCAATTATGGGATCGTATAGTTAATGATCCTTTTAAATGTAAAACTCCCTATAAAAATTACTGGCACCTTCAAGAGTCTTCAAACTGTCATCCTGAATTGCCACAGAAAGTAGCATTTTTCTGCTGTAATGTAAATCCAGATTGTTCACAGGACTTGATTAAATCTAGAAGTAATTTTGAGGAAATAAAAGCAGAATCCAAGAAACAGTTCTAATCATAGGAGAAAGACCTCTGCTTTGTTCTCTTGGAACTACTCAAAATCCCCACCTTCCTTGTGTAAAATGGATGCAAGAAGCTGAAATGAAGCACCAACTCCTGACTCCTCTCACCTGTATTGCTCATGCTTGGAGTCCAACATGCCAAGCATGGATCAGACCTCCTGAACTATGCTGTGCTGTCTGCTTAGTGCGCACCCATGGGCGGCATCTGGGATCTCTGCATGCCTGACATGCTGAGGGAACAATTCCTGCAGGGTCCCGGGCTCTACAGAAATCCTATAAACATCTAAAGTCAAACTTCACTGAGACAAAATTTCTGTGGTGGAAGGTGGGTCCAGGGAAATTTGCATGTACATATATATTTGAGAAGAAGCCATATGGGAACAGCCAGGAAATTTCATTCTTACATTCTCAACACAAGGAATTTTTAAAAGAAAATATATGTCATTTATTTGCCAGAAAAGTAGAAATCCTAATACTCACTGTCTAAATAGCAAAATGTCAAAAGGGGTGAGAGCCATAAAAAAATTACAGAAAGAGAAATCATTGAATCCTTTGTCAGGAAGGTACTGACATCCCTTGCAAGTAGAATTCTGTCTTTATTGTCACTGACTGCAGAGGGAGATGAGAGTGCTGCTTGTTATCACAGCAGGGGCTGTATATTCAGCTGAAGAGTCTCCATCACCATGGTATTTTCACCAGCTCTCAATTTTGATCATCAAGCTTCGCTTTACAGATGGAGAAAGCTTTTTAGTTCCCTTCCCCCTTTTTAACAGGTGGTAAAAGGATTTGCTGAAGAAACGTAAGATTCTGGCAACTGCAAAAATAGATGTTCATCCTCTGAATTCCTGTCCCGTATACTAATTAAAAGAAATTGATGTCATCCTTCCTTCTGTGTTGTGAAATACATCGTTAAGTATAGCCTATATTAGTTCAGCAGCATGTTGTTTTTCTGATAAATGAAGAAGTACATGTATTAATTTCAGCTGTCAGCATGGATGGGATTGTTGGGGGAAAGAAAATGGCAAATAGAATGAGGATGTTTATCTTTGCAATGCTGAATAAGCAACCAGTTGCACAGAGTGTCTTTCAGAAAGGAGCATCTTCTGTTGCTGTTTCTGTTAATACAAAAGACATTTAGATCAATAAGCAGCATTATGAAAGGGAGCATGTGCATGCTCAAGCCCTTGTCTCTCCATGACTTCTCCATTGTTGCTCCTATGTGTACAGGCTACTGCTTTCCCTTAGTTTTTACACGGTTTTTTTATGTGTGTTTTATTTTCCTGCTTGTTACTAAGTCTCCATCTGAACAAAGTTTGTTCTTTTCACTGTCAGCATTTGATGTTTTGGGTTGGAGTGACTCCTTCCTCTGAAAAGAATGAACTCCTTTCTTCCCCTCAGTGACCCTGTCTTGCTGTTCCAGTACAAAACAAGCCATCGCTGGTGACTGCTGTGGTTCTTAGGGGGTGGCAGAAAGCAGCTGCTCCTCCTTCTTCAGAGGAGAACCCCACGGAAGGGGGTGCTCACATCTTCAGTCTCAGTGAGTCACTCGTAGCACACAAGTCTTAAAATGCTAGCTTTGGTTTGCTGCTATGCACTTTTGGCAGTGAAACATAAATATTTAGTCACTGTTGCAAAGTCAGGGATTGACACTTGACACAGAAAAAAAAAAGGAAAGTGCCTACGAATAGGCTGTATGTGGTATTTTGGCAGTAACATCTTTCAGCATGAAGGAAAAACAGCTGAGCCTTTGCATGTTGATTTCTAAATAAAAATAAGTCATAATATGGACGCTTATTCCAAGTACAAAGTATTGGATTTTAAAAGAATTTTTACAAAGCCAAGTCCATCACAGATTTAGTAATAGGGATTCCTCTTCTCCAGGAAGTTGTTTTTCTGTGCCCAAGCCCAGGCAGTAGGAGGCAGTTCTGCACTCACAGTGCATTTCATGCTTCCAAAATCCAGAAAGTAGATTGTATTGATGCTGTTCCCCTTATTAGTCTTCAGAAAGAAAAGGGTACCTGTTGAACCACTAAGTAACCAACTGAGCACCTGCCCAGGACAGCACCTCTCCTGCCCCCATCCATCCAGCTGCAGCAGAAAGTTGTCAGCAATAAGGATAATTGTTCCAAAAAGGGTGATTTTTCTTCCAGGTAGCAGATGGGATGGTAGGACAACCTGTTAGAGCAGAACAAAAGTGACTACATGCAACTGGAGGCTGGGGATGTTTGTCTCTGTAACCTTAATCGGCTTCTGTAGGAAGAGAGAAAGCAGGAATAAAGTAAGAAGCTGGCTCTTCTCAGCAATGGAGATGGAAGTGCCTGCAGCTCCAGGACAAACTCAGGTGGCCATCTTGTGTTTACAGCTTTCAGAGAGCTGGGTGATGTTGTGCCACGTCATGTTTGGGTTTCCCCGCTGCTGCTGACGACCAAGAGCTCTCCTATCGCTGGTGAGCAGGGAAACAACTGCACTGAGCTGTGGTGAAGCCAAGTGCAGAGCTCACTGGCTGCACCTCACAGAAACACAAGGGGATGCCGCGGGTAGGAGAGGCCGTCTGATAACACCCACCGCAGAACTCTGGGGGTGGACAAGGGAAATTTCCTTGTCAGCTTGTGAATGTGATAAAGAGTGCAAATAGGCAAGCATGCAAACAAACACTCTCTGTTTAGTAAAACACAGCTATTCTTAGTTTGTGGATTCTGTCAGCCCAGGTGCCTCCAGCATGCCAAACTCTTCATCTCCACTTAAGGTTTGTCTTTCTCTTTTCCCCATAACCTTGTACAGACCTCTCAGCTCTTTCTAATTTAAGAAAAAGGGTGCATGGTGTGTATGGGGAATTAATTCTGTATTTCTTGTAACTTAGTCCAGTTCCAAAGCTCGGCTGGGTCTTTCCTGCAAGGAAGGGGTGCAGAAGGTCTTGTTTTGTCCTCTTCTCCCTCCTGGAACCCTTCTTTGCCTGTCACCTAATCCTGTTGGAGCAAAGACAGCATCACTTTCCAAAACTCCTTCAAGTTCCTAGATCCCTGCCACACAGAGTGGTTCAGATGTCCCGGCATTTTCACCATGCCCTAAAGATGCTCACTGGGGTATGGAAGAAATTCAGATCTTGGGCAAATATTTATGCCCCAGCACAGGAGGAAAGGGAGGTAATCCGTGCTTTTCCTGCTTGGATAAAGCTTAAAGAGATATTAAAGAGTTATCCAGGTGAACCAGCTATGCTTGGTTGGGAATTATTGTATATGGGTTAAAGAATGTGGAAACTGCAAGAAAAGACGAAGAGTAGGAACTGCTAAATATCCACAACTGTTCATGGCCAGAGCAAACCAAACTACCCAACCAAAATTAAGTAAGAAGTACAACAGAGGAATTTAACGTGACTAAAGGGAATTGAATGCAGAAAAGAAAGTTAGTTTTCACTGTAAGATTTAAACTAAACAGCTTGCGCTTTTTTGCTTTATTTAAAAACAAAAACAAAAAACAAACAAACAAACAAACAATGAACCAATCACCCAGTGCTGAGCAAGGAAGGCAAAAGAGGGCATATGCAATGTTTCTTTCTTCTGTCCTACTAATTTTCTTTCTAAATCTTCCCTTGGAGATGCACTGGTCCTGTAGCTAGACTACAGTTTTTCTGCTCTCACAACCACCTTGTTCTGCTAATGGGAACAGAACACAGACAGAAAAAATACACCTGTATACACATAAATGTGCCTCTATGTGTGTGTGTATATATATATATACACACATTTAAACACCGTCTTTAAGAGTTCACTTGCTGCCTTTGGATGCTCACTGGCACGGAGCATGAATAGCATGAGAGCATTCAAAAGTAGCAAGTAAACACTTTAGGAAAAATTCTTTGTTGTTCCTCTCCTCCTTCCTCCACAGTAAATGGTGAAATAAGAAGTGTTAGCAGGCCTGCAGTTATGGTGCCCAAGGCTTGGATTGGAGCAGGGAGAACAGATTTCACCTTCAGCTCCTTAGGTGCCAACAAACAAAAAAATAATGTAATATAGGTAGCAGTTATATCCCCAACACCACCTTTCAAAGTGGTTTTTTTTTTTAAATAAACGCTCCTGATCCTAGGGCAATAATGGAAAAATAGCATTTTAGAACTAAATTGACAAAAATACTGTAATAAAAGTGGGAGAAAGGGAAACTGACATTCTAGTGAAAGGGAAAATGTGAGTCAGTAATTGTACTGGTTTTTTTAAATGCATGTGAAATGTGAAGCAACTGTTAACAGAGTAGGAATCTCTGGGAGGCAAGGGCAAGTGGCTGCTTCTCCCTCTGAAACAAGAACTTGTGGGTATTTTCAGAGTGGGAGACTAGATTCAGTGAACTTGTAAGCTGTGGTATTGTGATATATCTTCCAACAGCATAATTCAGAAGGAATTAATAGTCTTAGACTGTAAGAAACCACTTTTCTCATTTAACTTAAAAAAATGAGTGAGGAGGGAAAAGGAAAGATGTCTTGAAGGATGCTTTGCTTACTCCAATTAAAAATCCTGTATCTATGAAGTGATTTAACCATATCTGTGCTAACTTTGCTTTTACATGGCATGGTCCATAACTTAATAGGGAAGGGATGTTTGTGTGGACCACCTGTTTCCTCTTTAGGGTCAGACTGTTTCTACAGGAGGCACATCGATTGCATGGTAAGTAATGTTAAGAGCTTAGCAGTCAAACGTGACATTGGAGCTGAAAAGGAGAGGCTGTGACTCTCTGTGGACTACCATTAAGATAGAGACCATGTACGGGTGGTACATCACAGTTTGAAAAACACCCTGCAATCTCCATCCCCCCAACAGCTTGGGAGATGCAGAGGGAGGTAGCAATCTGACCTTTATAAACAGCTGAGTTAGGCTCAATTTTTTTCTTGTGGCTTGGATATGGAGAAGCATAGACAGCCTGTGTGACTTTGAAAACTTTAACGGAAATGAAACAGGAAGCCAGATCCTTTCACAGCTTGTTGATCTGTGAAGACGAGCTGAGTCTGTAGAGACTCATTTTCTAACCCCAGTAAAAAGCAGTCAGGGGAGACAAATCCAACTGGGGGTGATACTCTGGAGAGGAGATGCAGAGGCGACATGACAGAAAGGCCAGCAAGAGCAGAGACCACTTCACTGAACAAGAAAAGCGAAGCAGAATTAGCTCAGAGAGAAGAGTTGGTAAGTTCATACTGCTGTGCTATAAACTTTGGCACGCCAAGAAGCTGGTGATCAGCTAGAGAAAAGTCCTGTGCTGCTGATCACAGCTGCATGGGTGCTACTTTTACCTATGTGTCAGGCTACCTGACCTTGATCGTAATAATAAGTTACGATAAACAAGGAAATGGTTCTTGACTGTTAAACATGGACTTGAAAAACTGAAGGAGGAAGCCGTCACCAGTTCTGCACCTAGGCTTCCTACTTTTCTGAGTTGGATGCTGTTGTCTTTGTCTCAGCACTCATTTGGAATTGTTTACATTCTGTGTGCCATGATCATAATCCTGCTGCTCACCTGCAGATGAGCACAGCAGTTGCTGTGGCTGCTGATTTGTGGGTTTAAACAGACATGGTTAAAATGTCTTCACACTTGCTTAGCAATAGCTTTCAGTATAAGCTTTTGCTGTAATTGTTGTGCACTCTCACACGGGTACAAGCAGAGGGAGGTAGTCACAGTCATGGCTGCAACTTGGAAATGCCATGGCCTGCAGAAAAACCTGGAGGTTCATGTTGTGGGAAAGTTCATAATACTCCCCTAAAGGAAGAAAATGTTGGAAATATCCCTAAGCAGTAGAACTTTGCCATCAGCACATAGCCTTGTTTGAGTATCAGAAACATATGCAAAATGCCATGACCAGGCAGTCTGGAGGAAAAGAATCCAACTTAGGCTGCTTCCAGTCTGAGCTCCCTGGAGCTGTCCCCTTGTCCCTGCGGAGCTGCTGCCTACTCAGAGGCAAAGCAGAGAATGCATGATTTCTGCTGAAACCTATTGAATGCATGGACTGTGTAAGGCCTTCTCTGTCTCCCTACATTGTTCTGTTGAAGCAGGTCCAGAGAAGGACCATGAAATTGATAAGAGCACCGGAGTACCTCCAGGAAGACAGACCGAGGAAACTGGGGCTGTTCAGCCTGGAGGAGAGGAGATAGTGTGCAGACCTCATAGCAACCTTCCAGTATCTGAAGGGAAGCTGGAGAGGGACACTTTGTCAGTAGCTACAGTGACAGCACAAGCAGTAATGGGTTCAAATTGAAAGAGGGGAAATCTAGGTTAGACACTAGGAAAAAATTCTTTACTGTGAGGGTGGTGAGACATTGGAACAAGTTGCCCAGGAAGGCTGTGGATGCCCCATCCCTGGCAGTGTTCAGAACCAGGCTGCTTAAGGCCGTGAGCAACCTGGTCTACTGGGAGGTGTCCCTGCCAATGGCAGGGGGAGTGGGACTAGATGATTTTCAAGGTCCCTTCAAGCTCTTAATAGTCTATGATCCTCTGAAATATTTTGGAGAAGCTGATGTTTTCTGAAGCTTTCTGAACCTTTGTAGCAGCATGTTTCCGATTCTGCAGAGTCTGTAAAAGAAAATACCTTCCAGTTAGCTGCTATTTCCCTTACTGTTGTTGATCCCAGCTCAGACCTGGATCTTGCTTGCTCTCTCCAGGATTATCCTAACCCACCTTCAGCTAACAAGAACAGCACACACAGACTGGTCCACCAGTGCAGGAGGGTTGTGTGTTACCTGGCTCAGTCTTACAGTGGTGTATGTAACCAACACCAAGGAGGGAGGCAGGTAGAGGCTGTCCCATCTCACCCACAAGGAGGAGAGACAACATTTTTCTGCCAAAGCCTGCAAATGGAGAAAGGTCCTGGAGGGCTCTTCATGGTTCAGGGAAGAGGTCCAGAAAGAGTTTAAAGAGAAAGAAAAGGCACTATGGACAGTGTTAGGGTAAAAAAGTCTCTGAAGAGGTTTCAAGTAAGTGATCTCTGATTGGTTGATTGATTGATTGATTGATTGATTGTCCCAGGACTTATTCCCATTCATAGAGGCAGAAGGCCATGCTCCAGGTTGCACTGAAGTGCACAATAAATGCACGGAGGAGAGAGCAGAGAGCCATGTAGTGGGAAGGACTCACTGATACAGGGGTCAATCTGTAGCATTTGTACTATCCATTTAATCTCTCTCCTCTGATGAGTCAGCAGCCAATAAACACTAACTTTCAAGCCTGCCTGCACAAAGAAATCACTGATTAAATCCTAAGATCTTAACACAGGTTAAGAGAAGGCAGAAAGAGGCAAACCTGGATTTAGATGCAATGCTAAACGATCCACTGCCACCAACACTGGCCTGGCCAAGGCAAGAAAAAAGCTGGAAAGGGAAGCTGAAGTATGTGATAACTGCAGATAAGATGTGGCTCAGAAATAAATTCAAGCCACCTTTGAGCCTGCACAGGTGGCTGCCATGTGAGCTACATCCTGACAGCATCTCTCTCAGCTGCAGCTCCTGAGGCACAGCTACATTGAACACAATCTGCGCGTCCAGACAGAAAGCACCAGGTAACCGATGCTGTGAAGAAGCATGCAGGTGGCACTTAGAACTTGTTTTTTTCCAAATGGATTTTTTGATGGAGCAGCACACAGTGCTACTACACAACTGACAGCTTTAGGCCTCTTAAGTCAACTATTTACTTTTGCTATTTTTAGCTGGGTTTTAAGCCTAGATTTTCTTCTGCTTGGATAAATGTGTCTATGGCTTTCTGTGAGTGCACCTAAGTGAATGCTTGGCACACCAATATTTAGCAGGTTTTGCCTATTTTTTTCCTTGCCCAGATTAACTGAGATGGAGGGAAAAACAATCTGATATTCATGCCAGGCAGTACAAATCTCTTCACTGTTTCATGAAAAGTCGTGATCTTCAACCGTTTTAATATCTTGTGATATTTTAGGGAAAAAAACTCAAACAACCCCAAACAAAATCCAATAACAAAAGACTGTGTAAGTTTGTCTTAGCTCTGTACCAGAGCAAACTGCTTGTAACTCTGTAAAAGATTTAAGTCTTTGTTTGGACCATCACAATTCCTTTCTGTTTGTCCTGCAAAGTCCTTAATGAGATGGAAGAAAAATGTTCTTTAATGTGTAACCAGAAAAAAAAGTACACCAGTTTATGCAAATTCTCTACATACCTCTGGGAGAAATGACACATAAAAGTCTATTATAAGGGAAGGCACTTGGCAAAGGGGAATTTCTTTTTGGATGAATGCACGTCATCTTGTGAAAGAGTGAATTGGAGAGGAAATCATCATTTAATGATAGGGAAAAAACAAAAACCAACCAACAACCTCAAAGTTATTAAGTTGTGTTCACACTTAATGGCTAGATTTCAAATAGAATATGATGGTGTCGGTCTCCAGTCAGAGAACTGGAATCCTTAGAAGTGTTTCAGGCATTCCCATCCCTAGAAGAGTTCAGTGCCAGCTGGATGGGGCCTTCAGCAGCCTGTTCCAGTGGGAAGCGTCCCTGCCCATGGCTGAGGGTTGGAACTAGATGATATTTAAGGCCCCTTCCAGGCCAAACCATCGTCTGATCCCATGCTGCTGTAAAATGTAAAAGAGCGTAGTGTGACACCCAAGCACAAACTGTATCCCAGTGGCGGAGGAGCAGCAAGGGCTGCTCCGGAAACGGAGAACTCCGCTGGGAGATGGGTGCCAGGGGTTATCCCTCCTCCCCGGGCACGGCCGGGCGGGAGCGGGGCGGCCCCGCGGGATCCCCGCCCCGGGCGGTGCCGGCGCTGCCTTTGTAGCCGGGTTGGATCCCGGGGAGGCGCAGGAGCAGAGCTGCGGAGCGGGTGAGGTGCGGGGGGGCCGCGAGTGGTCCCAGAGGGTCCCTGAAGTCGCGGCGAGGGTTTTGCTTTATTTCCTGTTTCTTTATTTTCCCCATTTTATTTCCCACTTGACTCTTTGGGGGCCGTTTTCCAGAAGTGGTGATTCCGGCAAAGCTGCTCCTACGGTCATCCCGGCGGGACCGTCCCGGCTGTGCCCCCCGCCCGTGTGGTGGCGGGGCCGGGGGCTGCGGGCGTGCGGGGGGAGATGCTGGGAGTGGCAGCCGGGGCCGAGCTGCCTTGGGGATCTGCCGTGTCCCGAGTGCAGAATTAGCGCCGAGCTGCGCGGAAACCGCCGCTGTAAAAGAGCAGCGTGCGCCGCTCTCAGCTCGGGTGTTCGGCCGGGGTTTGGCTGCTTGTTTCGGGGGCGGTAATTTTTTTTTTTTTTTTTTTCTTTCTTACTGTGTGCAGTATTAATTCACGTGTTGCGGGCTGGCTTGTATTCCCGTCATAAAGATGAAGGTTTAGGAAAAAGGGGCTCATAAGCGCAGGTGTGATTCAGGAGGACCCAGGAAGGGGCCAGCTGCAGGTGGTCCGCGGTGTCAGGCACGGCTGAGCATGAGCCGGCTGTGCCCAGGTGGCCAAGAAGGCCAGTGGCATCCTGGCCTGTGTCAGCAATGGTGTGGCCAGCAGGACCAGCGTGGTGACTGTCCTGCTGTGGTCAGCACTGCTGAGGGCACACCTCAAATCCTGTATTGAGTTCTGGGTCCCTCACTGCAATAAAGACATTGAGGGGCTGGAGTGTGTCCAGAGAAGGGCAGCAGAGCTGATGAAGGGTGTGGAGCGCCAGTCCCATGAGGAGCAGCAGAGGGAACTGGGATTGTTTAGCCTGGAGAAAAGGAGGCACAGGGATGACATTATTGCTCTCTACGACTACCTGAAGGAGATAGTTGTAGCCAGGTCGGGGCCAGTCTCTTCTCCCAAGTAACAAGTCATACCAGGGGAGATCTAGATTAGATATCAGGAAAAAATTCTTCACTGAAACAGTGTTCAGGGATCGAAACAGGCTGCCCAGGGAAGTGCTTGAGTCACCATCCCTGGAGATATTTATAGACATGTAGATGTGGCTCTTGGGGACATGGTTAGTGGTGGGCTTAACAGTTAGACTTGATTTTAAAGGCCTTTTTCAACCTAAATGATTCTGTGATCTCTTATGTCACTGAGAAGTGGTCTTTTAGACTGAAGATACTGTGCCCTGCCAGCTTGCTTTCCTGCTGTACATTCTGTGATACATTTCTGCTTTGATGGTTACTCATCCAGCTCTCATTTTGCACTGCCTTTCTTACTAAACCAGCTTTTTTTCTCTTTGGAGGAGTGGTACAAATTGTACGCAGCTTATACTTTCATTTTTGCAGTGGAGAAAGAATCAGCTTTCTGTGGTATTTCGTGAGTGAGTTTAAGCCTAGCATGGTGCTACCTGCTCCATTGCTAATATGTGCAAGTACTCTTATTCCCACTTCCGTCCTTTGGCCCGCTCCAGTTTCAGCAAGTGGTGAAACAAAGAGGCAAAATATGCGAAACAGGAAGAAATGACAGGCTCAGAAAGCTTCTTTGTAGTCACTGAAGTGTGCTTCTTTAAGAATTTCATTTCTTTGCTAGTGGGCAGATAATTTGATTAGAAACTGAGGGGGTCTCCTTATGGTAAGAGGAAAAGATGCCATTTTCCTATGTATGTAAAACACTACCAAGTGAAGGGTGTTAGAATTGATTTTGAAGGGGAAAAAACCAGCATGAAAATGCTGATCAGCATTTAAATCTAAGTGCTTTTATGGATAAATATCTGTATTTGTAATGAAAAAAAACTAAATTTTTGTAGTTCTGAGATTTTTTGCCATTTTTGGATATAAGGGTTTTTTCACTTTGTTTAACTGTTTGGAACATGTTTCCTGCCTAGGTGGTGTTCATTTCCCATTCAGCATCAAGACTTCTGTCCACCTTGTTTCTTAGATACAGTTTCCAGTTGAATCTTCACATCTTATCTACCAAGGATCAGACAACAAACATTAAAGGGTTTTTCAAAAATGCATGCAGTTTTTCTTGAGCTTAATGTTTGAAAATGTTTGATCTCGCATGATTACCCAGGCAAATGAGTTTGAGATTTCAGAAATACCACTGCTCAACCTCCTGACTCCACACAGCTGAACTGTGGGAGTCACGGAGTCAAACTGTCCTAGGGGAGATGATTATGGTTATAATTTAGTTGTTTCAAAAACACAGGGAATAACCAGTGCTCAGGAGCCAAAAGGTAATATAATTACACTGAGTTCATTACACTTGCGCAGCTAAATTTGGGTGTGATTAGAATGGCATAAAGTTTACCTTAAGAAGCTTCTTAATCTCCTCTTGTTTTAGGCTGTGAATTTTTTTTTTTTTTTTTAAATTACCTTTGGGCTGCTGAAGTCATATTCTAGTGGCATTTTTATGGCAGTGTGTCTTCTAAAAGTGTTATAGTACTCTTTAAAGTGAAATACTAACCTGAGTTGCTGTCTGACACCTGGCCCTGAATCACTTCAGGATCTGTCTTCCGCTTTGATGGAATTTGGGAAGGCGCAGTGAACACACGACATCCCTTCCACGCTCCTGGGGTGATGCAGCTGGCGCGGTGCCAGCGTGTAGCAGGAACGGAGAACTTTAACCGTGTTGTCCGTTGCTGGGATTCCCGGCATAGCAGATGCCAGTTCCTCAGTGCACGGTCGCAGTGCTCTGGATCAGACACAGCAATGCTGTACCTTCCAGAAAGACAGAGAAACAGCTGCTTATTAGTGAAAATGTCAGTGTTTCATGAGAGAAAACATGAGTTTCAATTCTTCAGCCACAGCAATGTAAAAGCAGTCACTGGCAGTTTTAAGAGGGGAGTTTGTTCCTAGGAATCTTGTACCAATTCTGAAGTGTTAGAGTTTAGTTTGTATATTACAGAATTTGGTTTCATGAAGAGTTTGGGGTTTTTTCCCATGAACAGTATAACTCATGGCTGGGCTATCTGTTGCCTGATGACATAAAAGCATGTAAAAGTTGTGCCCCAGGATAAATGAGGACAAAAAGGAAATAAGGATATTACTGTCTACGTCTTGGGAGGGCTCCAGTGAAGGCAAACATTGTAAAATACTTCAAAAGTTCTGCAGGCTTCTTCATTAATTTTCTGAGAAATTTTGAAGTCAGCATCTTTTGGTTTCTTTTCAGCCTTACTCTGGGCTTGTAGCTTCTTCCCATTTTTTCCCTGCTCTACATGCTGTACATTTTTGGCATCCTCAAGATCCAGACCCAAATGCTTGGGATTTCTCTGTAGCCTGTGGGGACATGCTGGAAGCTCCTGACAGAGAGAGGAAGCGTGTCTCTAGCTCCTGTCCCCATGTCACCAGTGAGGACAGATGCCACTTTGTACCTGTGCAGAGGGATGTGTCAAGCAAGGCAACTTGTACTGCCCACGCTTTTCTTTCAACAAACATTTTTCTGAGGAGAATGCTGTAGACTGAGCAGAAGACCTGTGTTGTCTCATTTGAGCCATATTCGGTGATGCTGGGGGGTTAAAGGTGGGCCAAGCTGTGGCTGTATATGCTCAGTCTCTGGTCCTTTTGCTAGTTCTACTCATGGTCTTCGGCAGGACCCCGTCTCAGGTGCCTCGTCCATACACAATATATTGCTGAGGTTTTCCATATATTTTAAGCATTTACCGTTTGTGTTTCCAGGGCAGGGTAGTCATGTTGGGTAAATGATGCTATGAAAGTGAGAAATGTGTACCTTAGCATCAAACTAGTGCCTTGATACGATGTGGTGTCCGCGAGGCTCTGACCATCATCGAGTCTGCCCTTCTGTCTGTGCAGCAAAGCAGCTTCAAGGCAGGGTGCTTGGCACTGCCTGCAGGTCAGCTACCGCCAGGGAAACCACAGAATGGTTTGGGTTGGAAGAGACCTTACAGACCATCTGGTTCCACCCCCCTGCCATGCACAGGGACACCTTTCACTAGACCAAGTTGCTCAGAACTCCATCCAACCTGGCCTTGAACACTTTCAGGGATGGGACATCCATAGCATCTTTGGGCAGCCTGTCCCACTGCCTCACCAGCCTCACAGTGAAGAATTTCTACCGAATATCTAACCTAAGCCTTCCCTCTTTCAATCTAAAGCCATTACCCCTTGTTATGTCACTAAATCCCTTTGTAAAAAGTCCCTCTCCATCTTTCTTGTAGGCCCATTTAGGTACTGGAAGGTGCCAGAAGGTCTTCTAGGAGCCTTCCAGGCTCAGCTCTTCTAGTCTGCTCTCAAAAGAGAGATGCTTCATGCCCCTGATCATCTGCGTGGCCTCCTCCATGGACCTCGCACCATTAGGTCCACATCCTTCCTGTGCTGGGGGTTCCAGAGCTGGATGCAGTGCTGCAGGTGTGGTCTCATGACAGTGGAGGGCAGAATCACCCCCCGCAAATGATCAGCAAGATTTTAATTGCCAAGTTTGTGCAAAATCGGTCTTTTGCAGACTTAAATACTTGGTATTGTTACTTGGTATGGTTCAGGTCTGTCTGTACGACAAAGAGAAGCCCTACCCGTTTTCCCCAGTTTTGCTCTGAGCACAGCACCATGCCATGGGCTTGTTTGTGAGCAGCTTGGAGATAAGTTTATTGTCCTTCAATTCTGGTTTCATTTTGTGTCATTTCCTGCGCTTGAATTTCAGCTGTGACGTACTTGCCAAAGGCCAAGGCCTTAAAAATAGGGGATTTCATATAAATGAAGAACTTTAAAAATTATACTGCCAGGTTCCATGTCAGAAACTATCCAGTACCCTGTATTTAATTTTCTTACTTTACAAGTGAAAATAAGTTGTGCCTCTGCCGAGTGCCAGCCCCTGAAAAAAGAGCTCATCTATATACTTAAAATATACTTAACTATATTTTACAGGGCTGCATGATTTGTATTTTATTTAGTCCTTGCCATGTAACTGTCCAGTTTTTAAATAGTTTGTGCAAATGCAGAGGTGTCAGGGAGCTGTGGCCTCTTGATCTCTGCAACTGATGTCTAGAGTGCTTCTCTTGAAATTTCTCTTGCATCCACATGTCTGTAAAAATACCAGCTGTGCATTAGCAATGACAATAATTACAATAATATTTTTATACATAATTATTTTAATACTGCTACTAATAATGTGCTTTTACAAGTAGAGAGCTCTCGCAGAGAATATTCTGAGTTCTTGAATCACATATTTATGAAAAGTTTCTGTTTGCTATGACTTTGGTATTACACTGAGCAATAACTTAAATTTCAGTTGCTATCTTGATGCAGTCAGTTTTGCCTTTCAGTATGCTTTTTTTGTGTAATATTTTAGGCCAGAAGTGCCTGGTAATGAACTCTCACAGAAAGGCAGAAGACTTCTGTGTGCCTGAGCTAATTAAAATACACCAGTTTGAAAGTGTTGCCCTTGAAATGATGAAGAGAGAGCAGGGTATAAACACTCCAGCTGCTTCCATACAAATACCATGAGCTCTGCAGAATAAAGCTGAAGTTTTGGCTTTCGTCAGACTGGACACTGACAGACAGAGAGGAAGAGATGCAAGACCAGTTTCTGCCATTTGCATTCAGAGTGATGGCTTTGATATTTTGCTTTCTTTGGCTTTGCTTTGTGCTTCTCATCTGTCTTGAAAAGAGGGCAAGACACAAGTAAAACTCCCTAGCAAACAGGTAACACTGCTGGAATAACCTCTGCACATGCCAGCTGAGGAAGCACAAGCTTTGCGATCTGGTGCACCACCAGGAGATATGAATAATTCATGATTATTAATCATAAATTATATATAATTACTAATCCACATGAAAAATACACAACTCTGCGCGGCTTGCACGCAGAATCGGGTACACTGAGGAGAGGGCCATGCTCTGAAGACACACACAAAATCTGTGTGGGGTGCAGCAGTCAGACCCTGTACAGAGATGGGGATGATGAGCGACATGGATGTAGTTTGGTGAGACGGGGCTGGCTTTCTCCTTGGACAGTAAACAACCTCAGAAGAGTTGATTTTTTTGTTTGTCATGGGTTACTTGATCCTGCTGTTTTCCTGGATATCATTTGAGATAACTTTTTATCAACAGGTAGCTTAAAATTCCTTGGACTTTCCTGTGTTGCATGCTTATAAAGTATCCAGACAGAGCCAGGGGCACTTCCCGCACTGGGGAACCCCAGGAGTGGGGCAGCTGCCACTGGACCTCTGCCTGGAGAGACCAGGAAGAATGCTGCCTGTGGTATCCCCAGTCTCCTGAGCACCTAATGACTCTGCATCCGTGGAGGGTTGGGTGGTAGGCGCAAGTCTTGTGCTGTCTAGCAAACAAGATTTAAAAATCAAGAGGAGGAAAATTACTGTTATTGCTAAGTAAGACTTCGTTTTTCCCCTTAACCAGGTTTCAGTGATCTAGATATATAAACATAAAAACCTAAGGTATACCTGTCAGCTGGATTTAAGATGTTCGGGAGGAAAGCATTTCCTTTATTCTGTCAGTTTGAATTCAGCACAGAAAAAAGAAAAAAAAAGAAAAAGAAAAGCATTTTGAGAATTGTGAAACAACTGTGAGTGGCATTAGGGATGACTCAACATGCAACTCTGCAGCTGGCAGAATAAAAATTCTTAGAGTGGGCTTCTTTCAAATAATAGATTTAGCGCATTTACGTAAGTTCTGTTTGAAGTGTACAGGCATTAAATAGCAATTCTGAATGGGAACAGATTTTTTTCCACATTAAGAAAAAACAGTAGCAGAGATTTCAGAGGCTCTTTCTTTAAAAGGTTATTTTATTTTTTCTTTTTCTTTTTTTTTAACACAGGATTAAGAGTTTTAGAGAGATTCATGTTTTTTTAATGGTATGAAATGCTTTTCATGTGTTTCTCATCCACTATTCTGGACTGTAAATTCTCAGAAGGCTTCTGTCATGTTTTTTCTTACTTAAATGGAAGTGTGTCTGCGCGTTATTCATTGGAAGGTCTTGGATGAAGCACCCTCTGCCTTAAAAAGGAAGCTGAATTGTACAGGAAATCAAGAACTGAACTTTCATTTTGTTCTCCTGTGTGTTTGTTACAGAGAAAATGTATGTGCAGGCTAAGGCATGCATTAATATCTTGATTATATAGCTGAAATTGGTTTTGTAAAGGTAATTTTGGTAGGGTATATTTTAGATAATCACCCAGTAGGTAAGAACACATTATGGTTGTTGCTGCACAGTAGGAGTAAGTATGTGTCACAACTGGATAGATACATTAACACCAGCACTTCCTGTTGATGATCAGGGAGTCTGAAGAAGACTGCCAGCTCTAAATTCTCTATATTTTTCTGAAAAAAAGACCGAGGGAGCTAAGGGGGCACTTGGAACAGCCCTATGCAGAACAGCTGTGTAAATAAAACCTCTATTGCAACTGATGGGCCAAATGTGTTACCAAAACTATTCTGTTTTCTAGGTAATTGTGTGATTCTAGTTACAATTTGGGGCTGGGATCCTGGCTTTTTATTTTTTGAGTAGAAGAGATCTGATCAGCAGACATGGTTGAACTTTTGATAAGTCACTGATGATTACCATCTTTGCCTGTAAATTATTTTCTTTTTTTTATTATACCAAGGAGACATCCACATCTCTCCTGTTTGTTAGAACAGGTGAATGTTGCTTAACAAGTTGACATTGCTTTACTCTGTGAAGGAAGAGATTTGTAATGAAGTAGTTATTGAATTAAACAATGCTTCTCACATATCTTGGTATGTGTTTTATCTGTTTTCAGTTTTGGTTTTTTTTTTTTTTTGATGCCGTGCTGATAATAAACTGGGAAATCAAAGAATTTATAATCTCTTGGCACCACTTAAAAAGGCATATTTTGCTCTTCTAAACTCTAATGGGATGCAATCTTTTGTAGGTATTGAATTTGGATTATTAATAATATTTTTTCTGTCTCCCTCTTGGTTCATTCGATTGAGGTCTATGTACACATGTGCATCATGCTTGTGCCTGCTCTGTAAGGGTAAGTTTGTTTTCCCTTAAAAGAGGAACTTAGCCTTTTCTGTAAAATACCTTGGTACTGATGGTGTATAATCTCGAAAAAAGCAATGTGCAACAATGTGAAGAGAACTCTGCATGCACACCTTGAACACAGGCAGACTTGGAAAGCCTCACATGTCTCAGTTGAGGGGTCTCCCTTTCTAGCTCTGCATCTGACAGAGGAAGGAGAAGGAGTGGTACAGGTGAGGCAGCAGAAAGGCTGGAACAGAGGGGTCCCACATTCTGCTTCCCTCTTTGAATGAGGATATACCTGCTTTTTGGGAACTAGGAACATAATTTTGTGTGATGGGAGTATGAAACCTGGCCACTTTATAGTGACAAGTCCTATGTTCTGCTTTCAGTACCAAAAGATGGTGAAGAGGAATGTCACAAGAAGAAATAATTCTGTCAGGTTTTAATCTGGGAAGACACTGTGTTATCTTTCTGATGCCCCTGTTAATGGCATGGAGAAAAACAGTAAAGGGTGATTGTGCCATCAGACACGCTGGAATATTCAGTAATGCATACAGTGTGGTCTGCTAGTTCCCAAGCTGGTCTTTGACATTTTGCATTTCATCAATGATGCGTATTTAAGGTGGCAGCCTCCAAAAAAGTTGTGAGGGAGTCAAATGTGAAGCAAATCCTTTAGAGATTCTTCCTGAGTTACTTGAGAATGAAACAGATGTTGCAGATGTCTCTTACCTATCTTTTTTTCTGGCCTTTTTTGTTGGTTTTCTTCTGTGTGTCTCATCTGCTGACTTTATGGGGGGTAAAAGCTTAAGGCTTGGCACAAGCAGGAAGCTGATGTGGCATGAAAAGAAAACATGCTGTACTACTTGCACTGTAAGATAAACACTGCTATCAGCTCCTACTCCAGCACTGTTCAGCCTCTGTTCTTCCAAATTTCTGCATGGCAGAAGAGTCAGGCCTCCCTGTCATGCTGATGCTCTTAGTCAGTCTTCAGGAAGATGAGAGCCCAGCAGCTGCTCACAGCACCAACTCCTGTCACTGCCTCCTGGGGAACAGGATGAATTGTGCCCATATCTCAGGGAATGGATTTGGTTTAAAAATCTGTAGGTTTATTTTACTCCCCCCACTAATGCGTTATTAATTTAATTGCTGGTTGGTTTTTGAAGACTTTTGGAGGGTGCAGGGAGGGGGGTGGAAAGATCTATTTTAAGCTGCCGCCTTCTTTAATTTATGCTCATGATGTATTTTTACCAGCAGCACTTTGCCATCCAACTGCTACTTCTAAATGTCATTTACTTGAATAAAAAATGTAATTAATTTCTAAGTGTGACATAAGCGCTGAAAGTATTAACTGACTCACAAAGTGCTGTTTGAACAGCAGCTTTCCCATGACAGGAGGGAAAGTTCATGAAGTCCAAGGTATGCTGCAATACAAGTGTAGCAAAAATACTCAAAATCACTTGTTTGCAGGTTTTCCCATCACCCATTAGGCTTTCTATTAGGGAAATACCCGTTTTTAAATCCCCCATATTAAATAAAAATGGGTGAGCACTATTTGGTTATCTCGTGTTTTCTGACACTGATTTGTGGTTCTGACGGAAATCAGTAAGCCTGTGCTTCCCAGCACTCTTTGAAGAGCAGTTGCTCAAGCACCTGTTAACCATATGCATTGAAAGAGAACTTGTTAAACTCCAGCAGCCTGAGGTTTTTTCAGGATTATTACCATCAAAAACTTTTGAAAAAGATTGCTTGATTCAGTTTAAAAGCTGATGCAGAGCTCTCATCTTTCTGCCTGTAAAAGGGGTAAGGGAAGAAATTTTGCATTCACATGTATTTCTTGGTACTCCATAATGCAAAGTATGTCATTTTCACAGATGGACCAGCTCTTGATTTTTTTTTATAGATCCAGTTTGTTCAAAATCAAATGTGGGAGTGGACCATATAGTCATATTAAGTAATGAAATGAAAGTCTGCTGCACCTTCCTTTTGATACTGTATATTTAAATTGATGTTAATTTCAGTCATCATTGGTTTGCATACAACAGTGTAAATCCAGAATACCCACTGATCCATGGGCTGAACATCTGTGAGCCATCAAGTTCCATTCTGGGGGACAGAAGGTTCAGTTATTCACAGTCCTCTGAGGTTTTTTCAGTGCTAATGCCTTTATCCTAAAGAAGAGAGAGAAAAAAATTGCAATGGCTTGATTCTGCTGGGAGTGTCATTTCTCAGTTGCTGTTCTCTAGGCAGAAGTTTCTGTGCTTATTGAGAATGTGCCTACGGGAGCCCCTCAGCAGGAAGTGTGAGTGTTTGTATATGTGCGTGTGAGCTGTAAGAGGGAGTGTGTGGTTTTTCTATGAAGTTTTCCATTTCCAGGCCTTACAGCTGATGTTTTGTTGTCCGTTACTTGGCATCAGTAATAAACATTTTCTGGAGCTTCAGAACTAGCACCTCAACCCCACCTCTAATTACATCTTTATTGACATCTTTTCATTTACAGCTTTTAACCTGCCTTTAGTTCACAGGAGAGACAAGGTCTGGGTCTCACCACCAGATGACTTGCATACGACATCTTGTAATAAAACTTCTTCAAACAACAGAACATTGGGAAAGGCCAAGTATCAGCAGTGCTCTGTATATATGCAACAGTGCTCATAAAAATGAGTGCATCACTGTTTATCTTGTTGCTAAGGTTGGAATTGATATGTAACTCTTTGATTGGATTGTTGTCCACAGTGCGTGGGCTTAACTTACTTGGAAAACTTAAGCCCCTCTTAAACTTCCTGTTAAAGCCAGGAGGGGCAGAAGTTCAGCTGACCTAAAACTATGTGGAATGAGTAATCCCCTCTGTAGACTCCCTGGAGAAGGATCTTTTCAGCCTTCTCTATGGATGCCTTTATGAAAAGTTGAGTTCTCTTAAAGTTTTGTACTAAATCAATAAACAAGTTAATAACAGAGCAGCTGTTCATCATGAGCTCTGGGAATTTCCTATATTCAAATTTCTTCCAGAGGACAAATTTCTCACTTAGGGAGCAGATACTGCCTTTCTCAACTCTTCAGTCTCCAGGCCCTCTATCAGTTGTAGGTCTTCTTATCAACAACAGACAACCATAACCTTCCCTAACCTTGTCTGTAATGCCAAGGCAGTGACAGAATCTTGCCCTTGTTTATGTCTGTGAAGAACAGATGTGATGATCTCCTGAACTTTCTACCAAATCTCTGGGGAGGATCTTTCTCTGGAGTTTTAAATTGACCCTAAACTTACTCAAATTGAGGCAGGAACATTCCTTTAATTCCCCAGGCAGTCGTATGATGCTCAGCTAATACTGCCTTATATGGCCCATTCGTTGACTACAAGTAAGTCCTACGAACCCCTGGTCTTTAAAGCCATGACTTAGAGACAAAATAATGACAGCACAGGTCTCCAGATCAGCACATTCTGAAGTTTAAAAAAAAAAAAAAAAATTGGTTGTTTTTTTTTTTTTATTGAGCAGTGGCTTTGATACCAGTCTTCCTGTGACTCCATTGTAACTATATATGTAGCCTTCACTGTGTGCAGGAAAATGTGGAAATGTGAACTGTGTGCACCCAAACCCCTAGAAACTTGAAAAACTAAGTATATAAATTATATGTATTATGTAGAATATACTAATCTTTTGCATGTCATGTTTTGTGTTTCGTTTGAAGTGGTATCATGTTTGGATGATCTTTCTTTTTTAAGAAAACAAACAGAAACAAGTACTTCAAAATAGTGATAAGATTTTTCTGTCTTTTTATTTTAGGAAGGCATGAGGTGTGGTCCTGGAAAACAGCCAGCAAGAAATCCTTGTGTCTCATGTGGCAAAAAGTGAAAGTGCAGCTAATGTTAAGCATGTCTTTCCTCACCACTATTTTTTGGTATTGTAGAAGGCTATACAGCTTTTTAGCACAGCTGCTGAAACGGTAGGTTTTTATTATGCAGACTTTAATCTTCCACAATGTTGCTTATTTCAGTAAATATTGACCTTCAAGACCTCTTTGTTGACACCTGTTTTATCATTTATATTTCAGGTGGAGCAACTACCTTCAGAGAAAACTCCTAAGTAAGCTTTTTGTTGTCACTCCACATTCATTAATCACCCTCGCAGCTTCCCTTTAGATACAGAACATAACTAATCTGTGAATCAATCTCAATTTAGGAAATCTCAGTGTGCTGCCAGAAGTTGATCTACTTGGCTATAGTGCAAGAGAATGGAAAGGAGAAACAAAGCAGGCCAAACAGATGAGGGAGGTAAGAGTTAAATTCTAATCGTTGCATGAGGACAGGGGAGAACCAGCACCTGGGAAAGGAATAGCACTCCCCATGCAAACAGCTGCAGCAGCCATCAAAGCCTGCTACACTGGCTAGTCAAATGAAAAGCAAAAGGGACAGCATGAACATGGCACTAAATAAAGAGTGCAGCAGTACAGGTCAAAATGTAGATCAGGTTTTAGTCTTGTATATATTCTGAATTCCCTCTTCTAGCACCAGCGACCTACACAGTGACCTTAACAGGAAAAATCCCCAGTACTAAAGCCCAAATAATTCGGTCTTAGGCGCTGTCATTTGGCCAGCTTTTGATTTAAGGTACAAACTCATTCCAGGGAGAAAGGAAACACCACATCCATTTCCCTTCCAGCCTCTGAAGGTCTATGCTTGGCAGCTTTCCCCTCTCCAGCATCATCAGCTGCAGCTGGGGGCAGGCAGGGTAGGAGCTGGCATCTGACCTGTGCTAGCTTGGGTGGTGCCCAGCAGGCAGGCAGCTGGGTGCTGGATGGTGGCCATCCCGTGCCTTTGGGCACAGTCCCTCTGCTCCAGCTCTGCACCTCAGCCCAGGTGCTTCTGTGCCGGTGTCTTCCCCTGCACAGGGCGCTGCTGGCAAGACAGGCAGTTCAACTGCACCAGTGTATTTGACGTGCGTGTGGCTTTAGGTCATGGTATCAGAATCACAGAGCAAATGCATACCAAGAAGGACTTAAAGGGTAAAAAGAAACTGGTAAGGATAAACAGTAGCATAAAGGGGTTGTAGAAAAAAGAAGATAGTTTTCAAAAAGCCGGAGTTGTGTTCAAGTGATGAACAGAGAAAAGATCCAGTTTTGCCACGTTAAATGCAAGAACACTGCAGTGCCAAAAGTTCACAGAACAACATACAAGGCCGAAAACTATTTGGAGGAGCAGGTAATGAAAGATGGCAAAACTTCTAATACATTTGCAAGCCCGTACTGGGCAAAAAGCCTTTCAGAAAATCCATAAGCCTTCTGGATGATCAGACCTGAAAAGGAAATTCCTGTACATGGAGCAGCCAGTAGATGGTCTGATTACATCAGGTAGAAGTTGCCATTGTAAGGAGCACATTTTAGGATGAGATCTTGTGAGATTCTTAACCAGCATAACATGCTTGCTGTCTGCAAAAGGAACAATCCCATGTTTGTCTAGTCCCTCCCTCTTTCTCGCCTTGTCCTAGCTAAGCAGTCCCTCTCCTTTTTTTGTGCTGGCTCTCATATCTTATTTTGGATGTGGTCCACCCAGATGGTGAGCTGATGAAGCAGGTCATCCAGAAAGAGCCTTTTATGAGGCCCTCAAGCTTGCTGAAGCAGCAGGATGCTCCCTCAGCAGAAAGATTTAAATAGGCTTACTATCCCAACTGATAAAGTAAGAGTAAGGGGACAGAGTGCAGCTAAGAAGTGGGGTGGGATGGGGTGATGAAGGAGCCACGGGATTGAGACCATCCTGCTGCCCCCTTCAGGAAGCGAACGGGAAGTGATGGAGCAGCCTGTGGGACTGTAGAGTCCTCTCCCTAATTCTCTGCCAGTTTATTGCTCAGAATTGTCTCAACGAGGGCTCAAACGGCAGCCAGAGGTATTGCAGAGTGTGTAGGTGGACCAAGGGCCATCCGCTTCAGCACAGAGCTGCCAGATCTGCTCAGCCTCAGGTCAGCGTTGCATGATGGATTCAGGTCAATGTAAGGAGATGTTCTTGCCAAAAGGAGTTTTCTCCAGATGCCCGTTCCTGACCTTTTGCTGCTGTATCTCACATGTCAGTGCAAACTCTAAAGCGGTTGAGGTTAATGCTGTTATGGCACAGAAATCTTTGCCGATCTGCTGTAATTTGGTTGACCATGTGAATGTTTACAGGAGCAACAGTGCAGAGACTTGAACAAGTTGCTGGGTTTGGAAAGAATGCAGAATCACTCTTAAGGAGGAGCACCAGTCTAAGATGTTTACAAAAACATGGTGTTTAACATTTCTGTATATATAGATCTTAAAAATACACTCTCTCATTCCCCTAGCTCCCTCTTATGAGTAGTTTGGAATTGGACTTCAAACAACATGGGTTTTTTCCAAGATTTAACTTTTTTTATTGCTAATTTTTCTTGGTCTCTTTCTAGGCATATGAAGAATTGTTTAGGAGCTGTCATATGAAATACCTGAGACAAGTCAGAAGGGACAACTACAGTGTAGTAAGAGCGGTGCTTTTTCAGATATTCAGCCAAGGCATTCCTTTTCCTTCATGGATGAAGGAAAGAGATATACTGAAGGTAAAATTAATTTCCTAAATGAACACATTTCAGCTATCCATGCATAGCAGAAGGAAGCTTTGTTCAGTGTGAAAAGTGTTATGTTGGCTGTTGAAGTGGAGAATCATTATCAGAATTTAAGGAGAAGTTTTTCAAGTCCATTGAACTACATTAAATTGAAAAACTGTCCCTGATCTAAATACCCTAATGTGAACATGAGTCTAAATGATGTTAAAAAAAAAAAAGTAAAAGTGGATGGATGAATGTTACTGCCATCCTGCTAGATGTCACTCCCTTAATGCAACAGGTTATTTGAATCCTCCCCATCCACATCCATGCAAAGCTCAGTGGATCACTTGGGAGCTGCTGTGTTACTGGAGCAGCAGGAATCCTGCCCTGAGCTCCAGGAGCTCTGGCGGAAGACAGTGGCAGGGATGTGGGATCTATAGCTTCTGCCTGTAGAGATGTGTGTGCAGAGTGGAAGGTGTCTGTAATCCTAAATACTTCAGTTAATTTGGAAGTATCCAGCTTTTCCACAGTGTGGGTTATATATTTTGCTGAGAGCATATTTTCATCTTTTTTTTGGCTGGCCCTGTTTTAAAAGTTTCTTAAGGACTTGGCAGTTAAGTGGATCCTCCTTCATAGCATTTGAATTGTGAGGTCCATTTACTTTGTTGTTTGAGCTGTCCAAACAGCTGATAGAACCACATCGCAAATTGTATGTAGACAAGTTTATATAACCTTATACTCTGCTTCTTGTTATGGTTATGATTCGCTTGCCTTTTGTTTCTTCCCAGCTCCCTGAAAAGCTTTTGTATTCTCAAGGTTGTAACTGGATTCAGCAATACAGTTTTGGGCCAGAAAGATACACAGGTCCCAATGCCTTTGGGAAGTTGCGCAAATGTATGGAGGCATTAAAGACAAATGTGAGTATCTAGGAAAGAGTTGGGAAGAATAAAAGCCCTGAGAGATGGGTTCAGACAGAGTTAAGGAACTGCTCCTGGTTACATATTTGTGGGGCAGTCAGCCTCCTTCTGAGGTTCAGACTGCTGAGTTCCTGGGAAGGCCATCAGCTCTCCTGCAGGGGAATCCAGCTTTTGGTGATCTACTAGGCCAAGAACTCAGGAGTCCCCTGCAAGTTAGGGATGCCACCGGCCCCACAGCTAGTCCTTGCCATCAAGTGGCTCCAGTATCTCATCATTTTGATTAAAAATAAACATGCTATATGAGATGCTTCTGGATTCCCTCCCCAGCTGGGAAGGAGCAAACAAACAGTGCATTTTCTTCTAAAACTATTGTATTTTCTTTGCTTCTATCCCCATTAAACGTTTTAATTATCCATTTTTTGCTATAATTTCTCTCTGTAAGCTTAAGCACTTGATTGCAAAGATCCGTTAGCCTCGCCGCCTCCTCTGCTCAACATTGACAGATTGCTATCATTCCCAACCTAGAACTATAGTTCTTATTTACATATTTAAAACTCGGGGAGATTTAGTAGCCCCAAAGCCTTCTGAAACAGAGATAAAGAGTTGGCCTGTCAAGACCTTGCACCTTTCTTGAGCTCCTCTGAGGTTTCTGCACATCTGCAGTGATAGTAATTGTTAATATTAAAAAAAACCAACCAAAACCCCAAACAGACTAATTTAAGGTCTACAATGAAAGCATTAGTAAGATAAAGAAGGAATTAAAATAGCGATCTCATCCCTTGCCTGCACCCTTGCTATGCCAAAGTGACAGCTGCATGTTCTTGAGATGGGTCTAGTAGTTGTTATGCGCAGTTATCATTTTGTTCTGGTTGCTCTTTGCCTTTCCAGTGTTGGGTTATTTGGCTTTTATTTTTAGCTTGTTGTAGTTCTTTTAGCTGATGTTAGTGCACAAAGCATTTAAACTGCATTTTAAAGAAAAAAGTTTCAAGTCAACAGAATGAATAAATCCTTACAATTAACAGATTGTTTCAAAGCAACTCTGTGATGCATCATGCTATTACTGGGCATGAGGTCTAGTTCCCAGCTTCATTTTATTTTTATAAAGATGGTGTTTGGCCAGTGAGATGGAGTTTTGCTTATTTTTACTAACAGGGTTCTTTGCTTCTTTTCCCAGCTCCATCTTCATAGAATCATAGAATCACTTGGGTTGGAAAAGACCTTTAAGAACATCAAGTCCAACCATTAACCCAGCACTAAACCATGTCCACAAGTGCTACATTTACACTTTTAAATATCTCTGGGGACAGTGACTCAACCACTTCCCTGGACCCCCTGTTCCAATGCTTGACAACACTTTTGATGAAGAATTTTCTCCTAGTATCTAAATCTCCTCTGGCAAAACTTCAGGCCTTTTCCTCTTGTTCTATGTTGAGACAAAAGACCAACCCCCACCTGGCTACACCCTCCTTTCAGGTAGTTGTAGAGAGTGATAAGATTACAGCTTGAGCCTTGTTTTCTCCAGGCTAAACCACCTCAGCACTTTCTACTGCTCCTTGTAAGACTTGTGCTCCAGACCCTTAACTATCTCCACTACCCTTGTCTGGACTCACTCCAGCACCTCAATATTTTTCTCATAGTGAGGGACACAAAACTGAACACAGGACTTCAGGTGTGACCTCACCAGTGCCAAATACAGGGGGATGATCACTGCCCTGATCCTGCTGGCCACACTACTGCTGATACAGGCCAGGATGCCATTGGCCCTCCTGGCCACCTGGGCACAGCTGGTTCATGTTCAGCTGCTGTTGACCAGCACCCCCACTTTTCCACTCTTTTCCACTGGGCACTTTCCAGCCACTCTGCTCCCAGCCTTCAGTGCTGCCTGAGGTTGTTGTCACCCCAGTGCAGGACCCGGCCCTTGGCCTTGTTGAACCTCAAACCATTGGCCTTGGTCAGACCGGGGGCTGCAGCCTGCAAATGCTGTTGTGCCTGGGCTGTTTTGATTAATAGGTGCTTTGCACTTAGACCAGGCTTCTGTTCCTGTTTTGCAGTCTTTCGTGTTAAATAGAATTCTTAATAATTTTATTAATATTCTTCTTCTATGTGCTTTCCAGTGGGCTGAAATAAGTGCTACAAGAGATCATGAAGAAAGAGGAAACCTGTGTAATACACTGTTTTCTGACGAAAGCAAGGAATACAAACTATATGAGGCCATAAAATTCATCATGCTCTATGAAGTTGTTGAAGCCTATGAGCAGATTAAGAGCAGGAAAGGAGCCGTACACAACCTGTTTAGCCTTCTCTTTGCTCGTGACTCTTCGTCTGACCCTCTGAGTTTCATGATGAATCATCTGAACTCCATAGGTGACTCTATTTGCCTAGACCAGGTAAGGATATAAATGAAAAATCACAAAACTTAGTCCATCTTTGTAGTGATTAGGTGATTATATCATACATCATCCATGATAGCTGGCCCATTTTTTTTCTTTGAGATGTGGGGAAGTGGACTGAGGATAGCCATTTATCTTCCAGGGAAAAAAAAAAACTGTAGGAAGAGTGGACCAAAAATAAATGCTAGAGGCTATGAATAAGACATAGTTTAGAACAATAACAACTTTGATATGTAAAATAATTCTAGATTTTGCTGGTTTGACCTGTTGTTTTTCTTTTCCTATCTGTTCCACTATGGCAAACCGTGTAGCATCACTCTCTTTTCTTCCCACCCTTTGGTTCTCATGAGATCTAATGTCTATTAAGAGTAGGTAGTGAGAACTCTACTAATCACCTTTATATGTTAAGGTTTTTGTTTCCTGTTTTATAATTAGTGAGAAGTTCAGTGCTGACATCTAAACTCCACAGTGCCACTCCACAAATGGCACTGTGGCAGAAATTATTTTTCATAATCAATTTCAGTTATCAAGTCAACTGTTATGTGATGCAGTCAGCTTTAGGAGCAGTTTGATTATAACTGGACAAGTTCTGCTCTGTCTGGCTATGCCCAAGATTATGAAGTTTGGGAAAACTTTTTTTCCTGATTAAGCAATCCATTGCAAGAAGATGCCAGTTCTCCAGTTTCATATATGTGAAGTACCAGGAAGCTTTCTCCTTTTGCTGTTATGTTTTCTGTATGTAGCAAGTGATCACAAGGTGGCAGGCTTCCCATTTTCTCAGGGTGTATCAATCTTGGTAACAGCTCTGAGCTGTGTGAGCTGGCTTGGGAGCAGGTTATGTATGGTATCAGGTGGAGGAGGAATGTTTCCCTCTACATGCAAAACAGAAGTGGGAGGGCTGTTGGGAATGCCCTCAAACTTTTAATTTTCTTACTCCACCCGCAAAAGGGCCCCTTTTATTCCTTGTCTGCTGTTTTGAAGCTAAGTGATTTGCCTTAACTTGGATTGTCTTCGGTTTAGTTTTCGAAGTCTAGAAATAAATGTCTAACAGACTTCTTTCACTTTTAGGTTGAACTGTGTCTTCTCGGATACGTACTTGAAGTAAAGATACAAGTTTACAGACTGCATAGGTTTAATACTGAGGAATTTCAAGTAAACTATCCAGATGAATACCGAAGGGAATGGAATGAGATTTCTCTCCTGACTGAGGATGACCACTACTATCACATCCCCCTTTTCAGAACGTGAAAGACCAGTGATTTTTTTTTCCCCTTTGTATAGTATTGTGAGTGACCCATTCCAGTGAATTAGGTTTCTAATCAGCAGCAGTAAAATCTTGAGAATGCTCATTAATGATTATAAAATGATTTATGGGTTTATTGTGTAAACATTCTGCTTTCCCATTGCAGCTCAGTTCACCATCAGTCAGCCATAAAAACCATAAAATATATTGCTATACTGTCTGGGGCAAAAAAAAAGTGACATTTGACGGTTTTCAGACAAAAAAATTGGACTACTTGACAATGAAGGCAAAGGTTATGCTAGGTTTTTCATTGCTAGCCTAAGGGTTTACTCTGACATTCATGGATGGGTTAAACTCAAGTGCCTAAAGCAATGACTGCCTTTCCCTACTCCTGTGTGTCTCTAGTTAGGGAGATGAATCACAGAGGAAGCAACTCCCGGGGTCCCACAGCTTATATTCCAGGCTATTTAACTTGCATTGTCTTGAGATGGGAGGATATAAACTGGGGCTGCTTCAAATCCACTTGGCTGCCCTTGTTGCTGGAACGCCTCTCTCCAGAGGTGGGCAGAGCAAGCGGCTGCGGGCTGTTCTTACTTCAGACATGGGAAATGGAGCTGTCTGCTCCCAGCGGTGATCCCTGAAGGTGAAGGACTGTTACACAGGAGGAAAAAAATCAACACACAAGAATACTGTGCCGGATGAATGGAAGATCTCCTGTGTAAGTGAGGAAAGTACGTAGCTTTCTCCAAGGTAAAAAGGGCAGTGTTAATAGATCACATGCAACAGTTACACCCATAAAAGCTGCATATGGCTTTTGTCAACTTGTAAATCCTGTAAGGGCTGATTTCAGCATTACCTGCCAAGATTTCCTTTGCAATTAATCTGAGAAAGCTGTGCATGGAATACATGCACAAACACTGCATTTTCAGAAAATACTAATTTTGTATGGATTATGTGAATTCAGCAGTGTTGCATACATGTTTTATCCTCTGATTATGTATTAATCTCCTTGCCTAAGATTGCTGTCTTTAATTTAGACCTCTGAAGAAGTCTGTCCAGGAGAAGTGAGATTTACCTTCCTACATGGAACATTTTGCTCAGTTCTGTTTTCTAAAAGAATCAATGTGTTTCGATTATTTCAAAATAAGAGACCTTAACTTGAAGAAGTATTAGCTCTTGCAAAATATTTGTGAAAAGCTTACAATCCCACAGATTAATGGTTGTATTGAAGAAGGTGGGATTTATTGAGAAACAAAGCCTCTCCTTTCGTTATCCTAGAGGTATGGGGACAGGCAGGTTTATTTTTTTAAACCTGCATGATAAAATGCAAGCTAGTAGCAGAAATGGGAACAAGGCCTGCAGGAGCTAAAGCAGTTGCATGAGGTATCTTCATGGTAATGCTTGGAGTGAGTGGAGAGAGCTCCGTTCCTTTGTGTAAAGGAAAGCTGTTTTATCTCTTATGCTCCTTTTATTTGTGTGTATATGTATATATATATTTATAAATACAAACACCTGAGTTCTGTATTGCCGCTGTTTTGTTTCCTGGAAGTTTGAGTTCAGTTTTGTTGAATGATTTGTAGATTTTAATTAAGAAGGCTTGATAGCTGTAATAATTTCATCTCATCAAAACCTGCATAGCAAGTACTTTTATTTATTAAAAGAAAATTTTTTCACTGAGTGAAATAATTTTCTTATTTTAGATTTGGTTCTGCTCTGCATGGGGAAAAGTTATAATACCTAAGTGTAGAGTATTGTTATCTATTTTGCATCAACAGTAACATTTACAGTTATCAATAAACTTGTCTATATTTTATTCTTGTTTTGGTACAAACAGACATACAAAAAAAAAGTATTTTTGTAGTTGGCTTTTTAATGATTTGCATATTATTTGTGTTTAGGAATACAAAAGCATTACAGCTGAAAGTGATAAATTGTGAAAACGTGCATTTTTGTTTGGATGTTTGCATCTGAACCAGGTCACCTGAGCCAGGGCTCTCTGCCTTATCAGTGGAAGGCAGTGGCATGTGGACAGCCAGAGGGGTGCATCCCTAGAAGGGACTGGTTCTCTTCACTAACTGTAGTGGGAGCTGGCAGTGATCAGTATAAATCTCTCTGCCCTAGATATTTGAAGTTAGGTGAGATTAATGTTGTCCCAAGAATCTGGAAAGGACATACTGAAACAGATCTGCTGGCTTATCAAGTGGCAGAGGTGCCAGCCAAATCATGCCAGGAACAGAAATGAGAGGTGAAAACAGAGAAGCTTTAGGTGAGGATAATCACAAGTATTAGAGTTAAATGCGGAGAGAACTCCTTAAGAAACACTGAGGTTTGGGGCTGCACTGAGTTTTAACCAAGTTCTCTGATAATATATTTTACATATGTATAAAGCAAAAAGTACATATCTGTTTACATATAAATAGATACATGTATATACATATATGTGTGGGGGTGTGTGTATATAAGAAAAATGCATAAAAAAGAAAATCATCCTCAGTAAAGTGCATCTAAAAAAACCTGGTACTTATGTAAGTGACAAGTGCTGCAGGATCTTTTCCAGTCAGTGGCAGACACAGTCATTACAAATTATTTTAAAAGCATTGTTGTAGGCAGCTAAAGTCAGGATGTGTTTATTATTTCCTATTTTTAGTTTAGCAAGAAGAAGAAACCATACTGAAGCCTCAGCGTTGAGTTTGGACTTTTCCCCAAACTTGAAAATGTGTGTTAAGAGTTTGACAGAGCAGCTGAAGAAAAGTGTATCTTTTATTGTAATGGAGTAAAAAGTCTTGGGTTTTGAATGTCATCTTTTTAAAAAACTGCATCTCAAAAAATGTATGAACCACATTCCATATTTCATTTTAACTCCAAAAGAAATACTGTCAGTCTTCATTCTTTAGCTCTAACACTGAAATTGCTTCTTGTCTAGTTTGTGGCTACTAAGTTGAAGCTAATTAAAAATTGCTCAGTGTAGTTTTTTTTATTGCTGGTAACTTCACCTGCTTAGGCTCAGGGTGTTGAGTTCAATATCTAGGAAAGAGTTTTCAAATGCAGTTTTAAACTTGTGTAAAGCACAGATTTAAGGCATATGTATGGTTTCAAAATAGTTCAGTTGTCCAGAATAAAGATTTGTCCAGTCAAAGCACAGAAAAGACTGACTCTTTTTTTTTTTTTTTTTTTTTTTTTGGCTGGGATTTGGATTTCACTGTTTATTTATACTTTGTCACTATTACAGCAGTCTCACCCATCACCTTTTTATGTTAGTGCCATTACAGCACAAATGTTTTTTCGAGGCTTTGTTTTTTGAAAGCTCCTGATTTTGAAGAAAAGGTAAAGCTGGAATTTTGGTGCCACAGAAGACCTGGTCTCTTCGTCTTGTTTTGTGAGGGTTTCAGGGTGCTTGAGGCCTCCCTGGCAGGAAAGAAACTCATTTTGGGTCTGGTTTCATGAGAGGGCAAGATCCAACTCTGTGATGGTCCCTTGAAATTATTTTGGAGAGGAGCCTGGCATGGCTGCTGGGCTGGAGGGGTGCAGCTGCCTCATTAAATGACATTTGTTCGTGTTCACAGCATCCCTTGTGGTATTAGTCCAGTCCTGATCTTGGCCAGGGATGGAGCAGGGAGCCTTGCAGAGAAATTTGTCAGAAAATTTCCCAGGAAACCCACATTCCTCAGAGGCAGGAGGTGCGATGCACCTAGGAAGGACAGGAGATAAATGCAGAAAGCTTTTATCCCTGGGGCTTGGCTGGTTTTCACCTCTCTTGATGAACCACAGAGCTTTGGGTCAGCTCTGTCAGCCAGGGCCAGTGAGTGAGGAGGATGGTGGGAGCGTTTCTGGAAGCTATGTGTGCTGAACTGTACTGCTGGGAGGAAAAATGCAAAGCACGAAAGAAATAGAATGAGTCCCAGATGCTTTCATCTTCTGACATATCCCAGTTTTGCATAATTCTGAAGTTAAATGCCTTGGGAGGCCAATTTATCAAAACATCTTCCTCTCTTAGTGAAGCTTTTGGCCATAGTTCAATGCTTTATTGAAATGGGGAGGCAACTAAGTTGAATACATTTGTGCAACCCAAACCATTCTGTGATTCTGTAGTCTTATACATGATGAAAATTGCCATCCTTTGAGTTTCAGATGACAAATGCAGTGTTTAGTTATGAAGGAATTTCTTAGCTATTTTTTAGATGGCTTCCAAGCATCAGAAAATGCAGTTCAATAAGCCTTGTCCTCCTGGCAATACTATGATTGTCACACTTGCCCGCATGGTGGGTTCCCCCAGCCAACAGCCAAGTACCCACACAGGTGCTCACTCACACACTCCCACACCACCGGGATGGGGACAAAACCAGGAAGAAGGGGACCAAGAAAGCTTTTAGGCTATGATAAAGACAAGGAAATCAGTTCACCTGCACTGTCATGGGCAAAACAGACTTGAGTTGGGGAATTTAATTTATTGGCAATTAGCATTAGTATTTAATTACAGATTTAGGTATTGGGAAACTTAAAAACAGACAAATACTAGAATGCTTAAGGAAGAAACACACCTCCCCCTTTCCCAGGCTCAGCTTCACTTCAGACTCCTCTCTCTTGTTATCACCACAGTCATGCTCGATCCCATCAGTGAGGCAATGAGCAGAGCGGGGAGGTGTGCAGTCAGAATCTGGTGATTTGTCTCTGCCTCTCACAGCCTTTGTATGCTTCAGTGGGAATCCTTCACTGGCTGCAGTCTTCCCTTTGTAGGGTGTACCCACTCTGAGGCTGGCTTGGGATAAATAAGTTTTAAAACACTTGGCATGTTACATGTTAATTACCAATTTTATAAACATCTGTTCAGCTTAATATAGCTTCTATCCATGCTGCTGGAGGGAGGAGAAAGGGAAAAAGTAAAATGTATGTTTTTGTTGTCTTCACTCTGCTGCTTTAATGTCCTATCACACATGCCTGTATTTCTACAGGACCTGTATTAAGAATAGAGCAAAAGGGTTTGAAGGAAGAGGCTCAGAACGTAAGGGATTAAAATCAATCCTGGAGTGATTCTGGACCTCATACAGGAGATACATGAGAGCTCAAGAAATCACCTACAGGCAGTAGGAGGTATGCAAAAAACGTGGCTAGGAGAAGTAAGCAAATTCATGCAGGAAGACTTATCAAGTCCATGGATACTTTTTAGTCTGAACTGCCAGTCTATGACTGGAGATGTGAAAATTTTCCAGGGTAATATCCACAGAAAGTGTACTTGCAGCTCTTCTTCCCTGCAGCCTAAAACATGACACATGAGTAGACCGTGCCTATCGTAATTGAAGCTGCTCTCAGCTGCCCCTTCAAAATAGAGGACTTCACCACTGTGAGGGTTCTCCAGAAGAGCAGAGGTGTTTCCTGCCTTTCCTGTGTTGATGGCTTCACTTGTCTTCCTCTCATTTGTTGTTTGTGTCCCCGCGTTGGCATTTTCAGTGCTTCTGTTGCTGCTGTGGCAGGGATGACACAGCCAAGAAACGCTTCAGCCACCTTCTGTGGAAGTTCTGAACGAGACATGAGTGAAAACACATGCTTTTGTTTCACAGGCTATGAAAAGCCCATCATGATCAAACTAGACCACATCTCTGTCTTCAGAGTCTCCAGAGGTATAGTCAGGGAAATATTTAACTCCCTCATTAGCCTTCTCAGCTTAGCTTTGAGCATGGGAGCTTGAGAGTCCTCAACGACAGACATCTGAACCTCAACACATTTTCTAAGTAAGGAGAAAAGTGGGAATCAAACTTACAGGCTGAGCAAACCCAACAAGGTGAATTTCTTCACATCACAACACGTGGTGCACACATAACTCAGGAAAGCTGCAGGTAGAGGTATCTGGAACTGAGACATTCCTTACAGCTTCCACCAAAGTCATGGGAACACAAGCAAAACTGTTCGGTAGCCACCATGGGTGCTCTGTGTGGTTTAGTAACATAAGCCATCCATGAGTGTTGGACAAAAGATGTGAGCAGATGATGTTGGTTTGTTTTTTTTCAAGAACCCATGCAAACTACACAAGATTTTAGTTCTGTTCTGGGCAGCTCCAGAGGTCCTGCCTTTCTACATAGAACTGCTCTTTGAATTACTCAAAGGCAGGAGGAAAAAAAAAGGTGTGATAGTTCAAACTGTAGAAATGTTAATACAAACATATCTGTAAAAGGGATGAAAGACATTTTTCCAGACTGTAAGAGTGGCAATTCTCAGCAGCACTAGTCATTGTAACATTTGGGCCAGCAAGTATAACTCATCTATTGCTCCAGAGTACTGCACAGAATAAGTATGATACATGTAGGATCAAATTAGGGCTGTTTGAGTTACAGCTGCTAGTAGCCTAGCACTTTGGAAATGCAAGAAGAGGGGAATTAAGTAAGATATATGATCTAAATAAAAAGAAAACAACACCATTTGTGTGGAAAGCCACCAGCCTATTTATCTTATTGCCCTTTTCAAAAAAAAGACGTAAACCTGAACAAAATTCCAGCACAATTAAGTGCATAAAATACTGGTTTTGATGAAGAGTTTATTACATAAATTAATATCAGTATGTTTACTGTACCTTTGTGAATCACAAATGTGAAGTATTAATAGGAACATACATGGATATTAGCAGAGTAGTTTCATGACAGCTATATTTTTGAAGCTGTTAAAAAAAAAGAATTATAGTTGTAGATAATTTTAGTGCCCTAGATGCATGTAATTTAGTAACAAAGCAAATGTTTCCTCTGAAATGCTGCCAGCAATTAGAAATTCCCAGTTTCTTGGCAAGCATTAAAACCTGCAGCCTGTGAGTGGAGTCCCTTCTCCTCCTGCACTTCTAATTTTAGTTAAGATTATAGGGTTAACCCTTATTTTTTTTCTTTAACAGTTTTTGTGGAAACAGGGGGAAAGAGACTGAATTATCTATACTTTTAAAAGCATATACCTTTTTTCAGCTGTCTGGCTACTTCTACCTGTCAGTGAATCCTGATATACCTTTTTCTGTTTGACTAAAAGGCCAGATAGCATGTATTGATTTTCTTAACAGAACATGATCAAATCACCCTTAACTTTTTCCTGGGTAAACTGAACAGATACCACTTACTCATTTTAAGGTTCGTCTTCAGTCTTCTAATCTCTCCTGTAATGTGATTACGAATTCCTCCTTGTATTCCAGATATTAGCATAAGGCTTAGCATTTGCATCAGTCTTGCAAGAGCACTTTGTAAAGATAAAATTACAAAAAAAACTCCATTTCTGCCTGGCATTCCTCTGTCTCTACACTCAACAACTGCAACAAGATCTATCTGTTTATTCCCAAAAGTCCTGGTTTTTAGCTGAAATGTAAATGAGCATTTTCCACACTCCAAGGCAAAATCTATCCCTAAGTGCAAGGCTGGTCTAAGATGCAGAAGACAGATTTGACAGCCAGTAAGATGGGTAGGGGAGCACCAAAAACGGTCAGTATTTTAGGTCTGGGATACCCCAAAGCTTATGCACTTGGTGTGTTTTGTACCTCCAGATGATTTGTGTTACCACAGAACCTTCCATGTAAATACCTGCAGAAATTTGGACTGGGTACATTAAGGTCAGCTAATGACAACCACATTTGCATGTCCTTGATGTGATAGCACAAATCGGGACCATAAATGTTGTTTAGCTTATTCTGTGATCTGAGCAAGGGGATCACAGATTAGGTTTGGATCTGGGTTTTTATGATTGATTGGTTGATTCCAATAAAGATAAGCCTTAGATAGAAAAATTATCTGACACTGGTAGTCAAAAAAGAAATACCTGAAAATTTAGAGAGACAAATGAAGAATCCAGAGGAAAAAAAAAAAACAAACCATCAAAATCAAACACACATACACAAAAATACCCCCCAAACCACAGGAAAAGAACCCAAAACCAACAAACATCAGAAGAATAATGCAAAAAACAACAACAGGTTAGTTACTTATTGCCAGAATAGAGAATCACCACAGATGACTAATTTTCCCAAAGACAAAGAGAAACAGAACCCCACTGTTACTGTACCACTCATCCTAGGCATAAAAAATGTACCACGAGGAGGGATGGAAAGGATTTGGTCCAGTGTTACAGAATTGCCAGCATTATTTATGTCTTTGCATTCCCTAGGTTTCAAATACTGTAGGCTTTTGGACTGCTACACTGTTTAGGCTCAGTCTGGTGAATCATTCTCAAGTTACAAGTAGACTCCTTACCTGGAAGACTGAAAAAAGGAATAAAAATCTTTTAATTGGAAAAGCTTCTCAAGAAGTGTAGAGATCAAAAAGTTTTCCAAGTCTTTCTACAAGACCCTGCAAGTCTTCTTCCAGAGCAATTTGTCAGTACAGAACACTGTAGACATGAGGTGAGGATAGCCCTGTGACCAGGCAGAACTTGTTGTGAGCTGGTGTTCAGCAAAAAGCAGCTGGTTAAGGCCTAAGAACAGATAATCAGGTAAGAGCATCCAAGTCTGGCAGCTCCAAATGTTTGCAGATGATGACAGTAAACAAATGGCAGAACCATCCTGAAGCTTCTTCCTTTCATAGAGTTATTCTACCTGAACAGGCTTTGGACATTTGTTTCAGAAGGTACTAGAAATATCAGCTGCCTATAGTAATGGGGATTTTGTCTTTAGAAATTGTCCACACATTAATTCACATGATGTACAAACAGTCAAAGTGAAGACCTCATGGAGAAGTACCTGTGGAATCATAATACTTTTAAAATTATTTTTTATTATTTTGACATAATAATTTCTTTTATTTCATAAGGCCTACCCCAATAACCCAACAGCTTTTAAATTAAACCTGTCTCATATGGAATGTTTCCTTATTATTTGGGCATGGTAGCTGCCTCTCTTCTCCCCATAAAAGTTCGCAGCAACTTCTAAACCTAAAGCGAGAGATGGGACAGGGTACAGTAACTATTTGCTAGGTAAATATATATGCTCGTTATCTTTTAGATGAGAATGATAAGCCCAGAAACCTGTAATTGCAAAAAAAAACCGGAAGAAGCATTAATGTTTAAGAGAGAATTGTGGAACTTTTTGGCTTTATGCGGAGAATGATAAAGCCTGCAGAAAATGTCAAATTAGGAACAAGTGAGTTTCACTGCCCACAGCAAATTGTGCCTGTAAATAAAATCTTTGTTCAAGACACTACATGGATGCCCTGGAGCACAATGATATACTTCATGTAAAGGACCTGAAGGTATTTCCTGGGCTATCACTGCCTTTATGCTTAATCCTTTGGCAGTTTGATGACAGAATTGGAGGAAAAATTCCCCTTTAAAGACAACAATAAGATTAATTATCCCCCTTCCTCAATACAGGATGAAGAGCTCCAGAAAATGAAAACAAATATTATGTCTGGTCTTCTGCTGTGTTGAGTTTCCAGAAGACTCACTTCTTAGATAGACTCCCCCTTCAGAGAGAGAAGACTTAAGGACGTTTCCCATCACAGAAGCTCCAAAATCAAGCAGGCCATTATACTTCAGATCCAGCCACTAAGTGGACCAGAATTTGATAAGGCCATAGCATTTGCAGTACTGTTATGCTCCTTTTCATACTCAGTAATGTGAGCTATATGTACTTTACTTTTAAAATTTTTTTTAAGGAAGTAAGCTGCTGCCCAGAGACTTAATCCCAGTGCTACAGCCCTCCAAAAGATCTCTGCTTTAGGGGTCTCTCTGCTCTATTTTAGTTCAATCTATCTTATGGATCAGTTCAGCCCTCCTAGTGGTATTTTTTTTAACTGAAAATTTTCTGTATGTACTGAGAAGGTTTAAGAACAGTACCATGGTAAAGAGTTTATGCTGTGGCTGAGGCTGAAGGTCTCCTTCTTGGTGGAAGCCAGTGTATGTTGCCAGGTGCACTTTGAGAGAAAGAAGGCTTATACCATCCCCAAAAAACAATTCAAGTGCCACAGCTGGCAGAGGGGTAATGGATGAGAGCTTCAGTAGCCTGGTCTTCCCTGGAGAGGAAGGCTGCTGCAAGGTCAAGCTGGAAATGGAGAGCTGCTTCTCGTCAGGGAACAAGGACCAAAGGCAGCTGACAGGAGCTACCATCAAGTGGGAGTCTGAGGAGCTGGTCAGCTGGAGAGTAGCTGCACAGCAGGCATAATAAACACACTCCTTGTTCCAAGCAGGTATGTGCAAGGGCAGCCACATCCGAGCCACTCCACAGGCTTGTTCATTAGGTAGACTTATGAACATCAGCTGAGACAGATTTGTTCCAAATGAGTGGACTGAGTTCACTTGATTAATGAACTGAAAAAGATCTTGAGGCTGATCTGTTGACTTATTAGAGCAAAATACCACTTCTTTTCTCTTTTAGAAAACAGTAACATGGACAAATGAATTTGAGCACTGTCATAAAAAAACCCTAGCTCCTTGATTTTTGATATTAAAATACAATTTTATCATGGTGTACTCTGAGATGTTCTTTGGGATGTTTCATTAGTTCAGTAACCCAACATAACATTGCTTCTCTCAATGTCTTGACCTTAATGCCACGCTACCTCACGAAGTACATCTGATTGCAAAAGACACCTCTCATTAGATTTTCAGCCAGGCTTCCCACCTGTATAGCTGATGAGAGTGGTCTGTCCATGCTCCTTGGTGAGTGTGCAGATGAGCTTTTATCACATGATCTGGCAAATGTGATGGATGCAGACATGTCAGAGTCCCCAGGCAGAATGTGACAACTCACCATTTGACTTCACCTTGATCTCTTCTCCAGTCAGGCCATGTGGTGGGTTTGCTTCTTACAGTTTGTTGTTCATCTTCTTTGTTACTATCAGGAGGTTGGGTAGATCCATGACCATAAAAATGCAACCAACTTTTGCAGATTTAATGTAAAAAATGGAGCAATAACTCTAATTCTAAACTTTCTCTTTAAAATTAAAGAAAAATGAATATTCGATCAATCAATAAAGGAAATACATGCTTGATACTATGGGTGGAGAAGATGAGCCAATCCACATTCATATGTTTCTTAAGTTTCTGTCTCATAAAGCCTGCTAGAATTTTGCATGTAGTATCACTATTTGCCTTCTGCATACTACATATCCTCTATTTTATTTCTTTATTTTTCTTTTTTTTCTTTAAATGCAGAAACTGGAAAAGAAAAAATAGGTATAAAATACACAAAATGTTTCTTTTTATCCAGCAGGTTTAGTTAATTGATTGAGCCACTAAGGGTGTTCTTGGTCTGGGTAACAGTCACAACATACTGCAGGCTTACTCTGACATAGTAATTGCTGAAAATGTTGGTTTACTGAAAGCACTCTAAAAAAACCTTTCTGTAATTATTTTCCAATTAGAGCACATAAGGTACTCTTAGTTTAATAATGAAAAAACAGCTACATCATGCTGTAACTTCTTTCAAGAAACATTTTTAACAAATTCATAGGAAATGTGTCCATTTTAATAACGTATTTTCAAATGTGCAAACTAAGCTTGTTAAAAAGAAGTGAAGCAGTTTTTTAAACGTGCCTTGGTTTTTTCTTTCTGTGAAAGCTTGTGACTTTAATTGTTTAGACTGGTGCATGTGAAAAAATAATAAGGTTTGCAAGGTTTTTAACTTGCAAACAGCCGTAATTTTTAGCAGCGATGTATTGTTTATACCGATATGACTCACACATTCTCCATTTTCTGTTTGAGGGACTGAAAAAACCCCACTCACTGTACCAAAGCCACAACCTACATATTTTTCTCAGTCATTTAAAAAAGGAACATAGGGTGCTGGAAACACCTTTCTTCTCGATGGACAGCAGCATGCCAATTTAGAGCTCACTGTAGGAACATATAAAACTGGAAACTATAAAAGTGGAAAACAGCATCTCCATATACCTGTCTTTATGTACCAGGGAGGAGATATATGTTCTTAGGAATACATGTCCAAAACCTCTAACAAATTCAAGGATGCTAGAGGAAATAAAACACTACTTGCAGAAGTATATAATGGATATTGTTTTGCCCATTTCACTCCTACTGGTGGGTTTTCCCCATCTATTTTTCTTCTGAACAGTATTCCCCTATAGTCACAAGAACTGATCACCCAAAGGTTTCTAATCATACTCCTGAAAAATGTGGAGCAGTTTTCAAGTAGTGCACTGTAATTAGTTTAGTAAAGAAGATAACAACTGCTGGCAAGCACAAACATGCATTAAATAAGGTAAAAAGAATAAAAATATTTTCTTATGGTGTTTGATGGGTTCTTTTTGTATCAAAATCTCAGCTGCTAGTGTCCTTTACCAGACAGTACCAAGTACAGAAATATTTCAGACATACAAAATATGATCTCCTGTATTGCACTGAATGTCTTTGTTGTATATTTTCATGAACTTTGTTAGTTAGTTTAATAGTTGTACCTTATACTTGGTAAAAGATACAGGGAACTTACAGTAGGAAGTAAACTCTGCTGAACCTATTCCCGGTGGGATCAGCAACCCAGAGATGTGTTCTTGCAAAACTATGAGTTATTCTTATAACACAGAATTGCATTAGACTACAAGTAGTGCTTGCTGATCTTCTTCATTCAGATTTACATGACTGTGGTGTTGATCTTCGTACCTTGGGGTTGAGAACTGAAATCTCAATTTTATTTTCAGCTAGGAGGCTGAATCTCACCTCTCCCGAAGGTATAGGAGCTATCCAAATGCCACTGGAAATTGTGACAACAGAAGAACTAGATTTCTAAGTGAAATAGCCTGAGCCTACTAATAGATCACATACAGGACAGCAGGCGTGGGTTTTGGTTTTTACTGTAGACTTTAGTGATACCTAGTTCACTGCCTACTTTGAAGATACAAGTTTGAAAACACACGTTTTAGGTGTTTTAGAAATAATAAAAATATCTTGGGCTAACATGTCTAAATTCTGCTTAAGCCCTATTCTCAAAAATAAAAAAATCTTAAAGAGTAACTTGACTATTTTATTATCTTCAAGAGAAGCAAACAGCTGCTCCATTTTTTTTCTGAATAGAGAAGTCTGTCTTGCTTGATCTTAATATACAGTGACTTTTTTTATGAATAAGTCAACATTGTTCTCTCAAACTAACTTCAGAAACTCAATAGAATCCTGTGGACAATCTTCTTATGATCTGTAATTTCAGTATTTTTCTGATTTGTTCACACACATTTATTATTTACCAATACTGAAAAGCAAGATTCTACCTCTGCCCTGAAGATGTTGAAAAGGACAACTGGCTCTGTTGGAAAATACAGCATTGTCAGTGGATATGATTGATCATCTAGGGGCCAAGCTCTAAACTAAAGTAAATATGACTAACATTCTCCACCATCCATGCAAAACACTAGAAGCAGCTGCATGCAAAAAAAGTAAGCACTGCATAGTTGTTTTATCTAATGCACTGAATAGTTTAGGTAAATCTGTTGTTTAGAAATGCTACATAATTTGCACAAATCAGAGTTTTTTTCTTTTTAATAAGCATACCTATTAGAATATAAAACCGAGTATACAAATCACAAAGGTGCGTGTTTTGAGGGGTCTGTTTGTTTAAAAATAAATAACCTCAGAAAAAAGAAGTGTTCATCACTTCCACAGTCTTTAGAAAGCAAACTTCAAGACTTCAGGCTGAAGTCCTTTCGTCTTGGTAGTACTTGTAACGCAAAAAAAAAAGGTGTTTTGCTTTGTTTAACCTGCATTATTCTACACTTATTTCTATAAATAGTGCACTTTCACTAACCCTGTTTCTTTTCCTTTAGTGTTAAATCGTTTAATGTTGTTGAAAGTTCCTAAACAGCTAGTGCCTTCAGTCCCTAAGACACTGGTTTTTGTTTGCAAGCTAAGACTGTTCGTGGAATTTCTGCAACCTGGAAGGCAATGACTAATGCACAACTCTTGCCACGCTCGGTCTTGTGAAATGTGTCACGGAACTTATAAAATATTTCCAGGTATCACATATCTGGCATCTACTACATATCGACACTAGACACACAAATACCCCTTGCTGAGAAAATAAATGTCAAATATGCTTGCAATATAGTGTTTACAAGAGGCAGAGAGAAACCTTATTTTTAGAACTAGTTTACATAAAGGCAAAACTGATGAATATTCCCTTGAATAACCTTTATCAATTCAACTACAGTATACATCCAATTTGAAAATTATGATTTTTTTTCTCCAGTTTTTCTTGAGGGCAGAGCATTGGGTGGAGAGAGTGGACTTTTCTGTTTAATTTATTTGTTCAGCTGATGACATTTGAGATACTTTATTTCAGTAAATGCAAACACAAAGTTTCATCAGGAAAATATCTTCTTTGGGTATTTAGTTTTGGTCTTTTTGTGATGCAGAGAAAAAAACATTTAACCCTGTGATTGAAGTAAGCCCCGTCTGTAAGCAGCTAAATACCAAATGACAGAGAGTCCACCCATTCTCTCAGGTTCACAAGACAAGCCCTGCTGTAGTGCATCCTGAAATAGGACATCATGGCAGGGTTTCCACCTGATACTTCTTGAGAAAGGAAATACAATTTGCTGTTCAGGAACTTTCTGTTACAAGGAAACACTTCAAAATAGAACACGCACAGTATTTGCAAATTTCATTTCATAACTCGGGTACAGTTCAACTACCTTGCAGGGTCATTTTGCAATGCTCTGTTTTGCTCATCATGATGAAACAGGTCGAGGTTGCCGCTTCACCTATTCTGCTCTGTAGTTCTCTGAAGGACTGTGAAACGGTCAGCCAAAACATCTCTGCCTTAAAGTTGCTGAGAGAACAGCAAAGGCAGGTAACAAACAAACAAACAAACAAAGTAACTAATCTTAAAAAGGAGGCAACCGTAACAGCTCTTAAATGCTACTAAATCTGAATTATTTAAATGACAGGAACACGAGAAAAAGTTGGGTGTATTTCTAGTGGACTACTGTTTGATAATGAGTAATTCTGAAATGGCCAGTGGGAAACAAGAATGCATTTTGAGACAAACCTGTCAGTCAAACAGTTGTTGAAACAAAGAGATTTTTCAAAAGACATGTCATTGTCAAGAGCAATGCAACACGAATTTGATCTATGAGAAGAACAGTGATTAAAAGAGACCTAAGGTAATGTGGTTTTTTCTGCTTTTCTTCAAACATTCATGATACTGCCACACATCTCAAGCATAAAAGAAACAGAAAAGGCTTGTTTACAAAAATGTCAATCAGTTTTATATTGTTTCATGATGTTGCAAATTACTTATCATCATCATTTAACCTTTTAGAGGTTTTACTACCTGACCTCCACGTTCTCCCAATAATGTTTGATACTCTAAATACATGTTAGTTCAAATTCCTTTGCTGAAAAGTATATTTGTAGCAGTTGTTTGCCCCCAGTCTCAGCATCACTTGTCATACTCAGAGAAAGCATATTCTTATGAGGTAAATTTCAGAAAGAAGACAAATACTTCTTCATTTTCAGGCCAAATTTCAATGTGAAGATCCCCCCAAAACGCCTAAACTGCGGTGGACTTTTTCTATCACAGTATAGATTTTACAGATTTCCGACTTTTTACTGTTCTGAATATATATATATATATATATATACACATATATATATTTTTTTGAAATAATGGGTATGTTTCAGCAGCATGTAATTTTTAAAGGCGTCTCATTTACTCTCCCTGCGTGTGCGTTTCTCTCCTGCCTGCAGTTTCATAAAGGTGTATCATAACGTGGTGACGTATTTTTTTGCTCCCAGAAGAGAGACTTCCAGCCTCTGACAGGCTCCATACGACCTCCAAACAAACACAAACACAAACACAGACACACACACACACAGACACACACACTTAGAGCACTTCCTTTTACACGGAGCGTCTGGCAGCCAGAAAATAACTTTTATTTCCGCCCTCTCCTGTGCTTACAAGAACTTATTGCCGCCTTGCACCTTGGGGTGGGCGGGTAGCGTTCGCGTCCCGCCCGCCGCGGGCTGAGGGCCCGGCCGGGGCCGCCCTTTCCGCCGGGGCGAGGCGCGCGCAGGTGCCGGCGGCCGGCG
>VWPU01004319.1:0-56886 GCA_013398955.1 Callaeas wilsoni | reverse complement strand
CCGCCATCCTCCCCTCCCTCACCTCACCATCTTTTCTTCCCTCGCCCCTCCATCATCCCCTCCCTCACCCCACCATCCTCCCCTCCCTCCCTCCCCCATCCTCCCCGCCCCCCCCCCCCCCCCCTCTCCCCCCCGCCCCCCCCCCGCCCTCCCCCCCCCCCCCCCTCACCCCTCTATCCTCCCGGCCCTCACCCTGCCATCCTCCCCGCTCTCACCCCAGCATCTGGGCTGAAGGTTTGGGAAAAAAGAAGAGATAATTTGGGGGAACATGATTCCTGCAGCTGCAACGCTTCCCTGACCTTGAGCATCCTCAGTCCAGGATGCAATGGCTGTGCAGGTAGTTCAGCTTGGCCCTCCTGCTCTTCTCCTCCCTCCCTTGCTGTGATCCCCCCAGGCCCGTGGCTCACGCTGAGTCCCCTCCAACCCCGCTTGCAGGGCTCTGGGGCCGGACAGAGCTCATTGCAGCTGTGGAAGGTGCTAATGGGGTGGGACGTGGGAACGGTGAAAGGCTGCTTGGAGAAGGGGTGAGAGGATGTTCTCCGGTGCTGCCAGGCATGGACTTACCCTGGCCTGCTTAACGTGCTGTGTGGGAAATCACTGCACCTCTCATGGGCATCGTGCCACCCCCGCCCATCCCAGGGCGTCTCCACTGTATCCCCAGGCTGGATCCTCAGGGATTTTCCTTAGAGGTGTGGGTTGCTTCTTCTGCCAGCTCTACCTTGTCCCTTCCCCCTGTGCAAACAGAGCATCTTTGTAGAAACAACAAAGCAGCATCGTCTCCTCTCCTTTCTCCTTCCTCCTCCTCTTCCATCCGACAGACACCGGTATCACGGGGGGTTGGAATGCCTGGGGCCTCTCCCCTCCCTTTCGGGGAGCAGCTGCCTGGCAGTGCTGGGCAGAGCCCTTCCTGCCTCCCACAAGCCGTGGGCAGAGCAGGCTCCTGCTGGTCAGCCATTTGTTTGCTTTCCTGCCGTCAGGCTATGCCGAGCTGGAATTACTCCTCATCGGAGCAGCCTCTCCGCACGTGTGTTTACGACCTGTGCCTAAGGCGTGTTTCCTCCCGTCGAGAGTTGGCCGTGGCCCTTGCAGCTGCTTTTCCTCCTGGTGCCAAGGCTGGAAGGAGTTTGTTGCATGCTAAAGCACAGCAATCCGTCCCAGCAGGAAGCAGAGGCTCAGGCAGAGCCGTGTGCCCGGCTGTTTGTCTGTCTGCCCTCAGAGCCGCCCTTCTCCACAGCATCTTCCTGCTGCCCATAGCCCTGATGGTCCCACCTACACAAGGGACGTGGAAAGAGAGGGGAGAAGTCCAGGTTGGATGGAGCTCTGAGCAACCTGCTCTAGTGAAATTTGTCCCTGCCCATGGCAAAAGGTTGGAACAAGATGGATCTTTAAGGTCCCTTCCAACCCAAAACATTCCGTGATGCTGCAATTCTGTGATAAATCTCAATGCAAGCCCTGGAGCCAGAGGTATCCACGACTTTTCAGTGAGCTCAGGAGAGGTGACATCACCTCTGGAGCAAGAAGTGGGGTATCTGCACCACAACATGATTTTAATGTGGGATGAAATGAGAGTGGAAGTGGGATGGGAGAGGTGCTGAGCTTCTTCTTCAAAGCAGCGCTTATCCAGGGAATTTATTTTCTGCTGTGAATTTGCCACAATCAGGAATTGAATTCAGAATTTCAGCTTCCTTCCCTTTTCTTGGGTTTAAATTACAATTCTCTTGTCTGCCGCTTTTCCCAAAACTCTTGAGTATATGGACCCAAGACACCCCAAAGGCTGGGCAGTCCCAGACCGCATAGGGAGAGGTGACCGTGGGAGCGACACCGCACAGACGAGTGAACAAAAGGCAGCTCGGTGGGGACGTGGGGACTCTGATCCAGGCTGAGTTAGAGACACCAGCTCCGTAATCACTGGCAAAAAGGGGATTAAGAAGGGCCTTCGTAGAGGGCTTACACATTTCTGAAGGGAATTGAGCGGATTGATGCCACGAGACTCTTTGAGCTCGTGTCAGATTAGAGGAACAAGTGGGCATCAGTTTAAGCCAAGATGCCACAAAGCAGGACATTAAAGGAATTTAGGTGAATATACATATATTTAAAATATTTTTCTGTGTGCTGTGATTAGTTAATCTAAGTCATTGACTACCCAAGGCAGCAGTCAGAGTAATCAGTGCAAATGACTTTAAAATGAAGCCAAGTTGGTAATTAGGGATAACAAATGCCATGTCAGGAAGTGGTGACTTGGCTCAATGGCGCTGGAGCTTTGCGAAGATTGTCTGGACCCTGTGTCCAGGCAGTGAGGGAGGAGGAGGAGCAGCAGAACCTGGTGATGCAGAGGTTGTTGGGCCATGCCAATTGTGTCCTACTCAGCCCTGTGGGTTAATTTATGGGATTCGTGGTCTCTGACCACCCTTTTTGGTCTGGTTTTGGGGTGCTAAGGGACCGTTACTTGGAGAGGAAGCAGAAGGCTGTGGGAGGCACAGCCAGAGAGGAGCTGAGCGAGTCGACTCAAACACCACGAGCACTTTGAGCTCGCCATCAGTAGGTTTCAGAGTTAACATCTCTCGGTGTGAGTGCCTGGTAAGACACCGGACATTCAGCTTAGCACCAAATCTCCTCTGTCTGCTGCAACCCAGAGCAAACACAGACCTTTCCTGAAGGGAGGCACGATTTTTGCCTGTTTGTGAAGCGCACAGCAGGGCCCTGATTTCAGTCGTTATCTCTGAAACATCTGAAAGCCTCGAGTTTTGTAATGACTGTTTTTACAAAGTCTCTTCTAGTTGCGTTTGAATTTTGTTATTTTTTTTAAGTTGCTCTGTGAATAAATTGAAAGCAGATACAAACCACAGCCAGCCCGCTGGAAAGTGTCACCTTCACAGTGACGCCGACCGTGGCGCTGACAAAATCTCCTGTCGGGTGACGCGCTGGCAGATGGCAACGTCCGCTGGGATGGAGCAAATGAGCACCGAGAAATCCTGCAAAGAAACGGCCAAAATAACCCCCGTTCCACCCAGGAATGTGTGCCCACTGGGAGAGGGGAATGCTGCCAGAGGGTGTAATGGGCTGCCTTGAACCCTCGCAGCTGGCGTTTGCTGAATCCACGAGTCCAGGTAGTGACAGGACAAGGGGAAATGGCTTTAAGTTGACAGAGTGCAGGGTTAGGTGGGATGTTGGGGGGGAATTCTTCCCTGTGAGTATGGTGAGGCCCTGGCACAGGCTGCCCAGGGGAGCTGTGGCTGGCTCGTCCCTGGAAGTGTCCAAGGCCAGGTTGAACAGGGCTTGGAGCAACCTGGGATAGTGGAAGGTGTCCCTGCTCAAGGCAGGGGGTGGAACAGGATGAGTTTTAAGGTCCCTTCGCACCCAAACCAGTCTGGGATTCTACAATTCCAATCCCAATCACCTTCTGAACAAAAGCAAAGCTAGAAGTAGCCCGGGAGTGTTTTATCTTCCTCTTCTTCCCCTTCTTTTTCTTTCTCCCATCCCTGCTCATTCCTTTCCATGACTCCAGCAGACATCTAATGAAGTGAAGGAATTTATACTGGCCAAAGTGGAATGTATGAGGCTGATTGCCTTCATCTTATTACCCTTAATGGGAGCCCATGTAGATAAATCCTCCTGGATCCTGATGGAAGCTTACCTTTGCATATCTGGCATGCAGTGTGAGTTATGGGAATGCCGAGTCTGGGGAAGGGGAGTCACGTGTGTCACCCGCTGCAAAGCACAGGAGTTAATGCGCTCCCGTGGGGGTTTAGGAGTGGTCCCGGTGAGACACAGAGATGGCAGCTCTGGGCCTGCTTTTTGTATAGATGGGTGTTCAGTGGCTGCTTTTGTGGGTGATCAGGGTTTGGGCACTCTTGGCTTGGCCGTGGTGGTGGCCCCATGGGTGGTGGCCTGGGGCTTTTTCACTGGTTTATCGGCCTCCACCACACTGGATCAAAGGGGACAGTGGGAGCCACCATCCTGTCATCCCCACATCTCTGAGATGCTGGAACAGGTCACACGGAGAGGTTGTGGACTCCCCATCCCTGGAAGTGTCCGAGGCCAGGTTGGACAGGGTTTGGAGCAACCTGGGATAGTGGAGGGTGTCCCTGCCTGTGGCAGGGCGTGGAACGAGATGAGCTTTAAGGTTCCTTCCAACCCAAACCAGTCTGGGATTCTGTGATCCCTCCTCAATTCTGGCCATGGATGGCCATTTCCTCTGTGGATAGCAAAGGGAAAGGAGGAGCCATTTCCCAGGGCTGTCAGAGCGACAGTCCTGCTGGTATTTAATTTTTTTCCCCCAATAAGCCCTGAACTCTTTGGCTAATTAAATAGCAAGTGGCTATTAAGCTCTTGACTAGGACTAAGGTTTAATAAGGCAGTAATAGGCACTGTGTGTTTGTACGTGTGTACCCAGCCTGAGGTGGGAAACCTCAGCCCAGGTGCTCTTTGAATAGTCAATAGTTATTTATTAAACATGGGGCAGCTATCCAGCGAAATTTAAATTAAAGACCTGGCTGAGAGATGAGCTTGGATTTAAAGAATTAAAGGGTTAGCAGTTTAGCACAGCATGCACTGGAATCCTAAACCTGCATTCCTAAAACTGGAATAGCAGAAGGAAGCAACACATTGCCATTTAATTTGTGTGAGTTCCCTGTTTGCTCTGCAAATACCAGCGAAGGTTAATGTTTTTAAAAGTTTTGGGCTGGCTCCTTTCCCTCTGATGGCAATCCGAGTGTGGAAAAGCCCAAATGACAGTTCTCCCGGCGGTGTTGTTTCCCACTGGAGCCCTCCAGTTCCTGTTCCTTCCTTGGTGTGGGGATTATTGGCACCAGGTGTGAGAATCATCATGGAATTTTGGGATGGTTTGGTTTATAAGGAACCCTACAGCTCATCCCGTTCCACCCCCTGCCATGGGCAGGGCCACCTTCCACTAGACCAGGATGCTCCAAGTCCTGTCCAACCTGGCCTTGGACACTTCCAGGTATCCTTGGAAGTGTTCAAGGCATCCACAGCTTGTCTGTACAGTCTGTGCCAGGGCCCCACCTCCTTCCCAGGGAGGTGAGGGATCCTCTTTTCTTTATGATCTTCACCAAAAAGTTGATGCTTAGTACCATACAAGAGCGGGGGGGGCCGAAATACCTCAGTTAGGGTGGAAAATTGCGTCCATGGATGGGCGACACCTGCTCAGGGCATGGAATGTCAGTATGAAGTTCATCAGCTCTCAGCATCGCTTTCCCATTCCTTGGCTTCCCTTTCCAGCTGTAGCAATGCTCACTTATTTTTCATTCCATTTTTCTCCGGAGGGGGATGGGCTGGCTCTGTCCTGCTCGCACTTGAACCAGATGCTCTCCGACATCTGGGGACTTGCAGAGCTCCCCCCGCCGAGCCGCTTTCCTCCGGGTTTGTCTTCCCTGCTCAGGCGGCCGGCAGGGAGCTGGTTCCCATCAAGTCAGCTGTGCCTGCAAGCACCTCGCTGTGTGTCAATAACTTCGCTACAGTTGGTTCAGCATTGCTCCAGGAAAAAAAAAAAGGGGAGGGGGAAGTGTGGGAGTGGGGAAAGAGCCTTAACTGCTGCTGTTTATCCCTCTTATTTTCAGTTCATTTTATGCTGCTTCAAACACAGCCGACACTCACCCGGGTCCATTAATGGAAAATAAAGGTCAGGGCTGGAGGCGGCGGCGCTGCCATCCCTGGCTCCCACGTGGTGTGTGGTGAGTGCCAGGGCCGCAGGATTTTCCATTTTATTCTGATCTGGGGGGACCAGCTGGGGCCGAATTGGCCCTGAGTGCTGGCAGCAGCAGCTCTCAGCATCCTGGCCCAGGAATGGGGACAGCACCAGGCAGGATGAGTGCTGGTCACTCCTTGGCCAGGCTGGGTGCTCTGCAGCATGCCTCCTTGTATGAAGAGTATGGATAAAAATAGTACGGCCCGTTCCGACTCTCTTTCAGGGATTTAGGGTCATTCCGGATAAGCTGCGCCGCAAAATCTCACTTGTCCTGAAACATTGCTATCAACCTTCTCCTTAAGGCAGGTTTAGTGATTTTAAGGTTTTGAACAAGATGCAGGTTGTTTGCTGGTGTGCTGATGGTTTCAGGGTGTGTCCCTCCACTTCTCCAAAGTGTCCCAGGAATATGATCAGCTGGAATATCGCCCGTGAGCAGCATGAGTTGCTGACACAGGTCTAGGATCTGGCACTGAGGCTCCTGGACTCCATCTAAGTGGGAAGCACGAGGATTTTGTCAGCGTGATATGGAGGGCTTGAGTCCATGTTTGCGTGTTGTCCAGTGTGTCCAAGGGGATAAGGCACTCTCCTCTTCCAGGAGCAATGCAGAATGGACTTTTATCCATTTTGCTGGTCCTTCAACCCGCAGATCCCATCTCCCCGCATGAAATTAGGGAACCTTGTATGTACCCTTTGGGATTTGCGTTTTGCTTTTTCTTCCCCTGAAAACTGCTGCCGGGCTCCCTGCAGGGCAGCAGGAGATGCTGGAGAAGCGGCTCGCTTTTCCTATGGAATCCATGCCTGTGTGGGCTGCCTGGGGCTCTGGCAGCCCCATCACCTTGCTGTGCCTCTCACTCCTCACTCAGCTCTTTGCTTCATTGCCTTTGACGTGTAAACCTGACCAAACTACGGATCCTGAATGAAAGAGTCAGCAGCAGCAGGTTGGTAGGAGCTGGGTGACAGCAGCTGGAGCAAACCTGGTGGGCAGCAGACCCTTACAGAGCAGGAGTTTGCCCCTCCTGCCTCCCACTGGAGCCAGATAAGTTATTCAAGGCAGGCAAAAGCTGGTTTTGTACCTTGCCTTTGTATTCTGCCTTTATTTGTGGCTTGTCCTCCCGGTTTTAGCTCTGTGTGAGGCAGCTCCTGCCTCTCCCTCGTGCACAGTCGGCGGGTGATGTCTCTATCAGGCTCGTGCTGAGCATCCCTCCCCGGTGTGGCAGCGCTCCCCCATTCCCAGCTCTCCCAGCCGCCTCCTGATGTTGCAGCGTGACAAAGTTCTCCTGCCGCTGCCCTCGGGCTCTGCGCTCCAGCTCTGACAGGGATGGGGATAGGGGAGCTTCGTTTCCCGGTCGGATACAAAATCCGTGGTGCTTTATTCCTTCCAAGGCACTCACCTGGACGCTCCCCTGCGGTCAGGATGCTCCTGCTCCTGCTTTCTCACATCTCCCTCTTGCCTTATCTCCTAACTTTTTCTTGCGCAGGCTGTGAAGATCATCCCTGCTTCTCCAAGGAGCATCTCCAGGACTTCTCCGTGGGCAGCGAGCCCCGGGGCAATGGGAAACGCTCTTTAGGACCAGCAGATCTTCGTGTTTGTATTTCAAAGCACCAGTGGAGTGGGACTGGGATTTTTGCCAGAGTCTTGCTAGAGGGAAAGTTTTCTCTGGCTCAGTTCACACAATGAAGAACTCTCTTTTTCCCTCTCTGCTTTATTCTGATACCTTTTTAACAGGATCAGCTAAATAAGCAGATAGAGTGTACCAGTTCACAGGCCCCTAGAGGTGAGGAGCCACTGCAGATTAAAGTATTTTTTTATGATCTCCAAAGCAGCTGTATTTTATATGCTGGCCCTGTTTTGCTGATCCTATTAAGGGCTATCGTGGAACACAGCACCCCGTGGCTGTGTGTGTCTGGCTTTCTGGGAGCAGGGCTTTTGGGTCGTGTGGAGGATCTTGTGCCTTGCCTCGCTGCCTGCCTTCCCAGACCCTCAGACAAAAGGTCTCTCCATAGGCTAAAAGGGGATTTCTATTTATTCAGGACCAAATTCCACAAAGTCCTTTAGGAAAAGACATCTCCCACATCTTGAAGGTCACCCTCTGCTCTGGAGTGACTCATGCTCTGTTGGGATGGAGGGAACTGTGATAGTTCAAGGGTCAGGCTGGAAATTCCTTAATTGCATTAATCGCTGTATGGGATGCAGAGGGGGAGGGCAAGGTCAGGGGACGCGTTCTCTCCTTCTCTCCCCTTTGCCAACTCTCCCATGTCTCGGGGGGTGTGGCTTCATGTCACCCCACCGGTGCCCTGAGGTGCGTTACTGCTCTTCCAGCACATCTCCATCCCTGCCCTGTTTGCATTGCAGCCCCTGGCCCGGGGGCTGTGCAGTGATTTGGGGTGTCAGCGTGAGCCAGTGATGAGAGGCACGGATTTCCTTCCTCCCCCTGTTCTTGCACTGCTGGAAACCCAACGTTAATCTGAGTTTTTAAAGCCAGCTCTTGTGCACAGTGCTGGGCCCACTCACCCCTGAGCCACCTGTCAGCTCCAGAGGAGCCTGCCCAGGGACCCCCTCTCACACTAATGAATAAGGACAGTAATTAATGATTATTGCTATTTGTGTTGAGGACTATGACTGCTGTCACCGCTGACTGCTCTGGCAATTACCAAGGCTGCTCCCTCCCTGCTCTGGCCAGCGGGCGAGGAGGAGGAGGAGGAGGAGGAGGAGAAGAAGGAGGAGGAAGAGGAGGAGGAGGAGGAGAAGGAGAAGTCACAGAGATGCTCAGGAGTCACAGAGATGCTCAGGGCTGGCCATCTCCAAAGTGTCCCCCAGCATCACCTTGCCGAGCGTGGGAGCACCCAGCAGCAGGTCCCCGTGGTGCTCCAGCCACCTCACCCTCCTCCTCCTCCTCCTCCCAGTATCAATCAGCCTGTTGGAGCTTTCCCAGATGGGTCTCACTTTCTGTTCCATCTCATTTGACACTTCATCAGCTGTAGACGGCAGAGAGACGTGTCAGCTCCTGAGATCCATCCCCGACCTGCCAAAAGGCTTGTGCTCCTTGGCAAGAAATGTGATTATTCTGCTTTGCGGCAGAGATTTCTCTTGGTGTTATCTTGGGGGAGGAAGTCTCAGCCCCCATCCCATTTCCTTCCCCTTTCCCAGCAAAGTCTTGGTGCTTATTCTGGCCTGATGCAGATGTGACTGTGCTTCACTGAGTTAAGCACAAACTGACACCTGCCGTGTGAAAATCCCAGCAGCATAAAGAGTTTGTGGTCAAAAGAGGGGGAAACCCCTTGAGTTCCCCTATGGAAGTGCTCTGAGCATGAAGATCTCTCCTGGTAGCTCTGGTGCCTGCTCAGTGTGGAGGCAGCTACATCTGTACCGCTCCAGGAGCCTCGTACCTTCCCATTCCAGCCTTCCAAATTCAGCTGGAAAGCTGCTGAGCCACGCCCCAAATTCCCCCGAGATCCAGCTGCTCATCCCTCGCTGCAGCTGGTTCTCACTCTCGTGTTCCAGCTGCTGCCTGGGTGGCTGGTGGCTGGTGGGAAGAACCCGTGGCAGAGAGAAGAACTCTCTGTATTTTTCCACATTCCAATGTTTTCTCTGTGTGTGTCCCATAAACAGTAATGATGGACATTACGTTTTGAGGCTGTTTGAAGGGAGAACATAAAACCTAATAGGTAAAAATAGGCTTTTCCATGCAAATTCCATAGGAAATTAAACACAGCCCAGCTTTCAGCAGGTTTTGTGATGCCCCTTTCCATGGGGCTGGTGCTCCCCGGGGCTCAGCTCTTCCCGTGGAGGTGGGATACCATCCCTGGGCTCTGCTGCAATCAGCTCAAACGGAGGAAAAGATGTCTTTGGAATTGCTGGCAGGTGGAGAAGCTAAAGGAGGTGAGGATTTAAGAGCCTGGATTCCTCCCGTTGCGTACTGGGGCTGTGACTTGTGATAACGCCCCAAGGCACCAACAGAAATGCACGTCATAAATTAGAACCAAAAATGTGATTACTTTGTCGCTTGGAAGACAAATGTGTGTGCCTGGGGAGTAACAAAGCAGGTTTGATTTGTTGTTGTTTGTACTATGTTTACTATTATTATAACTTATTCCAAATTATTCCAGTCTGGAACGGAGAGGAGACTGTAGCTGGCAAACCTCTTTTGAGGGTGGGTTTGGAGAAGGGGCCAGATGCCAAAAAGCTGAGTGTCATGGCATGAAATTGTCTTGAATATCGGGATGCTGGTGGGAAAATTGGGAAGGTCTGGATAAGGTCTGGATACTGGAGGACGTTGAGTGCAGCTGGTGCACATCAGCTGGAGATCCCGACTCTGGAGTGCAATCACCGAGAGGGTGGGGAGGCCCTGGCACGGGCTGCCCCAGGAAGCTGTGGCTGCCACATCCCTGGCAGTGCCCAAGGCCAGGTTGGACAGGGCTTGGAGCAACCTGGGATAACGGAAGGTGTCCCTGCCCATGGCAGTGGGTGGAACGAGACGATCTCTAAGGTCCCTTCCAGCCCAGACTATTCTGAGATTCTGTGATAAAATAAATCAGAGAGAATTGTCACCTCCTTCTGGGGACAGAAAGCTGAGGCGGAGCCCTGCTGGATGCTTGCCCACCCTGGGTAACCTTCAGCTCAGAGCTGAGTCCTTGACTTTGGACCCAGCTTGCTGCTCTACCCCTCCCTGGGAGCAGCATCTCCTGGGAGCAGCACGCTCCTGAGACCCTCCAAGGCACGGGGTGACTGACAGAGGATCCTCCCGTATTTGCTCCCCCGTAGGAGCAGAAATCTCCAAAGAAAGCTCCATCCCCCGTCATTCCTGACCAGGGAAAAAAGAAATGGAGCTTCTAATGCCCGTCTCCACAGGAATCTCTAATGCTAAAGAGCTTAGAGGGAGCACTCATGACTTTGAGAAGAGTAAAAGCCTCCCTTGTCCCCTAAGCGGTGTCCAGCTCAGTGAGCCAACACACTCTGATACCATGGCAGATGGGTATTTCTAGCATTTGTTTTGATGATGAAAGTGTACATTGTGCTCAAAGATGCCCCCAGGACACATTGTTCTCTGGATAAAGGGATGAAAATTAAAACTAAGTTTCCTAGGTCAAAAGGACGCTCATTAAACCATTCAGGCCTAAGAGAAAAGAGGGAGAATAAAAAAAAAAAGGCCCAGCTGACAAAACCCAGCACTTTCCTTAAAGGAAGGTGGCTGTGGAGGAGGTGAGCGGGATCAGTTTGTTGTGTGTGCTGGCACAGCTCAGTTTGGATGGTGATCTTGGTGCAATGCACGTTGTCCCCTGTTAGGGAGCAGGTTTGGGGCTGAAAACTCTGGAGTAATTCTTATTTTAGGGTGGTATCCAGTGTGGTCATGCCAGGCAGGAAAAGGCAAAGCCATGGGGTTTAATCCAGGAACAAAACATCAGGATTTGGTTCCATGCATCAAGAAGGTGGTGGGAAGTCAGGGCTGTGGTCAGTTGAGCTGATAGCGGGAGCAGCATTGCAGGAATGGGATCGCCCACTGCAATACTGCAAGGTGTGTGGGAAAAGAGGGAAAAAAAGGGACAAACTGGAGGAAAATGCAGATTTCCTTTAGTTTTGGGTCCGAGCAGGGGCTGTGCCTGCTCTCTGCTCCCTCTGTGCCTGCTGGGCTTTGCCCTCTGCTTTCCAACCCTTCACTGCTGAAGAACAAGCCAGGAGCCCCTTAAGAACCACGTTTCCCTCGGAGAATGGAAAAACACCGCGTTGTGGAGATGGAAATGCCAATCAGGGGGAGCCAGGGGAAGAGAGGAACAGCGTGTGGCCTCTGCAAATTGCAGGAAAAGTGACACAGTTATTCAGAGCCGCTCGGGAAGGGAGGGAGCTTTAGCGGATGGATGGGAAAAGTGGTCTCGGATTCCTTTTATAAACACATTATTGAGCCAGCATGGACAAATTGGTTCCCATTTTTGTTGCCCCAGCTGTATAAAATGGGACTGATTTTTTACCTGCTGCCTAACAGGGGTGTGAGAGAAGCTTGGGTTGTTCTTGCCAAGCGCTTGGGGCATCCCTGGAAAAGCGAAGCCACGGAAAGGCCGGGCACTTTTGGGGCTCAATAACAGGTTCAGGCACTCAGCTATCAGATTTAGGCTCTAAACTGTTGTTATCCCATTGGAAAATATGTAAGGGCCGTCCAGGCCACCCAGCAAATAATCAGATTTTGTTACTCACCGTATTTAAGAGAGGAATTAAAAAACATCCCATGTTTTCAAGGCGACCTCCTTCCCAGAAACAACCCCAAACCAACAATCCTCCTGTTTATTTTTCAGTGTGTCTATTTTGGAGCTGCTGCTCCCCTCATCTGGGATTTGATTTGCCCTCCAGAGATCAGCAGAGATCATCAAGTGTCATTTTAGTTCTCTCCTCTAGATCAAGGGAGAAGATTAATAGATGAGGCTTTTATTGTGCGTGTGCTGGAGTGTGGAGCTCTTGTTTCTCCTTAAACGTTTCCTGTCTGGAATTAAATTTGGGACTCTCTGCCCCAGAGTTAACACCAAATTCCTCCTTTATCCGCCACAAAATCACACCAGAATTATGGATCCCCTCCACAGCAAGAAATACCCTGGGGCTGCCAAGTTTTTCATCCTTTTCCCCATCCTCCACCAACCCCCATTTCAATTCTGTCATTAAAAACGTTCCTTTTGATCTGGAAATTAATTTCCAGATAAACTCAGGCACATGGGAGCGTGCAGGGCCGTGTGCATCCATGAGCAGGAAGTGGTTTGGTGGCACCAGCTGCGGATCAATCCCAAATTCTGTGACATCCCTGAACCCCAGCAGCACCAAGTGTAACAAGTTTTTGTAGGATTAAACTCTTTTATGGAAAAATAGATATATAGGAGTGTGAATATACTTTTTTTTTTTTTTTAAATTTCAGTTCCCTCCTCCATCCCCGTTTTTTCCGAGCTTTTCCCTTTGAGGGTGGCAGGGCTTTTTTGAGGAGCTTCACGCCTTTCTCCATGCAATATTTTCTCACCTGCTTCCAAAGCCAAGGCAGTTTTCCTGATGCTCCGGCTGATAGGGAGTCCTGCTGTAATCCCAACTTTCCTTTTCACTTTGAAGTAAGTCTCTATTCAGGGTGGTTAAGCACAAAAGCTCCAAAAGGCAGCTGCTGAGGGCTTAAAAACAGAGAGAAAAGAGGGAAAAATACGAAAAAGCTGCAACTGCATCATTTTTTTTCTAGTCCTTTTGTATTTTAAGGGCTGTATTCACCTAATGAGGAGTGCCTGGGGAAAAGGGATCCCTTCAGAGCAGCGGTGGGACACGTGGGAGGAGAAGGGGTGGGAATCACAGATTTCCAGGATGGTTTGAGTTGGAAGGGACCTTAAAGCTCCATCTCATCCCACCCCCTGCCATGGCAGGGACACCTCCCACTGTCCCAGGTGGCTCCAAGCCCTGTCCAGCTTGGCCTTGGACGCTTCCAGGGATCCAGGAGCAGCCACAGCTTCTCTGGGCACCCTGTGCCAGGGCCTCACCACCCTTACAGGGAACAATTCCTTCCCAATATTCCATCTAACCCTACCCTCTGGCACTGGGAAGCCATTCCCTGTGTCCTGTCAGTCCAGGCCTTGTCCCAAGTCTTTCTCCAGATTTTTTGGAGCCCCTTTAGGCACTGAAAGCAGCTCTAAGGTCTTCCTGGAGCCTTCTCTTCTCCAGCTGGACACCTGCTCCCAGCCTGTCTCTGCAGGGACGGTGCTCCACCCTCTGGAGCATCTCCGTGGTCTCCCCTGGGCTCTGCCCATCAGCTCTACATCCTTCTGTGGGATGGGAAGATGGGAGAATCCCAGAATCCCAGACTGGTTTGGGTTGAAAGGAGCCTTGAAGCTCATCCCACCCCCTGCCACGGGCAGGGAGACCTTCCACTATCCCAGGTGGCTCCAAGCCCCGTCCAACCTGACCTCGGACACCTCCAGGGAAGGGGCAGCCACAGCTTCTCTGGGCAGCCTGAGTTCATTAATAAATTTCATTTCCTCGTGCCTCAGTTTCCCTTTCTCTGCTATCACCCGGGCTTGGGAACACGCTTGGGAAGGGTCCATGGACTGAGCACAGCCTTGGGCGATGCTGAGAACCTTAATCCAGACCTAAAAGGTGCTTAAAAAAATCCTCCCTGCTTGACTTTCAAGTGGATTTATCCGTAATTCACTCTCCATGTATGTACTAGGAAGGATTTGGGCTCTCAGAGGGTGGGTTTAGGGTTTTTTAAGACGTATTACTTTTTTATTCTTTAAAGGCAGCACACGAGGGGAAAAAGCAGCTAAGTTCACCTTTAAGGATTTATTGTCATTTCTCTAGAGCAGGTATTTACCGGGGGTATTTCTCGGAGGAAATGACTGTCGATTATAAAAAGTAAAATAAAATAATAATAATAATAATAATAAAAAAACCCCTCTCTTCTGAAGCCAGTAACCTTGTGGAGTGATGGATTGTCTCGCTGAAAGTGGAGTTAGGGAGAAATGGAGACGGAGAGGAAGAAATGTAGATACTGTAACATACTCCAGGGGGTCGGGAAAGGGATATGAATTATTAAGTAAAATTAATAATTGAAGTAATTAACAGCTGCAAGAGATTTTTGTCCATCCTCCACATAATAGGGGAGCAATGTTTAGTATCAAGCTGGAGTAACCACGAGTAATTTGATGTTAATTAATTCGTTGGCTCAGTATTCCAAGCATTTATGCGTGTTTTCTTTCTTATAAATATATTAATAAGTTTAAGTCATTCTACAAAAGTAATTTCGAAAATAATAATAATAAAAAGAGCCCTGGCAAACGCAAGTCATTTATTTTTGATCAGTAATTAAAATGGCTTTTCCCCCACTCTCGTGTACATCAGAGGAAAATGGCTTTGTTCCGAGGAGCTTCTAATCCTTATTCTCCTTCCTCTGAAAGGAATTGATGCCGTTGCTTGTTTGGGCCCAGATTTATGGATTATTTTTCATTGTGGGCTGTTGGAGTTTGTTGCTGGAGCTCCTGAAGACGGGAGGTTTTCCTTCCCCAGCCCCACTGCTCTGAACCCCTCGGAGAATTCAGGAGAGACTGGAGAGGCTCTAAAAGATGGAGTTAAAGGATGTATTTGGGGCAGATAAATTGGGGAGTGCTGGATGAGTGGGTGGTGGATGTGGGTAGGAGGAGCCAAACCCCTCTGGAAGCCCTGCTAGGAGGGAAATCCATCCAGAGGGGGATCCAGGGGCAGATAAATGGGTGCAGTGGGGTTGATTGCAACCCCAAATGCTCCTCAGCAGGGTCGGAGGTGCAGGATGCAGAGGGAAACAGGGATGCTTGAAGGATGTGTGGCTGTGGCAGGGCACAGCACTGCTCCGCTGACCTTCAGCTCTGTCTTTGGGGTGGAAAGGATCCCAAATGTCCCCGTTTGGAACAGCAACGGTGTCCAACACCTGTCCTGGGATCTGCTCCTTCTGCTCACGTGAATGTCACAGTGAAATACCACAACTCGGAGCGGTATGGTTGTTCTTCAGGAAAGGGTTGGTCCGGATAAAGTCTGTGGGGTTTTCCAGGGGCCGACAGCCCCAAACTGAATCCCAGGCCATGCTCCTGGAAGCAAATTCCCTTTCAGAGCTGAGGTGGCAGAGACAGTGCTCTCTGTGCTTCCACCTGGGGAAACTGAGGCCACAGTGGCATTTGGGAGAAAAGGCTCGGGGCTCCAGGCAGTGTTATTTTGCCTCTGGATTGGGATCTGGGGTGGAATGCTCAGTGTTTGGGATGCTCTGTGGGATGCTCCATGTTTGGGATTCTTGGTGTGTGGGATGCACTGCATTCGGGATGCTCTGTGTTCAGGTTGCTCAGTGTTTGGGATGCTCTGTGGGATGCTCCCTGTTTGGGATTCTCTGTGTTTGAGATGCACTGCATTCAGGATGCTCTGTGTTCAGATTGCTCAGTATTTGGGATGCTCACGATTTGGGATACTTGGCATTTGGGATGCACTGCATTCAGGATGCTTGGTGTTTGGGATGCTTGGTATTTGGGATGCTCTGCATTCAGGATGCTCCGTGTTTAGGATGCTTGGAGTTTGGGATGCTCAGTGTTTGGGATATTTGATGTTCGGATGCTCAGTGTTTAGGATGCTTGGCATTCAGGGTGTTCAGTATTTGGGATGCTCCATGTTCAGGCTATTAAGCATTTGGGATGCTCAGTGTTTGGCATGCTTGGCGTTTGACTTTTGGGATGCTTGGTATTTGGGATGCTCAGCATTCGGAATGCTCAGTGTTCGAGATGCTCGATGTTCAGGATGCTCTGTGTTTGGGATGTTCTGTGTTTAGGATGTCAGTGTTTGAGATGCTCGGTGTTTGGGATGTCAGTGTTCTGGATGCTCTGTGTTTGGGATGTTCCATGTTCAGGATGCTCATTGTTTGGGATGTCAGTGTTTGGGATGCTGGGTGTTTGAGATGTTCAGTGTTTGGGATGTTTGGTGTTCAGGATGCTCATTGTTTGGGATGTCAGTGTTTGGGATGTTCAGTGCTTGGGATGCTCAGTGTTTGGGATGCCAGTGTTCTGGATGCTCTGTGTTCGGGATGTTTGGTGTTCGGGATGCTCATTGTTTGGGTTGTCAGTGTTCAGGACGTGGGTATTTGGGATGTTCCATGTTCAGGATGTTTGGTGCTCAGGACGTTGGTGTTCGGTATGCTCTGTGTTTGGGATGTTTGGTGTTCAGGATGTGGATGCTTGGGATGTTCAATGTTCAGGATGTTTGGTGTGCAGGACGCAGGGATTTGGGATGTCAGTGTTTGGGGTGGTTGGTGTTCAGGATGTGGATGCTTGGGATGTTCAACGTTCAGGATGTTTGGTGTTCAGGACGCAGGGATTTGGGATGTCAGTGTTTGGGATGCGCACAGGCTGTGGCAGCAGATGGAGGCTGTTGGATGGCAAATGGCATCTCCGTCCTCCGGGAGCAGCGGGATGTTATCTGCAGGCAGCAGCAGCAGAGTCCCTTTGCAAAGCTCAGCACAAAACAGTGGAGCAGGGAAGGAACTGATTCCCATCCTCATCGGCAGATGGGAGCGAGGCCTATTTCTGGCCTGGCTGTGAGAGAGGAGGTTGCAGGGAGTTTGGATATCCAAGCTGCTTTGGAGCTGGGTACCAGGGGCAGTTAAGGTGCTGAGCTGGAGGGATGGAGGAGGGAGTCTGAGGAGATGGAGCAAAGGGTGGGAAATCCTTTTTTTCCCCCACTCCAAATGCTGTGGGAGCTGCGAGGTGCCTGGCGGCAGGGACCGACTGCTCCTGCCCCAGGGAGTGAAAGCATTAAAAGTTGGAAGTTAAAATGATGGAGCTGAGCTATAGCAGCAGAGTTCTGCGCATTTCTCCCACTCAGGGATTTGCCCTATATTTAATTTTTTTTCCCTGACTGCTTTAGTGACTCTGTAAACGTTGCGGAGTTTTTGTGTCTTTTTTTTTTCCCTTCCTGCTAGATGAAGTGGGTTTGGTTTTTATTGAATCAGTTCCCTCCGAGGATAGAGGTTGCGAGTGGATAAAACCTCTTTCAATCCCGTAAAAATGCCGTCAGGGGATTCACTTAAATTTATTTAATCCTGTGCACTTTATCGCGGTCACTTCATCATGGCAGGTAAGTGGATGCTAATGGATCCCTTCTTTTTATGGCCTGCAGCCTCCTGGAATTAGATCCCCCAGCTGCAAATCTCTTGTTTGTGGTTGGCATTTTATCTTCTTTCTTTTATTTGATTAGTGGAGGGAGTGAGAGGCAGGACACCTGTTTCAGGGAATTAAGGCCAGGACAGCTCGTTGCTCTAATCTACTCTGACCTTCTGGGTGGCTTCAGCCAAAATTTCACCGGGAAGAGAGGCTCCGAGGGGGTCAGGACGTGAAATCCTCGCTCCAGCCGTCCCGTCCCTGTGAGCCGGGATCTCTCGGTCCAGGTTTGTGTTGATAAAAACCACACAAAGCTTCTGCTCTTCTCTGCCTCGGTGATGAGTCAGGGTTGATGTGAATTTGCCTCTTCTGATGGCCTGATTCACTCTGCTCCAAACCTGACAGGCCCTTTTCACTGAAACGTTGAACTTCATTGTCACCGAACCATTTTCTTTTATAAAGTCGAAGTGTTTGGGTGCTTTCGGGTGAAGGTTGTTGAATTGCCTGCTCCATTAATGCTTTTAAAACGGAGATATTTTTTCCTGTGCTGTCACAATTCTGCACAATTTTTTTTTCCCCCAAACCTGCTTTAGTATTTAATTTTGCCTGCTAAATCTGGAGGCTTGTCCTGTCTGACCTCCGAACTCCAGCCAGTGTGATGCTCAGGCTCAAGGATGAGGGATGCTGACCCCACGTGGTCCAGCCCCACCTGGGAGCTCCAGCACCTGCGATGCTGTTGAATCCTTTCCCACCTGGAAAATACATTATCCAGCTTTAGCATCAAGAAGTGCGGTGCCTGCATGGAAATTCCGGCCGGTTTAGGCTTTGGAGAGCCTGAGGGCTGCAGAGTTTGTGTTCTAGGGCATCACCGTGTTGTCCCCAAGGAACACCTGCAAATCCGTCCCAGAGAGCTGAAAGGCTCCTCAGGCTCTCATGGAATGTGTTGTAGGGTCTTATCTTAAGGAAAACCTTACCTAGGGGATATAAATGTCCTTTTACAGCACCAGGCACCCAAATGGATCCCGAGTCCAGAATACTCTGCAGGGGAAAAGCAAAGCCTGATGTGGGGAAATAAACCCAGTGGTTGGTGCCATGGGAGGAGTGGTGCTTGTTGATTCCCAAAGGGATTTATTGCCTCTTGGAAGGGATCCTCCTCAGACCAGAGCATCCCTCAGCAGCCGCTTCCCTCCCGTGTCCCCCAGGCAGCGGAAGGCTGGCGTTGGAGTGTTAATGGAAAAACTAAATAACGCTGGAAACGCAGAACCATCGGGTGAAAAACAGCGAGTTTGAGTTATTAAGGAGCCCTCTCGTCACTCACTGCAGAGAGAGAGGGGGAAAGGGAGGGAATATTGGTGTTTGGGAAGCCCAATTATTTCTGAACTGCAGACAGTCTTATTAACTTGGGCAGAAAATTAATTACTCTAATTAGAAAAACTCATTGGAGTTTGGTGAGGAGTTAGTGGGGGAGATGATAGTGGTGGAGGGGAGTTGGGGAGTCACAGCAGCCGTGGGAGGGAGGGGACAGAGGCACACACGAGCAATGGGGGCGATGCTCAGATTAATGGGAGAAAAGAACAGATAGGGGAGAGAAAGGAAGATTTTTTTAGTCATAATGGTCTAAATTTAGCAAATTTAGTCTTTAAAAAGCATGAGTATTCTTATATGTGCACACTCATATATATATATATAGAATATATATATATATGCACAGACTCATGTATATATATATATATAAAATAGATCTAGAATGTAACGCGGAGATTTATCCGACTTTCTGTGGGTGGCTGTATTTATTTCCGATGCGCCAGCCTGTCAGCATGGGGGGTTGTTAGAAAGTGCTGGGTGGGTGGTTTTTTTATCTTCACGGATTTATGAAGTCCTTAAAACATCTGTTCCATCCTGATTCCACAGTCCTTCAGCAGCTCGGGGAGAGGGAGATGTTCCTCGGCAGAGCTGTCTGGCTGCGCATGGTTTGGATAAAGATGCATTTGCTGAGTGTTAATAGTGGTGGTGCAGGAAGGGGGAGCAGGATCCTTCCTTGGAAGGGATCCCAGGAAGGAAATTCATCCAGGATTGATGCTGGTGGGGCAAAATGCTGCGGCATGGGAGTGGGAAATCAGGATTTGGGATTTTTGAAGGAGTCTTGCAGGAGTTCAGTAAGAAATCAATTTTCCCTTCTTTCCTCCTATGAGCTGTGGTTACAACGTGAGTGTATTCACTCATCCCCACATAGGTGATGACAAACACTTGATTCCCAGGCACATGGTGGGGTCCTTGGGACTGTCCTGCGCAGGGCCAGGATTTGGGTTCAATGATCCTTATGGGTCCCTTCCAGCTCAGGATATGCTATATTTCAATGATCTTGACTCAAGAATACTGAGGCCAGAGATGGGCAAGGACCTGGATGTGGAAGTCAGCCTCCTCCTCACAAAACCCAGCAGCCGACCTTGTAATACTAAAAAAATTCCAAAAACTGAGATACACAGCACAGATCTGGATGAACCGGAGCTCTCTGGTGTTCGGGATCCTGGTGTCACCACCTCGCCAAGCTGAATGTGCAACACCCAGCCTCTGGAGAGAAGGGATCGTGCCAGGATCTACAGCTCAGCTGCAGCCCTACACGGAGCACCCTGTACCCCCACCCCGAGCCCCAGCGCCGTGCCCGTGGTGACATTGTGGGACCGGCAGTGGCTGAGCCGACTCTCCGGCCCCGCCGGCTGCACAGCCCCCGGCTTCTCCCCAGTGCCTTTGCTCTGCTGCCTTTGCTGCCTGTTACTGAAATAACCTGTCAAGCTCTCGCTAATAATGAGCCATAAGTCAGATTCTCTCTGGTAGGTTGCCCTGGGTGTCTATCACAGTCTTTAGGGGTGACCCAATTATGGTAATTGGCCAATTTTGCTACCGGTGTTCAAAAAGAATTGCCAAACAAAGGAAGAGAAATCAAAGTTTCCTAGAAATTAGCAGAAACCTCAAATCTAGCTATTTTTCAGACCCTCTTTTTAAAGGCATGAGGTGCCTTTAATATTAACCTCTTCAGTCTGATACCTGCAGAGAAGAGTGAAATGAAACCCCAAACGCAGCAGAGCACGTCAGTGATGCTCCACTTGGGTACTACATCGCGTACTCCATCCCCAGGATTGCTCACAACCCAGAGATACAGACATTTGTTCAGCTTCAGAGCACGAAACTATGTATTTAGAGCAGTAGTTTCCCTCCCACTCAGTCATAAGACCTTGATTTTGCAAGAATCTCTCAGATTATACAGAGATGGACTCAAAGGGGGAAGGCAGAGGAGAGATTTCTTTTCCACCCAGCTGTGTATGACATGTACCTCCAGTTAGTCAGGGCAAGATAAAGGGAATAAAGAACCATTTTAGCCCCATCCTTGCTCCTTTCCACCTGCCACCATCCACCTTCTCTTTCCCTACTCGCTGGCCTTGTGTAGAGCACCGGTATTATTTCTGCATCAGAATAATAATAATACAGAGAGAACACACTGCTACGACTGCTGTGACCTCCTGCCCAGCGGGCTCCGCAGAAACGCTGCTGGAATTGCAACTTGGCACCGAGCTTTGTAGTGAAGCATTGCTCCTGGCTAATCTATAATTTACAAAACACACTCAGATTCATTTTTTATGGTCTGTTTTGATATGATGCCATTTAAAAAGCGGAGAGAAACAACGCACCTTTTTAAAGGTTGCTCCTGGTTCTTCTTGCTCTTTTTTTCCCTTTCTTTTGGGAGGGCACGTTATTTTTGTTGCTGTTGCCATCTGGCCACAGAAAGGGAATTTCTTCCTCTCGCAGGTGTTGGACTATTCCCTGCAGTGCTGGGGACAGTCTTGTGTCACAACCTGCACCTTCAGCATGCAAACTGGCTGTGCCCACACCCCTCTGCTCCTGTTGGCTTTTCCCCCCTCTACTGCCTTGGGGTACATATTTCAAAGGAGGAAAATGGTGTTTCCTTCCACCCTCAGCTTTTGCTCAGGAAGGCTGGGCAGGGATAGAGAGGGAGAACCCACTGGGTGATGCTGACATCCCCTGACGCCCCCAGGGTGATGCTTTGACTTCCCACCTGCACCATCATCCCATACCTCCTGCAGCCTCTGAAAAGGGGCTATAAAATTCCTGGTACGCCAAGAGGAAGAGTTTCTGCTGGCGGTGGGGTGGCTCAGCACAGAGGGCAGAGCCTTTTTCGGGGGGCCAAGGCTGGTTTCTCTGGTGGCAGTGCTTCTCCCAGGTGTTTTATTGCCTGCAGGCTCCTCTCCTCTTCCGTATGCCGTTTTATGGTGCCCCTTCCTGACTAATGCGAATCCCATCCGGCATATATTAGCGGGAAGGGCATCGTTAGCAGGAAGAGCAGCACCGTGAAAAACCAACCATGAATCTTCTCGGGCGCGCAGGGCTCTGCGAATAGCTCAGGAGGGATTAAATATGCTCATCTCCACAATCCGAAGGGAAAGGAAGAGGTTTCTCGTCAGCCCCCGGCTGCAGCGTGTCCGTGGTAGGATGATGTAGCTATAATTAACCTCCTCCCCGACGGAGACTGAGCTGCTTTGCAATCCCCCACGAGCTGCCCAGTGTGGGAAGCAGGGTCTTGAGCAGGAAAAGCTTCATATCTGTTGATAGATAGAGGCCATGATCTTCAGCACCCGGGTCCTGGGGTGCAGGGAGCACCCGCAGACCTCGTGCTCCTTTACATCCGTGTGCGGGTTGGAGCTCGGGTGTTTTATGCCTCCCTTCATCCATGAAAATAGGGAATGCCAGCCCACTGGTGCGGAGATCGGCGCTCCTCCAGAGATGGATGGGAAATAGCTTATCTCTCCTGACATTTCCATGCGGTCCCAGAGATCTTCAGCTGTTAGTCAAACCTTGAGGAAAGAGAGGCACAATCCACTTTCTGTGCCATCCAAATTATCCGGGTGGATGCTGTTCCATCGGGTGTGTTGCTGCCAGGTGTGTGATGGGAGAACAGGTCACACATACAGCTGATCCGTGGCAGCTTGGTCTCCTACAGCAGGGCAGGTGGATTCAGTGGGGTTCTGGTGCTAAAAAACGGTTCAGGCAACACAAGCCTCTTGAGGAAGGTGCGTTTTGGAGGGGGAAGGTGCTCCTGGGTATGTCTGGAGGGAGAGATGGAGTGTGAGCCTGTCAGAGCGAGTCCAGAGGAGGCCACGGAGGTGTTCCAATGGCTGGAGCCCCTCTGCTCTGGAGCCAGGCTGGGAGAGCTGGGGGTGCTCACCTGGAGAAGAGAAGGCTCCAGGGGCACCTCAGAGCCCCTTCCAGTGCCTAAAGGGGCTCCGGGAGAGCTGGAGAGGGACTGGGGACAAGCGATAGAGTGACAGGACAATGGGAAATGCCTTCCCACTGCCAGAGGGCAGGGTTCGGTGGGATAATGGGAGGGAATTCCTGGCTGTGAGGGTGCTGAGGCCTGGCACAGGGTGCCCAGAGAAGCTGTGACGGCCCCGTCCCTGGGAGTGTCCAAGGCCAGGTTGGACGGGGCTTGGAGCAACCTGGGACAGTGGGAGGTGTCCCTGCCATGGCAGGGGGTTGGAAGGGGGTGGTCTCAGAGGGCCCTTCCCACCCAAACCGTCCTGGGATTCCGTGAGAAAGCGGCTGGCAGGGGCTGGCAGGGTGGGACATTCGACTCCACCCCTGTGGCGATGCTGTGACATCAGTCACTGGGTTAAGAGGCATCAAAGTCAGTGCCATGTCTGAGGAGGAGTAAAGCAGGAGTAAAGCAGGAGTAAAGCAGGAGTAAAGCAGGCTCTGGGGAGGAGCACGTGGGTGAGGAGCACTGAACAGAACCAACCTCATAATGAATGCTGCTGTTACAGCACCTGTCACAACTGCTCGGCAGTTTAATACTCTGCAATTTCAGATGAGAGAAACATCTTTCGCTGATGATTGCCGCTTCTTTTTTTAAAAGAGAAAAAATATTCCGTTCTCTCAGTGTTTATTTTCCATTCACCCTTTTTTAAATGTGGGGAAACTGAGGCAGCACGTTGCACCTGCAGTCCTAGGGGTGAGGGGTGATGTGGGTTCCTGTGGCACTGCTCCCCCTCCTATCCCCTGCTCCTGTAAATTCTCGGAAAAGAACTGCGTAATGTTCTTTGTGGAAGTCCACATAGCTCTGACTCTCTGCATGGTTAATATTTAGGTCAGCAGAATCTAATTCCTTTTAAAATCATAATATTATCATTGTAATTGCAAATGTTTTCATTAGGCATAGGCACTGGAGAGCCTGGCACAAGCCTGCAAAGGGGCTTTGTTTCTTGCTCGGGTGTCCTGGCTCCAGAGGAATAGCAAGGAATACTTTGTCCCTCTTTATATCCCACCTCCAGACCTGTAGCTGATGCAGGGACTTGTGGCTGTGCCCTGCCAGCATCGGAGCGTGGACAGGGAGGGACACGAGTGGTGTTCCCAGGCTGTCATTTGAGTGTCGCCTTCCCGGCGCACTTCCGATTCCGCGGCAGAGAGAATTAGCTTTCCTTAAGTGAGGTCCTGTGTCTCCAAGTCAGGGCTCTGCTTCCAGAGAACGAGGCAAAACTCTCCGGGGATCCAGCCTTAATACCACCTGCCTGGGAGTCCTGATAGGGGACTTAGTGCTGAAATTAATATTCATCCTTTGTGGGGGGACTTACGATCCTGCTCCCCATCGCGGGGGGTGGGGGGATTACAGCCCTTTCCAAGAGGGATGGCATGGGGATGGCTTGCTTTGGGATGGGGATCGGAGGAGGGGCTGTCTGTTCCCAAATATCCCTGTCCCAGGGATGTGACACAGGAGGGGCTGAGGAGGGGCTGTCTGTTCCCAAATATCCCTGTCCCAGGGATGTGACACAGGAGGGACTGAGGAGGGGCTGTCTGTTCCCAAATATCCCTGTCCCAGGGGCTGAGGAGGGGCTGAGGAGGGGCTGTCTGTTCCCAAATATCCCTGTCCCAGGGACTGAGGAGGGGCTGTCTGTTCCCAAATATCCCTGTCCCAGGGACTGAGGAGGGGCTGTCTGTTCCCAAATATCCCTGTCCCAGGGCTGAAATGAGCTGAGCTCAGTCCTGATTTTCAGGCAGGGCTGCTGAGATGCTGACTTATGCTGGGACAGGGCAGAGAAAGTGATGCCACCTTCTCCACGTGCTTCCTTCTTTCCAGCGTGGAGATCCGGGACTTTCAGTCTCCGGGAAGATCATTCCATGCTGCTGCTGGCAATCATCCATCGGTCTGTCTGCAATACCTCTGTGAGCATCCTGGTGTAGCATCTTCACACCATCCCCAAATATCTGGGGATATTTGCTGTGCAGGAGTTGATCCTTTTTCTGGAAATATTGAGGAGAAAACTGCAGGAATCAGGTCCCGGATAGCAGAGTTCCTTTGAAGCTTAACTGTCCCGAGCTAGGGCTGCAGGAAGCTCTGCCAATCCCTGTGGCAGTCTGCAGGAGATAGCTGGACTTCGTTATGCTTTGATTAAATAACATTTTTGTTTTTACAGCGGTTAATCCATCCAATTCCCTTAGCACGTTGCTGCTCAGCGATATCTGCCTGGGATAATTGGGATGTTGCCGAGGTGAGGGGCATCTCCCACCCCCTCACCAGCACCGGAGGATTTTGAGCAAAATTCCTTCTTGCAGTTTTCCTCTCCAAAATCACAACCTGTGCAAACTCTGCCCTGATCAAATCTATCAAGCCCCAATTTCGGAGCTGTCTGTTGATCAGGGAAATGGACTCGAAATTGGCCCCTTTAATGGGAACGCGGCTCTCGCACAAGTGTTGGAATTAATGGCAGTGCCCTGCTGCGAGCTGGCAAGTTGGGCATTTGATTCCAGTTACAGGAAATTGCCATAATTTCTGCTCCATGCTCCGCTCAAGTGACACTAAACATCTCTCTTTTTCCCCCCCTTATTTATTTAGATTGGGAGAAGAGGATGGTACGTGGGCGCTTTTCCCACCCGAACTCTTGTCTTGTTTTCATGGCAACCCCTGCTTAGCAGCAGACCTTTTGTGCACTGAAAAAGGGAGGGAGAAGGGAGGTCTGGAGGGACAAAAGGATGCCTGGGAGGGAGAAGAGGCTGGAAATTAGACCTGAAGGGCTGGTTTCATGAATGAGGCTGTTGGTGTGTGGATGTTGGGGCTGCTGTGCCTCTCTGGTGTAATCAAGCTGGGAGAACTGAGGGGTATCCCAGGAGATGTCCGAATGCTGCGGGTGGAGCACTGGGATCCTCGGGGTGCCATTCCCTCAGCATTCCCTCCAGGTGCCTCACAGCCATCCTGCAGAACATCAGGAATGACTCCTCCTGGCAGAGCCTCTTGTCCCGCTGCAGGCAGGCATCTCCTTGGGTGAGCTCCTGGAAAAGCAGCTCCGTCACACTCAGCTTTGCCAGGGGAGATCAGCTCCTTCAATCAGACGCTGGAATACAAGTGTGTAAATATCCCACCCCGCACTTTGGGTGCTGTGGGTCTGAACTGTTTATTTATCCCCACCTGAAGGTCACCTTCATCCCCCTGGATGCTTCACTGAGTTTGGTGCTCTTATTTCCTCCTCTCCTGCTGGCAAAGGTTACCTGGGGAGATTGAAGCACCAAAGCTCCAGGGGCTTGGCTCCTGGTTGTAAAACAGGGAAAATAGTGAGATGGAGGGAGGGCTGCAAAGATGGGGTGTGGAGGTTTCCAGAGCATTTAACACTGTTGTGGGAAGCACCAGAAAAGGTTGAGGAGGAGGTGAATAATTTTGTCTTTGGAGCAGGTTGGAATAGTGTGAAATAAATAAGACCTGGAGCTGCTGGAGCAATGAGGGCCTGAAGCCTCCTTGGGATGGGGATGTGCCAGGAGCTGGAGTCAACGCCTGACCTGATATCCGAGCGCTTGAGTCCTTGACCCTCCTGCTGGTCACTCATTGTGTTCTGGGGTTTTTCCACAATTCAAACCAAAATGTTGAGCTGAAATCTCTGGGCACGGGCTGTCTTTGAGAGTTCAGCTGCAGCAGTGCTGGAGGATGGGGGTATCCCACATCTCCTGGCACAGTGGCAGAGGGATGCTGGCTAGTCCCTTGCGTGCCTCTCTCTGTAACAGAGTCTATCCAAAACCCAAACAAGAGAAGGGAGTTTCTTTCTCCACCTTTAAAATGATTTCTTTCACTGTTGTTTTTCCTGGGCTCGATGTGGTGCAGGATGACTTATCTCTGCTCAAGTTAGGATCCTTTTATTTCCAACCAGACCTGGCCCTAAGTCATGCAGAGCTCCTTTGACAGAGCTGTAAATTCTCCAAGGCAGCCTGGCAGCCAGTGAACAGGGTGAGGATATTGGGAGAAATGAGTTTCTGGGGTTGTGAAGGGGATGAAGCTCTTGGCGTCCTCTTCCAAGAAGGAAATAAGTGCAGGGGTCACAACCCGAAGACCCTGAAGCATTTTTGGGGCTGTTTGTGTAGGAAAATTGGATGAGGTGATTCTCTTTTCTCCCTGGGGGAATATTGTCTTAAGAAATGATGGCAGGATGGCAGTACAGGACAGGAAAATGCAAAGGAGTGCACACAGGTGTGTGTTGAGAAATCCGTAAATAAGGTTTTAAAATTTAAAAAAACCCCATGATATGCAGCTGTGAAGATCCCAAATTGGTGAAGGCAGAGCGTGTATCACTGGGTTTATCACTGGGGGCTGCCTGCCAGCACCAGCAGGTCCCAGTGGCAGTGGCTCAGGAAGGTAGAAAGTGGAACCTGATCCTGGTTTTCCCAATGGAAAAACAGGGAAAAACCCACAGCCGTGAGTTTGGCAGTGGATTAACAGAGCTGGCAGCTGTGGGGAGGAGCTGGTTTGTGTGGTTTGGGCTCATGTTTGGTTTTCTGATGGTGTGAGAGTGTGGTGATGCCTTTTGAGGGCTCACAGACACCCCTTTTTGCTGGAATAATGTCCCCCTTCTCTGCTCTGGGGTTTCTGCCAGGAATTCTGGACAAGCTCTTCACCCCGTGTGTGTCTCGAAGGGTGAGCTGTCACCACTGTTTCAGGATCATGGAACAGTTTGGTTTGGAAGAGACTTTAAGCCCATCTCGTTTCACCCCCTGGCATCGACCTTCCACAGACCAGGTTTTTCCAAGCCCCATCCACCCCNTTCCACAGACCTGGTTTCTCCAAGCCCCATCCCCCCTGATCTTGGACACTTCCAGGGATCCAGGGGCAGCCACAGCTTCTCTGGGCACCCTGTGCCAGGGCCTCTCCACCCTCACAGGGAAGAATTCCTTCCCAATATCCCATCTAACCCAGCCATCTGGCAGTAGGAAGCCATTCCCCCTCATCCTGTCGTTCCATTGCTTGTCCAAAATCCCCCTCAAACTCTCTTGGAGCCCCCTTAGGCACTGGCAGGGGCTCTGAGGTCTCCCTGGAGCCTTCTCTTCTCCCATCCATCTGTCCCAGGCTGGCTCCAGAGCAGAGGGCCTCCAGCCTTTGGAACTTCTCTGTGGCCTCCTCTGGACTCGCTCCAGCAGCTCCGTATCCTCATTTTTTGGGCTCCAGCTCTGTTTTTCCATCAGTACCCCCACACCGAAGCCGCAGTGACGCCAGGGCTGAGCGGTGCCATGCACTGGGGAGGAGAGAGCCACGGGTGTCACTGGTGCCCTGGCACCCAGTGCCAGCCCCAGCCTCATTCCGGCCGTGCTCCCGGCAGGAAGGTTGCAACTCTCCCCTTCTGCCCCCCTTTGCCAGCCAGCGCCGTCCTGTGATCCCGACCGACCTTCTTAAAAGGGATCAACCGCGTCAAATGAAGAGATAAGAGTGAAGGGAGGCGCCGGGAGCAGGAGGAGGAGGAGGAATGAAATTAGGAGCAGATATTAATAACCATGTTAAATATTTATCTGACCTCCTTTCACATGATCCTTTTTAATGGTGACCCAAAAAGCCGATGTGCTAATATTCACTCTCACTCTCCTTTCTGCCTCTCTGTCAAAGCTTTGGGTTTGAGCAGGAAAAAAAACCCGACTCCTTTCTCACCCTCTTGGGTTGGGCTGTGCGATAAATCGGGGTCCCAAAGGAGCCTCCATTAATAAAGTGCCACTGCTGATGATGGGCTTGTACTCATGGACTTCTCCTGCCTTAATGGTGCTCATTGACATCTGACTGAAGGGTTTGATAGGTTTTTTAAAACTTTCTTTGCTTATTTTTCAAGCCGTTTTTGCTGTTCTGAATGGCTCCAGGCATTTTGAGCCGTAGCTCGGGGAAACATCGCTGCCTTGAAACCCCAGGCTCCGAGCTCGGGGACGGGAGCGTTATCAGCTCAGTGAATGAACAAGTCATTAGTGAAGGTTGCTGAATTCCTGACCGGTTTTCCTCCTCCACGCCTGAAAGGCAGTTCTGCTGGAGTGCAGAAATGTCTGCTGTGCTTTGAGCTGCTCAGAGGAAGAGGAGAGTGGGACAGAGCATGGGAGCAACAGGTTATTGGTCATGGTTGTTCCTAGGCAGGTCTGAGCGGGGGAACAGGGGAAGAGCAGCAATAACTCAGGGTAATTTTAATTCAGGGAGATCCATCATGTGTTTCGGATCACATTTTTGCTGTTTTCCCCTCAGCCCTCGGGTTTCCTTCTCTCATCAGCTCCTGAATTGCAGGAGCATCAACTGTGCATCCAAACTGCTCCATGTTTTCCATCACCTCATCAGCCTGCCTTTTGCTGCTGAAGGGCCTGCTGTGCTCTCCCTCTTGTGTTCGTGGCTCAAAGCCTGTAAAAAGCCCTTGAGAACAATAGGAAATATGCTCTCATATTATTGTATTTGTCTTTTTAAAGGAAGCTGAATCTATTAGAAGCAGGATTGAATACAGTAGCAGGATTTTTCTAATCTTGCCTACATCAGCCCCCTGGAATGAGCCCCTTTCAGTCGACTTGACTGGACCCTCTGGGATTTAATTTGTGTTTTCAATTTAAACATCAGTTAAGCCACAGCATCTCCTCTCTTGGCCCCAGTTTCCCCTTTGCAGGGTGGAGCTGAGGGCACTTCCCAGCTCCAAGATCCAAACGTGGTGGGTCTTCCCCTTGCTCCGATGTCCTGCAGAACCAACAACCATTTTAGTGGGTCAATACTTCTCTTTTGGGTTAAATGAATGGATTTAGGGATAAAAAGTGGCATTTGAATCAACTGTCGGAAGACAGAGGCTCTGGGACAGGTTGCTCACAGGGGATGGTCCCCATTCCTGGAAGTGTCCAAGGCCAGGTTGGATGGGGCTTGGAGCAACCTGGGACAGTGGAAGGTGTCCCTGCCCAGGGCAGGGGGTGGAACAAGATGAGCTTTAAGGTCCCTTCCAACCCAAACCATTCCATGATTCTGTGATTTTTCCACTGGGATGGCTGTTTCCAGGACCTGCTACAGAACTGTGCCTTTTATAATTAATTGCATTTATCTTAGGGGGTAAAAAACCCTCATGTTTTTTTCATTCCTGAACTTGTCCTGGATGGAGATTTCCACCGAGAGTCTTTCACCAAGTCCCCATCCCCACCGCCTCCAGCAAAACAGAAATGTGTTTAATCTTCCTAAATGTAATCCCGTTGTAGAACAGGAAATTCTCCGCTGGTCAGAGAGGATATTAAGATGCCTGCTCTGAAAAGTGTTTGAAATTATCATCATTAATCTGGAAATGATTATTGCTTAGTTCAAGCTGAGTAACGTGAAAAATAAAGTTAACCTGAAGTGTATACGGGGAAAAGTAAATTGGATTTTTTAAAAAGCTCTCGTTTGCCTAATGGAAGATAAGATTAATAGCACAGCTCGGGAATTTAGAAAAAGTGCAGATTTCCAAAATTTAAAAGCAACTGGTGTTTAAGATGTTTGGAAACCTCTCAGCTGGGGAGATTTTTGTAGAGCCCAAAGTATTCCATGACTGTGTCATTCCGTGAACCGGAGGTGTTGTGACTGGCAGGTGGGCTCGGGCACGGGGTGGGGGCTTCAGGTGTGGGAAGGGCTGCAGGCACCAGATTTCATCCTCACTCAGTGTGGGAGGCACTGGAGCCTCTCTGATGAGCAAAGCCAGCCTGTCCAGGTGTGACCTTCAAGAGAGGCTGGTAATGAGGAGTGGCTTGGAATCCCCACCTGGAGACCTGGGGATTCTTCCAGAGCCTCTCCCTGAAGGATTGTGACTTTATTAGAGCCTCCCTTGTCACTGTGTTTAATCAGATTTGGGGTAGTTTGGGTTGGCTTCTACTTCCGAGCTGAGCCAGCACTTGGCAGCCAGAGACAGCCACATGATGGAAAGGAGGGCTTTGGGAGGAAGTTCTTTTCCCTGTGTTTTGATCAAAGATCTGAGATTATCGCTGCTCTTCCCCTCTTCTGTCAGTCCTGTCTCAAGTTTGTTGCTGTGAACTCTCCTTGGTTTGTGCTCTCTGGTTTTCTCTCAGATTTGGATCTGAGAACCATCTCCTCCTGACACCTGCTGATGTCCGATAGCACCACAGTCATAAATCCTGGGTTTCTCTTGCTTCCGTGATCCCTGTTGATGCTCCTGAATCCCAGGTCCATGGGGGCAGCAAACTCTTGTCCCCAGCCCTGTCCAGAGCCTGTGCTTGCATTGACAGAAGGTTAATACCGATGGGGTTTCACAACTTTTTGATTTATTGTCTTTCAGCGTTCATCACTCTTTTCTTTAAATTAAAACTCCCTCCAGATGGGGTTTGTGACACAGATTTATTGATCTGCAATAAAACCTCCCTCATAACCTGTACAGCTGCCCATTCATCTTTCAGTGAAGGAGGGATCATTTCTCTGTGGATGTCCCAAGAATGAAAGCGAGTTGTTAACTTCTTCCCTCTTCTGCCTGTCTGGTTTCTTCCGTGATTTCCACGCTTCATCTCAGGTCATTTACAAGGCTCTAGATGGGAACAACATCAGTTCTGAGCTACTCCTCGTGCTCCTTCTGTCTTCAGGTGGGATTCTTGAGGTTGTCCTGTGCAGGGCAAAAAGTTTTACTTCAGTGAACCTTGTAGGTCCTTTCCAACTCAAGACATTCTGTTATTCTTTGATTCAGGTGCACAGAAGGTAATGGGGTGGCAGAAAGGCCACCTGGAAAAGTCCCATGGGATGGCACAAGACATAAAAGTCTGTTTTAGATCCCACAAGTCCTAGTGAGGCTTCTACCCCGACTCTGATGGGGATGTGCAGAGGGAGGGAGCAATGACAAAAGTTGTGTGGCTTCTCTGGTGCAAGAAACAGCAATAATTAGATGCTGGAATAAATTCTAGCAAGATAAATTGGCTGGAAGCTGAAATGATCTCCTTGCATGTGGCTTCTTGCAGTCACTTGGGATTTGTTTCACAAATGCCTCCGTTTCCTAATCTAGGAGGAACCCAATCAGAAAGTGTTGTCTTTGATGGTGATGGGATTTTGCTCAAGTTTGAGTTTTTTAGCAATGTGATCACACCTTCCATAATGGTTTCTATCTTGGGCCTGAGTTATTAGCAAGGCTGCTTTTTTTTTTGAAAAGTGTGTCCAGAAGAAAAGCATGTCTGTGCTAAAAAATATCACAGAATCCCAGACTGGTCTGGGATGGAGGGAACCTTAAAGCTCACCCAGTTCCAACCCCCTGCCTTGGGCAGGGACACCTTCCACTCGCCCAGGTGGCTCCAAGCTCTGCCCAACCTGGCCTTGAACACTTCCAGGGATGGGGCAGCCACAGCTTCTCTGGGCACCTGTGCCAGGGCCTCCCCACCCTCACAGGGAAGTATTTTTTCCCGATATCCAATCTAAACCTGCTCTCTGTCAGTTTGAAGCCATTCCCCTTGTCCTGTCACTGCATACTCTTGTAAATAGTCTCTCCCCATGATGTTGAAGTATTGAGTTACTGCAGTTTTAGGCAGATTGATAAAAAACATGTCCTCAGAACACACATGAAAGTCTAGACTTGCCCAACTAAATTCTTTTTCCTGAGTTTCCCAGCAGAGAAAGACGAAAATGAAGTAGAAGGCAAAATTTCAGTGGCCTGAAGCCAACCCCTCGAACTTGTATTTGTGTGTGAAGTCTGGTTCCTGACTTGATAGACCTGATACTTAACAGCCTCAGGAATCATGTAGAGCTGCTCATTCTTCAGGAAGCAAATGGGATTAGGGAAGGATCAGTCGTCCTGACAATTGGAACAGGGTTTTTTTCAGGTGCCTCAAAGCACAATGCTGTGTGAAGCAGGATTATGGAATGTCTGCCTGAAGTCACTCGGTGCATTGAATGTGTATAAAGACAGCCTGTGTAAGGCTGGCAGGTGTTGGCTGAGCACATGAGGGATGATTTTGGGTGACTGTCTTGACCCAGCTACATCTCTTCAGGTCGCAGAATCATGAAATGGACTGGGTTGGAAGGGACTTTAAAGATCATCTCGGTCCAACTCCCTGGCAAAGACAGGGATGCCACCCTTTAAATCAGATTTCTCAGGTCACAGCCATTCCCAAAAATGTCTCTTCTGATGCTTCACCTAAATTCTAGAGGTGGTCAAAGCTGTACCAGCAGCCCTTTGGAGGACATGGGGGCGGGTAGAACTGTAGGAGAAACACATGTGCTGATGGAGAGATGAATGGATGGATGAGGTGGCCCAGACATGGTAGATGGGAAAGACTGGAGAGGCAGACAGGGGGGTGAGCAGTGCCCATGGATAACTCAGGATGAGAGCTGGCCGGGGCAGGGGCGCTCGGGGGAGGCTGGGTGAGCGTGGAGTCAGAAGGGAAGGCACTGTCATTTGTCACCATAATCAGGAAGCCAGGCTGAGAAGGTTTTAATCACTGTGCACGGAGCTGGAATGCAGAGCAAGTTTATGGTTTACAGTGAGCGGACTGACACAGCTGATTGATGTCAAATATGTCATGATGTATATTGTAAAGCCAGGAGATTTAATGGTGTAACTCCATGGTAGTCTTGGAAGTGAGGAGCTGCAGAGCAGGGAGTGATGGATGGGCTCATTTACATGTAAAATTGCCGATGGCATTGACAGCACTGGTATGCGGAGGGAAGATAAGAGGGAGACAGTGAGATTCACTCTGACCCTGATATTGAAATATTAAAATACAGCTGTAGGATCATCTGGACTTTGCAAAGCGACTGCGTGTCTGGGTGTGTGTGAGCACATCAATACACTGGTGCTCGTGGTTATAATTGTGAGCACAGGGGCCTTGGCGAGGCAGAACAGCTCCGGGTGGTGTTACCAGCCCTTGGCTCAGCCACGGAGAGTTTGTGCTGCTCCTACGTTCTCAGGGAGATGAATCCAGTTATTTCCTAGCTTTAGGGGACCCTTGGTCCCAATGCTTTTTGGGGCAGTGTTGCAGAGCAGAGGAGGCTGGATTCATCCTGGCAGCCAGCCTGGGAAGGGCTTTCTCCAGAAAGCACAGGCTGGCAGCCTGGGGCTCGGCGTGTCCCGTGGCACAAGGCTGGATTTCCGGCTTCAGTGCTCCATTAATGCAGATTCCTGCTGTCACCTGTACGTGTCAGGAGCAGGACTGGTGCGGGAGTTGCCTTTGTAGCTCAGCATCTCCCTTCTAATTTTGGTTAAGTGAGGACAGGAAGACAAGAAGAAGGGAAATTTGGGGCTATGAGATGATACAAAGTGAATGTGGCAGAGCAGAGAGCCCGGCCTAAATAAACTGTCCAAGGAAGTTTTGTTTTCATTACCCCTGCTGCAAGCCCTTCCAATTCCTGGCTGTGCTCTGCAGCACCGTCCTCCAGGACAGTTCTCCAGGATAACGCCGCTGGGATTTGGCGAGCAGCTGGCAGGAGCCTGGGGAAGGTCATGAGGAGAAGCAAGGGGGCAAATGGAAAGCCCAAAAGGAGTGCAGGCATCCAAGAGATTGCAGACCCATTTTGGGATGGTTTTGTCAGGGTTTAACTCTCCATCACCTGCTCCAGCTAAAAGCCATCCTGCTGTCCCCCAGCACACACAGAGTACCTGTCTCTGGGGCAAATGCCTCTGGTGGGCTCACCCCCAGCGTAATTCATCCTTGTTATGTCACGGAGAATCTGTGAGGGATGAGCAAGGAAAGAGAGAAGCCGACTTGGGGTAGGAGGCAGGAGCAGCCCAAGGAGGGGACGGATGTGAAAGAGGAGGTTATGCAAGTCCCTTGCTCCCTAGTGAGGGTTATTTACATGGCATTTGTCTCCATCCACTTGGTCCCTGTTGCCTCCCGTTCCTCATTTCAACCTTCTGGACAGTCGTGGAAGGACCTAAACTGGGTATTTTCAGAGGTGGGTTGACTAAGGACCAAGTGAGCTGACCCTGATAGAAGCACTTAAGAGGCTTTGCAGGGGATTAAGTGACTGTATTTTAATCTTGTATTTTAATTTGTTGTGCGGATGTGTCGCAGGTCTGCCTGGGGCTGTGGAGCCACTCTCCATCCCTGTCCCTGGCTGCACATGCTCCTGGGACAGATGGACCAAGTAGAGCAGGCAAAAGACAGTATTTCCAGGAATTAATTTGAGTTGCTCTTTCCCTAAATGAAAAGCCTGATATTAAAATTATCCTTGAAAAGGACATTTTTTCCCCCCTTAAATTTATGAACTGCTCCGCGGTCTTTGGAGACAATTATAAATTATAGAGCAGCCGTATATCTGAGCCAGAGTTGGAGGCAAAGGGGCTCTGTCAGGGAGAGCAGCTGTGGGGGCAAGAGGAAAAAGATTTAGACTTTTTTAGACTTTTTTGACTTCCTGAGCTCATTTTGGTTCTGATCCTAAATCCTTGGAAGATGTTGTGTATCCCATTTCCCATTAACTCTCACAGACTTCAGAAAGCCTTTTTCTGAGCAGAAATTGGGATTGCAATGCCAGATCAGTGCAGTGTCCTATCTCCAAAAGCTGCCAGCGGCAGATGCTCAGGGAAAAAAAGTAGAATTATGTTGGAGCAATAAATTTCATCTGGGAAGTTGGCTGGGGGCTGCGCAAACAATTATGCTTAACCTGTCCTTGCCCAGATGGGTTCCCGAGATAAAACAGAGGGTCACAAGGATTTGAAATGTTGTTGGATGTGGGAGAACTGGAAGGGTCATCTCTGTCGCCGTGTGGCCCCGAGCGTAGAGAAATGACAAGAGAATAGAGAGGGGTTGATGCTGGTTTATTTTCTTGTGGCTCCTTTCTGTAGCTGCTCGAGTCCATCTCCAGGGCAAGAACACTGGGGGAATCGCTGGAAGTGCCTCACGGAACACCATTCCTGAAAAAATTGATGGATTTTTTTGGATTTGGGTTTGCAGGGGAGAGCTTCACACATGGCTGCTTGCAGGAGCGCTGTAGCCATCCCCTCACCTCTCCCACGCCCTCTCTGGGGATCCGTGCAGTACAAAACTCTGATGGACTTGGGGTTGTCCTAAGCCCAATGGATACACTGGTATTACAGCATCATTTTGCCCATTTTTAGAAGGTCTAATTGTGCCAAAACCACTTTGGCTCTAATTGCCCCACGCAGGAAACATGGATTTATAGTGACAGCTGTCCAGTTTGTGTCACCGGAGCACAGAGCTGTGTCCCTGAGAGCCACGTGTCCCTCTCTGCGGCCCAGCTCATGCCAGGCAGAGACCTTCCCAGCTGGCTCAGCTTTTCCACAGTGCTCTCCCAGGAAGGGTTGGGTTTCTCCTTGACTTGTCCCACATCTTCTGCCAGAGCACCCTTTGTTAGAAAAAGAGACTGAAAGGGTTTCAATTATGATTTTGTGCAACTCAGTAAGGCTGCCTCATGGAATCCCCGAATGGTTTGGGTCGGAAGGGACCTTAAAGCTCATCTTATTCCACCCCCAGTGCCATGGGCAGGGACACTTTCCACTAGACCAGATTGCTCCAAGCCCCGTCCAGCCTGGCCTTGAACGCTTCCAGAGATGGGGCATAGAAAACAGTGAGAGATGGAGTTTGAAGGTTTTTGGTGAGTCAGCCAAGAGAGGAGAGACATTTTGGGGAGACTGGCACAGCTGATTTCTGGCTTTGTGAGCTCCAGGCTACCAGCCCAGCATCACTGTTCCTGCAGAGTGGGGTGAGGAGGATGCTGGGAGGGTTGTCCCTGTCATGGGGAGCAGCAGCGCATCCTCAGGGCTTCCTCATCCCTCCCCGGGGTTTGTACAGCCTTGAGAAGCTGCATTTTGCAGGTTGCACTAAAGATGTGATGGTTTAAGCACCCTTGGGTGCAGCTGCCCTTCCCAGCATCTGGAGACAGGGACAGGTGGCTTTCCCAAGCATTCAGGATCCCGATCTCCCCAGTTTCCCCTCAGCTCCCCTTTTGCCCTCTGCCGTGTCCCAATGCATCCATCCATCCATCCCCCCATCCCTTACGTGGGAAGTTGAGGCTACTTTTTGTTTGTTTATTTTAATTATCATCTTTCTCTGTGGCTCGGCGCTCCCGCAAGGGAGACGGCGTCCGTGTTAATGGGATTATGTGTGCTGTTTGCTGATGTGGACGTGTTTGCCACTTCCTCTCCCTTTGAATTTCACCCAGATAATTGATTTCTGTCTCTTCCTTGGCACTTGCTTTTGCAGCACGGGGTGTTATTAGTCCCCTTTTGTTTCATTGCTGAGAGACGAAGCCTTTACACGGCAGCCCAAGCACAAACAATTGTTGAATCTCTCGTTTTCTTTATTAACTGACTGGGGATTCCAGGCAGCTTGAAGCCCTCAGAGAGACGTAATAACCTCAGTGATGGATTGGGAGCAAAGCGGCTCCTTCCTGCTGCCAAGAGGTTGGGTGGATTACCCAGGTCTCTCTTGTTGGTCATGGACCTAAGCAGACTCTGACTGTCTCCCGTCCATCCATTTATCCCAAAACGCTGGGAGCTGAGGGAGCAAATCCTTCCCTGTTCTGCATGTGAGGAGTTGAGGGTGGGCTGAGATTCATGGCACTGGCATGAAATTCCCTTCTGCCGTGGTTGGCTGGGAGGGAAGAGAATCATGGAATGGTCCGGGTTTGAAGGGAGCTTAAGGCTCCATCCAGTGCCACCCCCTGCCATGGGCAGGGACACCTTCCACTGTCCCAGGTTGCTCCAAGCCCCGTCCAGCCTGGCCTTGGGCACTTCCAGGGATCCAGGGGCAGCCACAGCTTCTCTCGGCACCCTGTGCCAGGGCCTCAGCACCCTCACAGGGAGGAATTTTTTCCCAATATCCAGTCTAAACCTGCCCTCCCTCAGTTTAAGGTCATTCCTTCTTGCCACATCACCACAAGGGAGAATGGCCTTAAATGAGATGATGGAAGATGGCTGGTTCTTCTTAAACTGGGACATGGAGATTTAGGAAAACTGGCTTTCCAGGAGAACAGGCCGGTTTCAAAGGAGTGTTTGAGCAGGATTAACAAACACAAGGAAAATGAAAGCATTTTGCAAGATTTGAAAATGTAATTGATTTTTTTTCCTTAAGGAAAACAAGTGATTTTCTGGCTCAAAATATAAAATTGAAGCATAGCTGAAGGTTTCTTATAATTAATATGCAAAAAAAATTGAAATCTAAAGGTCATGTTAGTTGACTTTGGCCCAACTTTCCTTGAGTTTGAGTAATTTGAGAATTTTGGTTTATGGCTTCTTCCCCCCTCCTTCCCTACATGGGAAAGGGCAAAATTTTTATAGAGCAGGAACAGTTATTTTCTTCCCGGCTTTTTTCCGACTGCAGAGATTTCCATAAGAACATCATGTCTAATGTCACACAAACACTCTGAGCACGGAGAAGACGACGGCTTGTTAAAGAGGACTCAACTGCATGGAAAATAAATACAATTGAGTCCTCACTTGCTAGATTGTCCTTTGCTCCAGACTCTGGGCAGAAACAGGATGTGCTCTCTGAAAACACGAGGAACTGGCTCGTCTCTCTGCCCTTCTACCTCTTGGCTTTGTTTTCTTCTATTTGCATAATTTCTCCACTTATTTTCCCTTCTTATTGTTTTTCCTCTTTTCGTTTCTCTTCATTTATTTTCTATTCTCTTGCTGCCTATTTTCTCTTTGATTTTTGCTTTGTTTCTTCCCTCCCTCTCTAGCCTCGAATGTGGGTAGTATGAATGAGTGATTTCTAGAAGGAATAAAACTGGTTAAGGAGGCAAAAAAAGCAACAACATTTTCTGTGCATCACAGTGTAAAATGTACAATAATCAAGCAGAACCACTCTAAATGAATTATTGTAAGAAAACGCAGATTACCAACATGTCAAATACTATTAGCACTCAGATTTGTAGAAGGAATGTATGCACAGAGGAAGGTTTTTGTATTTTAATTTATTTTAGCCTTGCTTGCTTTTGTAAAGCGAATGCCGGCCACTCCTAACAGCTGGATTTGGTGCCTTGAATTGATATTGATAAAAATAGAAAAGCAGGGCCTTTCCCCAGGACCATTTCTCATGATGTCAGGGTACCAAGGGGTTACTTCTTGCAGGAAGTTCAGGTGTGTCCCTTTTATGTCAGCAAAATCTCATTTCCTTGGAGTGGATTAATGATCCCTTAATTCACTGGAGAAGGGAGATGGAAGAGAATCGAACTAAGAGGGCCCAGACAGAGGAATTCTGTCTAGGAATTTGATTTGCTGACATGGACTAGAAAATCGAGGAAGGATGTCTTAAATTAGAGAGATTCCTAAAGGACCAAGTGTCTCGTGGCATCCTCAAGGACTGCTGGAGTTGGAAATTTGTTGGTGGCCCCGATGACCACTGGAAGAGGCCACCGTGGCTGTTCATGTTAAATACTCATAGAATCATAGAATCCCCTGAGTTGAAAGGCACCAACGAGGATTATCCAAGCCCAGCTGCTGGCCCTGCACAGGACAGCCCCAGGAATCCCGCTGTGTGTTCTAACTCAGCTCTCCAAACAGCCAAGTTTGAGCACCTCAGATGGGGATGCTTTCCTTGTCCAAGTTTTATTAATATTTATTAATCATAATAGTAATATTGCCCTCCCTATTTTATTAATAAAGATTGCTCTTGAAGGATTACAGTTATTTTTCCTTCTATGGCGGAGTTAGGAAGGATGAGGAGTTCAGCCAAGAGATGAAAACATTCTGAGTTTGGCCAACAGACCCACATCTCCACCTCGTCAATCTTTGCTCCGGGGTGAATTCTCTGAAGAGCACAAGGAGAGAGCACGGCTCCGTCTCTCTTTCATTGAAGCTGCTCCATTTTGCATGAATAAATATTTGTTGGGCCAGCAGGGATTTTATAGCCCGTCAGCTCGGGCACTCAGCCGGCGTGGAGGAGACGTGTGCTCAGGTCCCTGTTCCAACGTGTGGTTAATTATTTATCTGCAGCAGGATGGCTGAGAGAGACTGAGACAGAGAGCCAGAGGCCAAGTCTGCAGCCTCATCGCTGGGGTGTTTGGTTGCCAAGGGAGGCCATGAATTTTATCCCTGCAGATAAGTGGCTTTTTTAGGGTTCAAGTGGCTTTGCTGCTCTAGGTCTGAGAGGAAGGATTAGACTGGGTTTTAGACATCATTCCTGATAAATTGGGTTGGTCTGAGGGAGTGGCAGGGGGGTTGTATTTTTCTAGGTGGAAATTTTTCAAGGTCTAGGAAAGGTGATGGCCTTTTGAAATGTCCAGCTTTTCCAGGATGGGATAACTCTTTCCCTTCACATGTTTTCTATTGGACCTCCATGCTCTCTTCTTCTTCAGACACCTTCCACCAGTTTCCCCTCTCAAAGGACAAATTGTCCAGCCTGGATTGTGTCCAGGCTGTCATCCACCCACTTCCCAAGGAACGCTGCGCAGGAGGACCTGCTTACTGCAGGAATCCTGGGACATCTCTTTGAAGGTATCAACCTTCAGCTGAGGTGGCTGTCGAGCCACCACCTGTGTGCTGGACCAAAGGTCTGCAAAGAGGTCACTTTACTCAAGACATAGGCGTTTAGCTTAAAGTGAGTTAATTAGTAGCTGAATTAAAGTGAAATAAGTTATAGTCTAATAGACCCACCCACGGCTTGCAGAGGTTTCTCTCATCCATGCTTTTCCAGAAGGGTTGAGACTTCAGGGATGTCGTGTAGCCTCTAATGAAGACACGCTCTGAAGTCTGTGTGTGTCCAGCAGTTCAGACTCTCATCCTTTGCTATTGAGTGGGAAGGAAAAGGTCACCTTCGTTGACCTCCCCCATATCTTATGCCAAAGCAAAGCTGAAGCTCCTTGACAGAAAGGCTGGGAAGCAAATTAAACAATACGAAGTATTTGTGGACCTTCTGAGGCTTCTTCATTGCTGATTTGCAAAATTATGCTGCTCCTCCTCGCTAAAAAATATCTGGGATACTTTAAAATAATTGTGCAGTCAAAACAATTGACTCAACTAGGAGATGCTTTAGAAAACCTGTTACTTTAGGTATCTTCTTATCAGTATTTAATAAGAAATAATGCATTAGGTGTACAGTTAGTAATGGGAGGTTCCAGCCTTCCTAAGGCTTTGGATTTGGTCTGTAAATGAAAATAGTTTCAAGGTGTAGGTTTAATCTAAACCTGAAAGAAGTTTAGGCTCATCTTCAGGTTGAAACCTGCTCCTGCTTTGAGTGGAGGACTAGATCGGGGGTGTCTGGAGGGCTCATTTGACCGATGGTTCCCTGTGAAAGGCGTTCTTCATGTCCTTGTCATGCTGCTTGGATTTTCCCTTCAGAGTCAGTGGAAGGATGTCCCTGAGCAGTAAATCTTTGTTATTACCTTGCTCTGGTTTTCTCTAAGCACTGGACTCCTGCGGAGTGCCAGAATAATGACATTGAGGTGGTCAGTGAGAGCTGGAGAAGCCTCCCAGCCACGGCACAGGTGCCGCTTCCCAGTGCTGATGTCCTTGATGGCTGCGCCACCCCAAAGGTGACAGTGACTTTATCCAGTGCCGTTTGTCCTGTGGTGGGAGACCTCCCCAATGTCTGAACGCATGTTTCTTCCGTGGAGCAGCTCGAGGATGGCCATGTGTGTAGTGCCACGTTTTATATTAAACAAAAATAAATTCCCTCTAACGTGAGCTTTTCAGACAGGTTGTCCTAATATATTAACTTCTGTCTGTGTTTTGAATAGTCAATTTCACGGTGAAATGAGTTCTTAATAATATATTTACCACCTGGGAGAAATCTCCCAGCCATCTGGAAAGGAGTGGGGATTTAGTGCCTCCAAATGGAGATTGGTTTTTTATTTATTTATTTTGCCCATGGTTTATTCCCTCCCCCAGGTCAGACCCAGACCATGCTTTGGGTCCGATTCGACCATTGCAGCAGGTTTTTGGGTCTTTTGCCCCGTTTCCAGTCTAGCAGGAGGTTCCCTGCCCATGGTAGGGAGGTTGGAAATAGATGATCCTTAATGTCTCTCCCAACCCAAACCATTCAGGGATTCTGGGATTTCTTACTGGTATGGAGGTGTCAAGAAGCATGTGGAGTTTCTCCACAGCTTCCCAGGCTGGAGACTGGTGTTAAGGCAGCATGGGGACATGTCACCCTCACCAACCCTAAGCTGGGATGGCTTCTGTCCCAGGCCCTGAGCGGCTGGTTTGGAGGAAGAGGAGATTTTCTTGTAGGTGCTGGCAAAGCCTTTCCCTTCAGATGGAGATGTCAGTGATACATGACCTAAATCCAGGCTGGTTCCTGTAATACATCTTTGGAACTCTGGTAAAATAGGAGCCAGATGCAAACCAAGCTATCCCTTGATTATGTGAGGGAAATGGTGAATTTATCATCACTTGAAGTCTTTTAAGCAAGACTGATTGTCCTGCTAAACCCATCCGGCGCATCAGCAAGAAGTGACCGGGTTTGCTGGTGTTTGCCTGAGTGCAAGGGAATAATCCCTGTGTTTGCCCCGGGGCTCGCAGGGTGAAATTGCAGGGCTTGGCTTCTCCAGGCTCTTGGCTTGGATTGTCTCTTCTGGCCTTAGACACTGTGGATTGATGGAAACTCACCACGGCCTCTCTCTTGTGTCCTCACGTAGCTTCCCCGTGTGCTAAACCCTCATCTTTTGTATCGCTGGAGTATGAAATTCCCATGTGGTTGAGAGGACTTGGTGCTCACCCAACACAAGTCCCTGCGGAACTGGAATCTGATGGCTCCAGGGCTCGAAAATCATTAATTTTGTTTGCAGAAGTGATAGCATTAGGGATATTAGCATATCCCCATCCCCTGCTTTCATGCTCCGCACAGGTCGCTCGTGTGACACAAAATGAAACTTTTTGCTGGGAGATTTTGCACAACCCACATGGGATATCATTGAATTCCCAAAATTGCTCAGAACACGTTTGCACATGTCATTGCAGGGGGAAAGCTCTGCAGCCTTGCTCTTGGAATTTCTCTGTGCTGCAGGAATGTGTGTAACCTGGTGGATTTTATCTGCCAAAATCTTCTTTTTGGGAATGGTGGGAGAGCCTGGAATAGAAGGCTCCGAAGTGACGGGGCAGCAGGGTTAGCACAGATCCATCTCTCCACAGTCACAGAATCCTGCTCTGCAGTTTCCAGTGCTCTTGTATATGCAAATTAAAGCCATGAGGTCACAGAATCATGGAATGGTTTGGGTTGGAAGGGTCCTTAAAGATAATGTATTTTCACCCCCAGCCATGGGACACCTTCAACTATCCCAGGTTGCTCCAGGCCCCATCCAGCCTGGCCTTGAACACTTCCAGGGACAGGGCAACCACAGCTTCTCTGGACAACAGGTTTGCCCTCCCCAAGAGACATTGTAAATCTTCTTTGTGCTTTCCTGGGCTAAATGAGTGCAGGCAGGAAAGCAGGTCCCCGCCTCCCGTTTTCCACTGCTCCACTTTGCAGGCCAGAAAAGGGCGAGGAGAAGGGTTGAAGGTCCTCTTCGACTGAGGTTGAAAGCATTAAGATTTTGTTTGTCCAAACTGTTTATCCCATCTATTTCAGCAGTGCGTGGCTGGGATGCCTCCAGCCATCCACACCTTTGAACTCCACAGTCTCTAATTCGGTGCAGACACCTGGCAGCTCCTGAAATATGTATGGGAGAGGGGAAAAGACAAAGGGAGTCCTGTTAGAGCTGCATTTTACATCAGGTTGCACCAAACCCCTGGATTTAGCTCTCCTTGAACTTGAAGTTGGCAATAATTGAAGACCAGATTTGGCAGCTGCTGTTCTGACATGATATTGCTGCCGGGTGTTATGAAAACCACTAGAGCCAGAAACCAGTGCAATATTCTCTGCTTGGAGTTTGAGCTTTCAAACATATGAAGCATCAATCTCTCGCTAGCGGCTCCGGAGCTATCAGCTCCTACAATCAGGTGGAAAAGAGTCTTTCAAAAGTGCTTAGTTACTGGAACAGTACAAATGCTTTCTGGACCAGTAAATGCTTCCATGTATTGGTCCCGGACCATGATTAGGATGATAAAAATCTGGTCCCTGAGAAAATGCACTGCCTGGATGCTCCTATTGCTGAAATGTCAAAATAACCAGGAGGATGAGGAAGGAGGGAGGGCCCTGGGATCAGTTATCTCACCCTGCAGGGCTGCTTCCAGCTGTGTTCTTGCTTTTATTTTTATTCTCTTAGTGGCAAATGAGTGATTTTCCCTCTTGATCTTTTAACGTGAAATCTTTGTTCTTGAATCTCTGAATAGGCTGATCCCATCATCCTCACCCTATGGATTTGTTTTTAAGGTTTAGGGTGATTCAAGATATACCTGAAATTTTTAGAGACATGGATGATCTTTGGGGTATGTGGGGGGTCAGACATACACTTGGGTCTAGCTAGAAAATGTATAAAGTTTATTAATCCTTGTTTGATGTTGCCAGGATCATAACTGGACTATTTTGATTAATTGAATAACATGATCCATGTGTCTGAGTGCAAAAACAGCATCGGTGTGGCTTGAGGTCTGTCTTCTTCCCAGCCTTACAAATCCAGAATCCAGCCCTACACTGGATAATCACTGCTACAAAAACCACTTTTAGCTATTTAAGCTCATCTCAAACCTTTATTTGTGATATTGCCCCTGAAACTACCACTTAAACCTTGCAACTGTGGTGATTTTATCAGTTAAAATGGGAATTGTGGGCTTGGACCCCCCAGAATGATGATTTGGAGGCTGAGGATTGTTGCTGTTTTAACAAGAGCTTGGTGATGCTTGTGCTTTTGAGCATCATATGTTAGGTGAAAACAACATTTTATTGATTTCCCTGCATAATTGTGGGTTCAAAAGGCAAATAAGCCTGGAACTTTTTGCTTTTAAAAGTTTTGTTGCTGCTGAGCAATGGTGTGGGGCCAGATCCAGTGGAAGAAGCAAACAAACTCCACCAGGGACCCGTTTCCTACTGGCAATTTGGGATCCGCGACAAGATTGTCTCAACCCGGCCCCTAAAACAACCGTGGGGGTTAAATTTCCCTGTGTCACGTCACAGTGCGTTGGCTTCATTCATCTTGGAATGATGTAAAAGGTGGGGAAGTTTTCAATTGAAACCATCTCCATTCTCAGCCCATTTTGCAGGAGCCGTTTTACTGGTGATGTGACATGATATCAATAACAATGAGGTTTCTCGCTGCCTGCTCTCGTTGTTTATGGAAAGGAGTTTCAGAAAACATATTATTATAGAGAATAATGGATGGGCTGTAGGGAGACAAGGAAATAATTGCATTGAGGGGGCTTGAAGACATCATAAAGCCAAGAATGGAGTTTAGTTGGACTCTCATGTCACAAGGTCCCAAGGACTAAACTAATTCTCCATAAATCTGTGCAGCGCATTTAGACTTACGGGATTTCTTTTCTTCCCTTCTCTGCTAGATTTTTTTTCCCCCCTCTTTTCTTTTGAAGAAACACCACAGAGGAGATGGAAGCAAATAAAAGCCACCCAATCCCCAATTATGGTGATTAATTATCCGTTTGTATTTTGTTAGCACCTATAGATTCTCTGTCAGGGGGCTGAGAGTCATCCAAGCACAGACTAGAAAAACACACAGCCTTTTTCTAAGGAGCTTGGAGCTTTTTAAAAAAAGGAATGAATAAATATTAAAAATAAAAACAACTAAATAATTAAAAAGGAAAAGAGAAGGAGCTGCTACAGAGTTGACATCCAGATCAGAAGTGTTGCCAGCACTCTGACTGCTAAAAACCTTTGCTCTGGGTTTATTTCAAACTGGCAGAGAGCAGGTTTATGGGGTGTTGGGAAGGAATCGTTCCCTGTGAGGACGGTGAGGCCCTGGCACAGGCTGCCCAGACAAGCTGTGCCTGCCCCATCCCTGGAAGTGTTCACGGGCAGTTTGGGCAGGGCTTGGAGCCACCTGGGTTAGTGGAAGGTGTCCCTGCTCATGGAAGGGGGTGGAACTTTGATCTTTAAGGCCCCTTCTGATCCAAACCATTCTGGAATTCTGTGAATTTTGGCTGCTGTTGGGAAGAACCCAAGCTGTTAAAGCCATTAATTTATAAGCAGAGCCCGTTTGAAGTAGATTGTAGGAATAAGTCGCTTGCAGGTGCCATCCAGAAGGGAGCTGAGAGGGGAGGATGGGATCCTCAGCTGTGCTTTTGGCAGAATTCGAGATCCATCTGAGCATGAAGTTGGAAGGAGTTGGGCGGCTCACCCCTTCCCTTGGGGGCATCCACATTCCCAGTCCTGAGAGACACAGGGGAGAGCGAGCATCTTCCCAAAACTGGGCTGAACATTTCCCCTCCAGTGGTCCTCCCGCTGGAAATCTCGGATTGCTGCATCACAAAACCCCCATTGACTGACCATGTCCCAGAGACATTTTCCTTCTACTTTCCCATCAGTCATTCCCCCCCAGGCCCTGTAATTTTTATTTGCATTACATCAGTCTGGGGGAAAATTCAGAAAATCAAGACTTTGACCAGTTCTTTCAGAGGGTGAATGAAAAGGCCTTTTCTGCCTCGGGGAGGGGTTGTTTGTTCCAGCCTGGAAGCACAGCATTATAATTATCATGGGATTAAACTGAAGGATCAAATTGGTGGTGGCTGGTCGTTACGCTTCCATGGGCTTCTTGAGATCTGAGGTCAAATTCAGGATGAATGGGACAATTTATATTCCCTGGATGTGCTGGTTGTGTCATTTTCCAGTTCCATTTTCTCCACGTTCCTGGATTTTGGGATCCTCCATTAGTTCAATATGGACTCGTGCTGGTTTAGGTCATAGCTGCCAAAACCTGTGATGACTTTGTGAGGGGATTTGTACACCTGCACCACTCCGGAAGATTCCCTGCGGTGGGAACAGCTCCACGCACTCTCCCAACCTCAGCGCTGCTAATGTTGGGTGAAAAATCGCTTTTTGAATTCTTTTTCACGGCTTAGTTAGTGGTCAGGTAAAGAAACAACATCGGCTTGAGGTCACCTCGGAGAAAAGCGGGGAGCTGGGCTTCTTTCAGTGAAAAAACACTGGGTTCTTTCTTTCAACCCAGTGTTTCTGTCAAATCCTAATGAAACAGTTTATGCAAACGTGAAACCGACCCATATGCTTCACTCAGCGTAGCCTTTTTTTAACCTTTTAGATAAATGTCAATTTTTTGGAATGACAATGACATTTCAAGTGAGAGATTGAAATGTAACACACAAGAAACATCATCCACGAGATGTTTTGACTTCTCTGCAGCTCCCTCCTCTCCCCATTCTATTTATTTTCTGCGAAAACTGCTCGCTAAACCTGACTTGAATCCACAGATAGTTTCAGTTCCTGAAAATGACATTTTCTAGCAAACACGCCGTCAATCGAAAACAGAAAGAAATCAATCTTACAGGCTCTGCTCACCCTTGGTGCCAGCGCCGGCCCTGGGCTTTGCAGCACATCGTGTCGCACAGAACCACTGGGGCTGGGACATGAGGGTCTTCTGACCCTCTCTGACACGCAGACTTTTTGCTTTTCCCGCTTTGCAGCCCAGGGATTTTCCGGTTTGGATCAAATGCTGTGCTTTGGTGGCTCTCTGCAAGGTTGGAGGGGAGCACTTCGGGGTTTGGTTGCCATCCTTGCTGATGAAATGCCCCAACCAGGCTCCTCTGTAATCAAAAACAAGCTCAGAGAATCCTGGGATGGTTTGGTTTGGGAGAGTCCTCAAGGATCATCTTGTTTCAAGCCCAGGCCATGGGCAGGGACACCTTCCACTGTCCCAGGTGGCTCCAAGCCTCGTCCAGCCTGGCTTTAGACACTTGCAGGGATCCAGGGGATGCCACAGTTTCTCTGGGCACCCTGTGCCAGGGTCTCATTGCCCTCGCAGGGAAGAATTCCTTCCCAATATCCCATCTAACCCTGCCCTCTGCAGTGGGAAGCCATTCTCCTTGTCCTGGCACTCCAGGCCCATGTCCAAAGTCCTTTTCCAGCTCTCTTGGAGCCTCTTAGGCCCTGGAAGGGGTTTTAAGTTCTCCCCAGAGCCTTTTCCTCTGCAGGCTGAACATCCCCAGCTCTCCCAGCCTGGCTCTGTAGGAAAGGTCTCCAGCCTTCGAAGCATCTCTGTGGCCTCCTTTGGACTCTGTCCAGCAGCTCCCTGTCCTTCTGATGCTGGGGTCCCAGAGCTGGGCACAGTGCTCCAGGGGGATCTCACCAGAGTGGAGCAGGGGAGGACAATCCCCTCCCTGGTCCCGGTGCTGATGGTGCTGGGAGGCAGCCCAGGGACAGGGTTGGCTTTCTGGGCTGAAAGCACACGTTCCCAGGCTGGGTCAGACCCGAGTGGGGGAGCAGAGCGTCCTCATCACCCACGAGCAGAGCTCTGCATAGCACCGTGTGTGCCCCGGAGGTAACGGAGACCCAGGGCCCGCAGGTATTCAGTCAAAGGCCGGACTCAATCTTGGAGGTCTTTTCCAACCTTAATGATTCTATGATTCTATGATTTAATACATATCATACATACAGTCAGCCTCCGAATTCCAACCTGGGATCTTTTCACTAGACCGGCTCACCCACAGCCTTACACAGGGTGAGCCGGGATCAGGAGCAAGGTGCCGGCTCTCACTCAGGACAGCAACGAAGTGCAAACCTTGAGTACTTCATCACTCAAGCTCCTGCTTAACTGCTGGCTTCGAATCAGTCTGTGCCCACATGATTCCCTGAGTCACCGTCTAGAAAGGGATAAACGCTGCTTCTCAGTGTCTCATCCAAATTGTCATCCTTCAGCCCCTTTATTTTTGTCTGCTGATGGTGTTGTGAAAAAAAAACTTCAATTTGCTGAGAGGACATAAATCAAGTTTTCCCTGTGCTGCTTCGCTTCTGTTTTACCCTAAAGAGTGCATGGCTTTCAAAGAATCATAGAATGCTTTGAGCTGAAAGGGACCTTAAATCTCATCCCATCCCACCCCCTGCCATGGACGGGGACACCTTCCACTATCCCAGGCTGCTCCAGCCCCATCCCACCTGGCTTGGACACTTCCAGGGATGGCGCAGCCACAGCTTCTCTGGGCAATGACCTGGGGAAGCCACTGCTGCAGCAAGGTCCTGGGGTGTGAGGGTGCCCCTGTCACCCCTCCTGCTGTCGGGCTGCTTTGTGACACAGGGCAGGGTGCACCCACCTCATTCTCTCTGTCCGGTGTGGGCTCTCACTCTTCTTTACAGCCAGAGAAAATTAATGGCAGGCAGGTTTGGAAGGTAGATTATTTCATTATCATCGTAATTGGTGCTTATAATTAGTTGTTACTCTGGCGTGTGATGTGCCCTGAGCTCTGCGGCTGCAAAGTGCAGGAGCAGAAAGGAAAGGCTATTTTTATTTTATTATTAATTACGGCTGTTGTTTATTTTATTGGATATTTATGCACTTGCTGTTTCAATCAAGTAACCTCAGCTCGTTTGGCTTTGCAGCAGGCAGATGGTTGGGCTTTGCCTGGCCTGGCTCTGCTTCAGCTTGGGCTCTGCCTCCTGCTCTTCGGTCAGCCGTGCCTCGCTTTGCCCAGGAGAAAATTTGGAATAGCTCTGCCTGCCTCGCTCTGTGCTTGTGCTGTGCATCCACAGAAACTGCAAACCCCGACATCACCGATGCTGGATGCAGATCCCTCACTGGGGATCCAGAGAAGCATCGCTGCTTCTCCCAGCGGGGATCAGCGTCAGCCCAGGCGTCTTGCTGGAGGACAGAAGCCTCTTGTCAAAGGCAAATCACGCTGGAAAAGCCGCAGATATTTGCTCTGAGTCAGGCAAAGGGCCCTCTTTGTGGTGCGTCAGCCTTTCCCCGCTGAAACAATAAACGGCCTTTTCCTCGTTAGCTGACGCAACCCAACAAAGCGCCATTGATTTTGGTAGGTGCTTCATCAGTGACAGGGAGGCAGGGATGGGGTTTATGACCCCACCGGCTTTTCCAGGCGCCCACGGACATGCGGTTGGGTTTTAATGAGCACTTTGGGCCACAAAGTGGGTCAGCGCTTTCATCTGCTCTGCCTTGCGCTGCCACCGCCCGGCTCCCTCCCGCAGCAGAGACCCGGGGAAGTGACCGCGGGGCGGCACCGAGCTGCCGCATCCCGGCTGGCCCTGCCTGCGCCTGGGGGTGCCGGTGTGGGCAGGGCTCCTGCTGAGACTCGGGGCTGGAACCTGCTGATGCGGCTCCCCGCGGATCCTGAGCTTTGTGCGAGTGGCCGGCGTGGTGCGCTTTGAAGCCTGAAACCTTGAGCACTTCAAACGGGCAGAGGACAGGGGGATGATGTACGGGAAATTAATATCTAACGGGGCTAAAAATTGTTCTCGATGTCGCCCGAACTCCCCTGCCCAGCTGAGCTCTATTTACTTTCATCCCATCCAGAGCATTTAGCACAAAGAGACCCCTTACACCCTTAATTTCCGAAAACACAAAGCCTTCCATTTCACTGCATCCAGCTGAAACCTTCTCCTTTTCTCTCATTTTCCGGCTCGCTTTTGAAACCCTCCTCTCCCTCGCTGCAGCCTCTCGGGGACTGAAGCAGCAAAGTTTGGGAAGGAGAGCAGGTCGGTAACCCTTTTGTGGCCGGTTTGGTGCAGGGAGGGCATCCCGAGGCTTCCCACATCCCAGCTTGTGCATCAGCCTTCGCGGGAGCGCCACAGGCACGTTTAGCACCGGTCAGCGCACGGTGGAGGATTTGTAACTGGAAATTGTGATGCTGGAATCTCATTTATGTCGCAGTAGGGGGATAGCGAGTGAGAGCTGCCTCTCTGGCACAGAGCGGAGCATCCCGGCGGAGCTGTTTTGGCTGTAGGGCGGGGGAGGGAGGATGGTTTCAGCACCAGGGCACCAGCCCGAGCCCGGGGGTAGCCGGGTTCAGCCCTGGGCTCTCCGTGTCACGTTGCTCAACCACCCCTAGGGATTGCACCTCGTCTCCTTATCAGAGTTGGGAATGAGTTCACGGAGGATTGCTCCACGCCGAGTGGGAATGGTGTGGGCTGGAATGAGCCTGGCATTTCATACCCCACCCCTGCACGGACAGGGAGTGCCTGAGATTATCAGGGCTGGATGGGGGAGAAAAAACGCAAAACAAGTGATGTTTCAAAACACAGCCACGAGATTTTCCCAGGCTGATTTCCCGGCCCTCCTTTAAAGGCTGTTGCAAAAACACCAAAGGAAAAGTAGTTCTTTAGTGCTGACCGGTCAGAGGTGAGCGTTCCTCGGTGATCTCCCCGGAGGCATCCCTGTGCCGAGCGACCGGCCGGGCTCGGATAAATGCAATGGGTCCAGCAGGGCTTCAGGAGGCGGCTGCAAAGCAGGATGGTGCTGGGAGCCAGAGCCCTTTCCGTGGTGTCCGACCCCGCTGCTGCAATCCCGGGGTCCCATCGGGCGGAGGTTTCGACTTCCCTGTAAACACAACCCGGGACTGGTGTGCCGGCATTGTGAAACAGGGAAGGGTGGGATCAGCAGTGCCGTGCCAGCTTCCTGCCACCCAGCTTTGCCCCGGGGCCTTCGATTGCTGCAATTTTATTCACGTAATTCCAAGAGGTGTGTGAGCGCCCAGGGCAGAGGTGCCGTTCCCACTCCCTCGTGCCCCGGTGCTGCTGCAGGTGGGGCTTGGGCTGGGGGTGCTGGGCCTGAACGGGGACCTGTCCTCCACAGCCGCTAGAAGGAGGCAGGAATTGCAGTCTGGGGATGGAAACTTGTTGCTGGTGTAAGGAGTGGGTGTTTTTTGACTCCTCATATACATATATATGTATGCATGTATGTATGTATGTATGTATGTATGTGTGTATATGTGTATACCCAGAGAGGTTGTTGACTCCTTACCCTGGAAGTGTTCCAGGAGCAACCTGGTCTAGTTGAAGGTGTCCCTGCAGAGGGTGGAATGAGATGAGCTTTAAGGTCTCTTCCAACCCAAACCATTCTGTGATTCTATGACTCTCTAATTTTATATATATTTATGTACATGGGGTCGTTGAGGTGCTTGGAGCCTCCATGTGCCTTACAGGGTGACACCACAGTGCGTTTGGGTCCCACATGTGCCCTGAGAGCCCAAGACTGGAGTCACAGCTGTGTGCAGGACACGGCTTTGTAGGTTGGTGTCTTCTTGCCGTGCTGTTTCTCTGCCCTGGAGTGAAATTCCGTGGTTTTCACTTTTTTGTTGCTTCTCAGCAGCCCCTGGAGAGCCCCTATTAGCACTACTGGAGGTCTGCCATCTCCTCCTGGATATGAGCCGGGATGTGGAGCTGACCTGCCTGCCCCAGCCCCCGCAGGGACAGCTTAACGTGACCCCAGGGGTGTCCCTGAGCAGGTGCAGGTCCCGGGCGCGTGTCCCTGGCCGTGGCGCACGGAGCAGCTCCGAGCCCGGCATCTGTCAGCCGCGTTCCCCCGTGAGACCAGCGGCTCGCGAGCCATCCCTGCAGAGCTGGGATGGCTTCCATCGCTGGAGGGCCTGATCCTCAGCTGGTGTAAGCTGGCAACGTGTCACCCAGCAAATGGCCCAGCTGCTCGGTCGGTGGCTGCTGCCGCCCGTCCCCGAGCAGCCAAACCTGCTGCAGCCGAGGGCCAGTTGGAGCTGCTTCCCTCTCTCTGCCTCCTACTCTTTTCCTCGCTTCTCCCTTTTAATTCTCTCCCCGTCTGTTCATCCCTCTCCCCTTCTGTTCATCCCTCTCTATTCTCGAGCCATCCTTCTTTTCCTCCGTGAAGAAAGCTTGGGGAGGAAGGGAGGAAAGTGGTCCAACTCCATCGGTTTTTCCAATATCCTTCCCTAAAATCTCACCAGGTTACATTATGCTCTAATAGACTTTAAGCCAATCTGCCTAATGCCACTGCAAAGGTCAATTAAATTCACCCTAAAAAATTTACTCCTGGCTCATTATACATTTGGAAAATGAGTTAGAAGCACAAGCTGCCCCAGAGGTTTCTGATATTTTCCTAATGAACATGTCTCCTAATGGAAGATAAGAAGGAAAACCAACACCAAAAAAAAACCTCGCAGCAAATTTGAAAGGAGTATTTTGCTGGTCCATTGGAGAGAGGAGAGTAAGGCTGAGTGTAAGGCAAAGAGGAGGAGGAGGGATGTGTGATGCCATGTGTCAGCAAGGTCGTTACACACACCAGAGGAATTTTTTTAAGGAATTTGCTTGCCCAGGCGTTTGGGCGAGAGCTTTGACCTGGCCCCTCTTGCAGGGTGCCATGGGTGGCTTGGCTTTGCACTCCCGAGGCACATCCACCTCGGCTTCGACTTGGTGCACTCACAGCCCACCCACGGCATCCTCACCCCGGCAGCGCTTCGTGCCCGCGGGGACTTGCAGGCTAAAGGAGGCAAATTAATCAAGTGAATGATTAATTGCAAACTGCGACCCAGGTTGCTGAGAGTGACAACTTTTGAAGGGCTTTTCAGGCTGAAGAGGCTCAATGTGAAAGGCCTTTGTGGACCCTGAGAGGTTTTTTTGGTTTGTCTTTTTCTTGAGAGAGTGGTGAGAGGGCTCTTGAAACCCCTGTGCCTTTGAGGGCACAGAGTTATTTACTGCTCATCAGATTTTCATCCTCATTTCTAATGTGTAGATCCAGCCAGGTGCAGGACAGAAATAAATTCCAAGATGTTCACTGGTCCTTTGGGCACCCAGCTGTGGTTGCTTCCCACAGTGCCCAGAACTGGGTTGATTTGGAATCAATGTCAGTATTGCCAAGGTTTTGTTACATATGAACTGGATTTTGAATTTAGAATTTAATTTCCTGCCCTTCAAGTGGAGTTTCTCAACGGGGAGAAGTGGGGGAAGCAGAGCATCTCTCCAAAAGATTTGCTAGGTAGGAATATAAACGATAAAGAAGCAGTGAAGGTGCTTGGAATTAAAATGAAGCAAATCAAGGCAATAAAAGCACAAACGTGACTTTGTCAAAATCAACATGTTCCCCTGGGAAGTTTTAAATTTCAACAAAACAGCATTTCTGACCAAACAGCCCAAATCCCTGCCGTTTGTGGGGAGATTTAATGGCCTGGGATGGTTTGTTGAACAGGACTAAACGTGTAACTTCCACTGGTGCAGAGATGCCACCAGTGAGTGTGCTGGGCTTCACCACACCCAGGCTCAGTCACTTAAATCAAAGGGGTCTGGTTTAACTTGGTCATCTGCCAGACAGAGAAAACCTTCCAGCACCTAAGGATGCTCCGAGAGGGCTGGAGAGGGACTTTGGAAAAGGGCCTGGAGTGACAGGACAAGAGAGAATGTCTTCCCATTGCCAGAGGGCAGGGTTAGATGGGATAGTGGACGGAATTCTTCCCTTTGAGGGCAGTGAGGCCCTGGCACAGGTGCCCAGAGGAGCTGTGGCTGCCCCATCCCTGGAAGTGTCCAAGGCCAGGCTGAACGGAGCGTGGCGCAACCTGGGATAGTGGAGGGTGCCCCTGCCATGGCAGGGGTGGGACAGATGGGCTTTACGGTCCCTTCCATCACAAACCATTCCATGACCTGTGTTCCTCACGGAGGGCAGCTCATCCCCTCCTGCAGCAGGTGGCTAAAGGATGTGGATTTCTGGATTCCAGCCCTCTCCTTGTGTCTGGATGAGAAGTCCATTCCAAGTACCATAATCTAAACCAGGCTGTAACTCCAGGCTGAGCTGCTGCCTTTTTCCAAGAAGCTGCTGGGAATTTTCTTGCAGAGCTGTTTTTTTGGCACGGGGAAAAGCTTCAGGGAAACCGAAAGCCTGGGCATAACTCCCTTCAGTTTGTCTTTAATTACAGCTAGGGAAGAGGTGGTAATTACAACACACCTTTCCCTTGCACAGATCCTCAGGTGGAATTAGCACTCAGAAATATGCATACTAATCAGGAGCCTGGGTTTTGCCAGGGTTGCTGTTGTGTTGGTCGGGATTGAGCGGAGCGAGGCTGCCCAGATGGCATCCAGGATCTGGCTGGCAGAGGAGGTTTGCGGAGCGACGAGGACAGGGAAAGCTGTTTTCTCCCTCTTGCTACGGATATTAGGCAGGAGCTGGGGACAGCGGGATGGTGCTTGCAATGTCAATTATTAGCGTGTTTAGTAAATTACCTAGTAAATTGGCCCTTAAAATTTCCAACTGCGTGTCCTCTCTTGCACTCCAAGCCTGCAGCTGAGTTGTTTACACTCTTTCAGCGGGGAAGATGGATCGGCTCTGTCTCAGCTTCTGGACGTCTTGCAGAGAGGAGCCTGAGCTGATCCTGCACACTGTGCCGGGCTGGGAGGCGGAGGGAGGGTCGTGCCCACAAGCGCGGGAACCCTCACCTTGGCCCAGCTTAAAGCTGAAAGAGCCGTGACGGGCAAGGCAGGACCCCAGGAATCTGTGTCCTTGCCATCCACACGCATCCACGGGCTCCCAGCAGGTTCAGTGCTGTTTGTGTGTGACAGCATCTCCCGTGGTTCTCCTGATTGCCTTCCCTCTGTGCGCTCGTTCTTGGCGAGGGCTGTGCCTGGTGCGGCGCGGAACCGCTGGCACCGGGGGATGAGCTTGTCCTCCTTTTCTCACGACAGCAGGCTGAGGGAGAGACTGGAAAAAGAGGAAGGCAGGCATCTGTGTGATGGGGAGGGAGAAGGATGCTCTGCAGCTTGCGTGAGATGGGTGAAACAGCGCTGGAGAGACTTGGCCGTGGTCTGCTGGCTACTTGGCCGTGGTCTACTGACCACTTGGCCATGGTCTGCCGGCCACTGCCTGCTCCATAAGCTGACCTGGGGAATTTACCTCCCTCAACATCTGCGGTTAAATAGCTGGAAGATCACTGCGGGTGAGCCTTAGGGATGCTTCCCAGCAAGGGCAACCCCAGTGATGGGGCTCGTGCTTTGCCCCTTGCTAGACTGGTGTCAAAGCTGGGGGAGCACAGGGAGGGTGATCTCAGGTCTGCTCCCCAGAAGAGCTGGTCCCATGTGCTTTTGGGCTAAATCTGCTCAGGATCTGCCTTGGGACCTGCCCTTTGGGGTTGGGAGAGCATCAAGATGAAGAGCTGGCTTTGGCTGGGACCGATCCCAGCTCAGAGCCCCTTCCTCCGCCATTTTTCCCATTTCGCTAGCTGGGATGTGCGTGGTCTGTTTTCCATTGCAAGGCACATTTTCCCTTTTGTGCATTTCCACCTCTCCTTTTGCCTTTTCATGTGTTCTGCAAAGGTCAGCCCATATCTGGAACATGCTTTAAATTTGCACGGAGAGCCGGGGGCAGGAGGAGAGGGGAGCGTCGTGCTGCTGCAGCTCCAGCCCTCTCAGAGGGAGGTTTGCTGCTTATTTTGCTACTTTTATGGATGGATGGGATGCAGGACTGCGTGAAAACCCACCTGGAACCTGAAGAAATCACCTTTTCTTAGCAGAAATCCCCCAAAGCACAGAGTGGTGGTGTTGTAACCCCCTCCCCCAGCTGTGGTGATCCGCTGTCGCCCCTCCAGCCTCAGCTCTCGGGGTACATCGGCCTCGTCCTTCCTCTTTCCTCGGGGCGATCCTCACCTCCCCGCTCCGTGTCCCGCTGTGCCGGGCAGCGCGTGTCCGACCCGCTCCCGTTCCCGCAGCCCCGCCGCATCCTGCATCCCTTGCGCTTTTCCCGGGAGCGCGGGGGACGCCGCGGCCCGGTGCCGTGTCCCCTCCTTGTCTCCGCGTCAGGCCCTTACCTTGCCTGTCAGGCGCTGCCTCCTCTCGCCGGGACCTGATGCTGCTTCATTTCTGTTTTAATTTTGCTGCGGTTCCGCGACAGCCACTGCGGGGTCAGGAGTTACAGAAAGGTTATTGGTGAGTGATGGGTATTGACATCCTTAACAGCGCCCTGACCCCATCCGTCTCGCTCTGTTCTCCTTTTTCCTTACACTTGCCCTGGTTTTTTTCTTTTAAATTGGCCTCTTTCATGCATAAAGCTGCTTCATCACATTTTTACCCAAAGCCACAGCTGGCGAGGCAGGGAGGGAAGCGCTGATTTGCCCTGGCTGGCATTGAGGGAGGCTTTCATCCTCTTATTTTCCTATCCCAGGAACCTCGTGTGCTGCTTTTTGCTCCCCTTTTTTTCCCTGATCTGCCAGTTCATCTTTCCAAATGCCCACCTGGATTGTTGTGCCTGTGCCTGGGGGTGTCATGGGGGCTCCCACAAACACCCAGCTCACCTTGTGCGGGGGCCAGGCTGCATGGTGGGGGTTCAGCATCAGGAATAAGCTCATTCCTGCTCCTTTCCCACAGCCTGGCTCCTTCTCTGGTGGGTTCCATGTGCAAACAGCAGGGAGAGCTTGTCCAGGGATGTGCGCTAGGCTGTAAAACCCCAGCACAGCAATTCAGGTGCAGACTGAGATGCTCAGGAGGAGTTGGCAGTGCGGGCATGACAGAATTTCTACTCAGAAATTGAAAAAAAGATTTAGTTTGTTTTGGTGAAAGAGAGTAGCTTTAGACGGGATACTGGGAAGAAATTCTTC
>VWPU01004318.1:0-92872 GCA_013398955.1 Callaeas wilsoni | reverse complement strand
CCCCGCCCCGCTCCGAGCGCGCCGCCGAGGGCCGGCGCCCGGCGGGAGGGAGGGGAGGCGCTCCCGAGCCCCGCGGAGGCGGCGGGAGAGATGGGACCGGCACCGGCCCCGCCACCTGCCTGAGCCGCTCCCGGAGCCGCCGCTGCTGCGGGGAGCCGGTAGGTAGCGGGTCCCGCCGGCCGGGAGGGCGCCCCGGGGTGCGGGTCGCCCCAGGGGGACAAAGGGGCGGCGGGACGATGGCGAGCGCCGGGCTCGCCCCGCGCTGCCCCGGGCCAGTGCCTCACCTGCCGGCGGGCGCGGCGCCGAGGGCGCCCGGGGCACCAGGCAGCGGGAACCGCTGTCCCGGCCCGGGGCGAGCGCTCCCTCCGCGCCGGGCTTAATGTTTAACCCCGCTCGCATCCACCGGAGCTCACCGGGCGCCGCCTTCCCCGCGGCGCCGGCGACAAAAGGGCGAACGCGGCTGCTCCCCGCCGGTTCCCGGCTGCGGGTCCGCCGCCGCGGCGGCCGGCGCCGCTGCCGGTGACCAACTCTGGAAGGACGGCGAGTGAGGGAACAGCTGGGATAAAATTCGCCTTTGCTGCTTTTCACGCTTTGGAGGCGTCTGGAGGTAGCGCTCAGGCTGCGGTCCTGTACTTGGATTCATCACTGTGTCTGAGAACATTAGTATTTTTGGGGTGGCCTTTTAAGACATACGTGACACGAGCCCTTCAGGGAAGCGGCTGCTGGAGACCGGGGCAGTTGCTTTTTGCCTCCTGGCCCGGGCGAGGTCCGAGGGGTTGGTAAGGTCCCACCAGGACCCAGCTTGTGCAGCTGCCCCGTCGCTCAGGTGCTTTGGAAGCCCTGGGGATGCAGGTCTTTCCTACAGCTTACCCCGTTATTCAAACTGACCATCACTGTCTGCTTGTAATGCAGTTTGCTCTTGTACCGTGATACCGAAGCTGCTTGACATGCAGGGAAAGAGAAAGAAGAGAAAAAGGAGGCAGTCCTAGGAACTGGACTAAATGGAAATGTATACTGTGCTCCCTTTTCTCTGTATGTGCATGTCACTGACGCACGAGCCAAAATAGCTGCTGTGCCCGGTGTGTATGGTAATAGACACACCCGTGGCCTGCCAATATCAAAGTTAGCTTCATGTTTTCCAAGGCATCTCTTCCTACAGCCCTCAGTCGAGCAGGTACAGCAGTGTAACCCTCACCCCACTCTCAGCATCTCAGGCAGGCTGTAGAGTTGTTAGATTTTAATGGTGGTAAGGCTCCTGCAGTTATTAAAATGCAACTCCCTTATTTTTGCTGTGTTTTAACAAGTTCTGTGACCAGGAAAAGCAGCAGAGGTATTTTGGCACGGCACTGACAGTGATTTAGGTCTCCTTTATAATTTGGTTTGAGGCAGGTTTTTCTCTTGCGCTGTCTTGGTTTTCTCCTTTTTTTTTTTTTTTTTTTTTTTTTTTTTTTTTTTTTTTTTTTTTTTTTTCTTTTTTTTTTTTTTTTTTTTTTTTTTTTTTTTTTTTTTTTTGCTATGTTAATCTGTCTGGCTTCCAGCACTGTGGAAAAACTTCCTTCATTTCAAAATGTAGTGGAGACTGTTCAGTTTGTGGGCTTGCATACTAGATGATCCATGATTTATTGTTATTTAACTGTCTATTACAAGAACCACCCCTGAAGTAGTGAACTCTTGCAGAAAAATTACTTGCTTATTAGAAAATTATTCATGTCCATGTTGAACAAGGCAGTTTTCCTTCAGCAGCATCTATCTTGGGGTGCGAATGCCCATAGCAAGCAGGAAAATGTGTCTGTAAAGTATTTTAGCAGTGTGGGGAGCCCCGGGGTAGCTGTCACTGTTTCCATTCTCTAAACAATTTTAATGCCATTAGTGAGTGTGATTATGTACAAACCGCTTCTAGGGGGTTCCTAGGCTGGATGTCAGAGCAGGGCTTTGTGCTGAGTCAAAGGGTGGATTGAGTTTATGACACAGTTTAAATAGAAACAGAAGAGCAGAGCTACAGTAGAGCAGCACATCGTAATTCATTCAGTACCGCTCTGTGATAGCCGTGCAGGCAAGTGCTCACTCCTTACCAGTTTGTTCAGTTTGAGAACACCTCTCAGGGTCACCCGTGAGTAAGTAGCTGAGGAAAGAGAGTTTTAACCCTGCGTTTTTTTGGTTTTGTTTCAAATGAAAAGATAAAGTAAAAGGAAAGAAGAACCTTACTGGAAAGTCTGTTTAAGTGTGGACTGCTTTTTCAATACCTTGATTTTAAAGAGGAAGGATCTACACAGAAAGAGGTACTGTGCACTAATTTGCATCCTGTTATAAATAAGACATATTTATTCTATTTATTGCCGCCCAGATCTGATTTAGTACCAGTTGTGTCTCCAGATGGGATATAACTATGAAGACTTCAGTAGATGCCTGGGTTTGTGAGCACTGTTTAGCTTCTACAGTCAGGTATAAACTCATAACTGTATTTTATTGTCAGGTTTAAATAACATTTTAAATAATAGAAAAGTTCTGTAACTGATGAAAAGGCTTTTTTATCCCCTGGAGTGCAATGCGATCACAGCACAGAAGTAGCAGGGGAGGAGGGTGGGTAGGCTTGCTCAGAGATGTAAAGTGGAGTAAGTACCACTTTGCACAGCACAGACACAAATACCACCTTCTGAAGCCTTTTTTCTGCGACCAGCTCGAGTCCCATCTCCTGTCTTGTTCTCTTCATAGGGCGGCTGCCCTCTGCTGTCTAAAGCTGCCCTTCCGAGTGCTGGCGGTGCTGTGGTGGTGATGGTGGGGAGATAGGGGAGAGCAGGTTGCAGGGCGAGGTAATCTCTCTTCTCAGCCCAGATGATAATGTCGGAAGAAGCAGAGGAGCTGTTGGGCTCACAATTCTTTCATCGGGTTGCCGTGCTGACAGGCACGGGGGAATCTGGCTGCTTGTGCAAAAAACAACTGACGAGACGCTTCTGATTTTCCCCTGGCAGCTAAATAAACCAGCCAAAGGCCAGCAGAGGCTCAGTTAGCATGAGTGGGTTTTAGCTCCAAGAAGTGGCATGAGTGGTGCAATTTAGAGAGATTCCAAGAAAGCTGAGGTCAATGAGGGCAAACAGCATAGAAATGCATGCTCTTAATGGTGGGATCAGCTAATGTACAGCCTAACTGTAATTTAGTCTGATATCAGCTTCTAACTGTGAAACCAGTCAGCACTGCTGCATGCAGCCATCACTGACACAAGTAGGACAACTAACAGTTGACTTATGCCAGTGTATGTTGTCTTTGCGGGGATGGAGCAGTATCATTTGTCCCTGTTACCTTCTTTTTTTCTGTCTTCCTAATCACTGTTCTACAAGAACATATTTGATAAAACAGCAGGTGTTCCCTGTGCCATCAAACTGTCTCATTTCATAGCTTGCAAAATGCAGCCACATCCAGTATTAAAATTTGCTGCAGAAGGAGTCAGAGGAGCTGGTGGTTTTCCTTGAATCCCGAGTATTCTCTGAGTTTGGGACATCCAAAATGATGCAATTCTGATTAATGTTTAAAATGGCTTATATTTGCCGGTCTGAGTCATCTGTAAGGTATAAAGCATCACATTTGGTAGAGACTAACCTAGGAAAAAAGTATGTTCCTTTAAAGATGTCCTGTTTGATAATGAAAAGATTGCCAACAGAATGTGTCGTCACTTCTGAAAGATTCAGTACCTACCTCTGTGGGTTTCAGTGGCATCGGTTCTGTTCATCTACATCTGTTTAGGACTTAAAGCCTTTGATATGCTGCATGAGTCAATTGATATGTTAAGCATTGTGTGCTTTAATGATAGCCTCTGTTCCCAAAAAGGGTTATATCAAAAATCTAAGAATCTAGGCCCAATATTTGAATTGCACACCACTGGACTTCAGCAGCCTGTAGCTTTCAAAGTCTGTTTTGGTGCAACTTAGGGATGGAGTATTCCTACAAAAAGCATAGGAGAAAAGTATTTTTCTTTTTTATTGTTAGATAGCTGTGATCATTTCCTTTGTGATTTGCTTTGGTTTACTTGTTTGAGGCATTTCGGGAATGATCCTGCAGTTGTGATCAGTGTAACCTCAGCAGGGTTTTACATATGTGTAAGCGCAACATAATTGTGAACTTTCATTTGAATAATCTTTGCTTGAGGGAGATCCTGCCTGCCTTCTTGCCCAGGGTACAGTGCCTCCTGCAGCGATTCAGCCATATGGCTAATTTTCAAATAAACCGAAGTTACGCGTTTTTTTTGACACAGTACTAGTGCACGCTGTTCTCTGCAGTCTCAAGCACTCTGCCTGCGGTTCATAAACACATTTACAGTCGCATTTGCCTCCCTGTGCTAAGAGGGGGTTGGTTTGCATTTCTAATTAATTGAGTTTATAAAGCAATAAGCCAGTGTGTTAACTGAAAATTCCCTCAAGAATTGTAATCTTCCTTCATTAGCTGCCTATGTGTAATCATATCACCCTTTCTCATGTAAGCCTCGGGGAGAGCCAGCCCCACGGGGAGCAGTACCTTTGTCTGGTGTGAGTTGCAAGGGGAAGCGAGTCTCCTCTGTGGTCGTGTTCTGCAGCCCTGCCCCTGTCAGGTCACCTTCTTTGTCCCCCCACCTGTCCCTACCGTCAGCCTGATGTCTCTGGCTGAGACAGCAAATGGTGTGAAGAGATGTAAAGGACATCTTTCAGTGAAGTAAGACAGTAGAGGGGAGCTTTACAGAGAGTGTTCTAATCTAGCTGAAGACAGACACATTTACTCTTTGCAGAAGCTCTGGCTACTGTATGAATGGATTTAAACAGAATCGGAATTCTTTAAACTGTGAAGACAACTACTATAACTTCCCACTGATGTCAGCTGGGAGTTGGTGGCTCAGCACACCTAAGGGTTAAATGTCCTGTTATTTCAGGGTTAACCTGGAACACTTGTTTCAAGACTCAGGCTAAGGCATTAGTTTGACACTGAGAAATCTGAGCTACTTAATGTAAGTTAACTTCATTCAAATTGCTTGACCCTTATTATATTTATAGTGGGTTACCAAGCTGTTACTTAGCAAGGTAATCTTGCAACAAGTTTGGATGAATAACTGTACTTGCTTTTGCTTTCCACAGATCGGCATCCAGAATGGCAGCCTTGTCCACTTTAATCCTCCTTTTGTGTGCTGCTAAAGATGTGATGCCTTCCAGTCCTCACTGGAAGCCAACTTGGCCGTCTTACAGAGTTCCCGTTATCCTGCCGCAGTCTACCCTGAACTTGGACAAGCCACAGTTTGATGCTGAAGCCAGACTGGAAGTGGTATCTCCGTGTGGCCCAGCGTGCCACAAAAGTTCTCCGCTGCCAACTTATGAAGAAGTGAAGAACTACCTGTCCTACGAAACCTTGTACGCTAATGGTAGCCTCACTGAAACTGAAGTGGGCATATATATTCTGAGCAACGGCGGCGATGGCTCTCGAGGCAGATCTCGAACTAAGAGGCAGATCTATGGCTATGACAGCAGGTTTAGCATTTTTGGGAAAGACTTCTTGTTGAATTACCCATTCTCCACATCGGTGAAGCTCTCTACAGGTTGCACAGGGACGCTGGTGGCTGAAAAGCACGTTCTTACTGCCGCTCATTGTATCCATGATGGAAAGAGTTATGTCAAAGGAGCTCAGAAACTGCGGGTGGGGTTTCTAAAGCCCAAACAGAAAGATGGCAGCAAAGGGTCCAATATCACCAACTCGGCAATGCCTGAGAAAATGAAATTCCAGTGGATCCGGGTGAAACGGACGCATGTCCCCAAAGGATGGATCAAAGGCAATGCCAATGATATTGGCATGGATTATGACTATGCCCTACTGGAGCTGAAGAAGCCACATAAAAGAAAGTTTATGAAGATAGGTGTGAGCCCACCAGCAAGACACTTACCTGGAGGGAGGATTCACTTCTCTGGCTACGACAATGACCGTCCGGGAAACCTGGTTTACCGTTTCTGTGATGTCAAAGATGAAACGTACGACCTATTGTACCAGCAGTGCGATGCCCAGCCGGGTGCGAGTGGATCTGGGGTGTATGTGAGGATGTGGAAGAGGCAGAATCACAAATGGGAGCGTAAAATTATTGGTATATTTTCAGGCCATCAGTGGGTGGACATGAATGGCACCCCACAGGATTTCAATGTAGCTGTTCGCATTACACCCCTCAAATACGCACAGATCTGTTACTGGATCAAAGGCAACTACCTTGACTGCAGGGAAGGATAAGGACAATGAAACTCCTTGAAAGCACTTAATGACTGGTTTTAGTTACTCATCTGAGGAAAGGCTAGACTTGTGCTGCAAATGCATGTGATCATATAACATCAGGAGGTGATATGTAGCTTTTCAAGCCAGCCACCTTGTTTTTAGGACAGGGACTGTGTGGTGCTATCATTACAGCCTGAAACTGGGGAGAAAGGAACGTCTGCTGGGTGGGGAAGGAGCAGGTGGACTTGCTGAATTTGCAGCTGAGCAACTGAAGATTAATTAGGGGCGGATCAGTAAACAGTATGAAAACAGAACCGTCTCCAAAGAATCTTGTAAAAGGGACGCTGTTGACTATCTCATGCCTACAATGTTTGTTTTAATAAATCCTAGGATTAGTAGAAATGCTTTGATCTGAACTTTTAAAAGAAAATATTTCTATGCTGTTGGAGGCTGAAGAGGGGCATTTAATGGTGTTTGCAACCCAAACATTACAGCTTTGTGTTCCTGCATGAGAAAAGGGAGTGTGAAAAGGGCAAGGCATGCGCTGTGGGAGATGAATGCCACACAAATAGCGTGAAGGGTAAATAACCACATAACACTTCTAACTTCCTTCCAGCCTGAGTGATTTGAGACTTTATTAGTAACATAGTTAAGAAAAATGCTTTTTGAGCAAACAGACCTTGATGTTGCAAGGATTTGACTGTGAAGATGATGTTGGTCATATGATCAGTGCCATTACATCCTGCTTTGGGAAACAAATTGCACATGGCTTTAAATCTTTATGGGAGCTGAGACCTATGAAGGAGCAGGATCCCTATGAATATACTAGAAAGCGTGTGGGGAAAGGGGCTTCTCTGTTTATGACCTACTTAGGTATTTTAAGGAAAATCTCATGTCAGCAACTCAGATTTTCAGAGGGGAAGCCTGTCTTTGGTCTTGCTGTCTATCTGAATTGCTGCCTGCAGAGCAGGTAAAGGAGAGAGCAGGATGAGGATTCTACTGAGTTTTCCCCTTATTTGTTGAAGATTCTTGCTCTTCTACCTAATTCAGCCATATCCCTTTGACAGTGTAATTTGGGCATCTTGACTAATGTTTCTTGTGTTTTTGGCATAGGAATCCTCCTCCCCACGTAGCTGTTGAGTTACAAATAATTCTTGGCAAATGCACAATTCAGGATTTCTGCAGCTGGAGTAGAACCACTTTATAGGATGCAGCCTGAGTTTGCTGTGAAGTGATCCTCTGCTGTCTCTTACAGATAACAGTGACTTATATTTTTACTATAGAAGAATTAGAGTTGAAAACAAGAACTGTCTTTTTGAGGTAAAAACAGTGCAGCCAAATACTGTAGCTCAGCAAACAGCATTGGGAAGTCAACAGGGTCTGTACAAACAGCCTTTCTTAGATGGATTGTGCCACTGTATTTCAGTAACATGGTTGAGGACCTGCTGCCATGCCAAGATTATTTTGTTAAGTAGGAGGATAGACACTGTCTCTGGTTCTGGTTTCTCTTCCATCCGTCTCTCACTGTCTCCTGAAGCTCCCAAGTTGCCTGTGGTGCTTGGTGTTGTGGGGCAAATGCAAGTCCCTTGTGAGAAATATCAAAGCTGGGAAGGAGTGAATCCAAGCAGAACTTGCCTGTGCTATACCAACACGAGGAAAAATGTTAATTCAGCTAAGCCTTTTTTACACTCTACTAATTACTACGGCATTTGTAAACATATGCCTGATGGTGCTTTATCTTTGTGGTGGCTTTGGCTCTAGTTCTGACAAACATTTTTGCTGGAGCTGCCTATGATTATTATTTTTATAGAAGCAGTGTACAAAAATGTGGACTCTCATGTGGGTTTTTGGTGCACTCAGATACAAGCAGTTACTAATGCTTTGAAATATGAATAATCACCATATGTATCTGATGGTCTTTTTCTGATTTTATTTTAATTTCCTTTACTCTATGGCTGTTATCTGGAGCACTTTTGTTTGAATGTATCACAGTGAATAAAGAAAAGTTATGGAATTTCAATGCAGACACTCTTGTATTTGTGCTGTATTGGGTTGCACTTTCAATCTCATTTCAGCTACTTATTTGTAAAGACATTCAGATACAGATTTATTAAAATCCTCGATGCTGTTTATTTTCCTTCAGTTTTCTTCTGCTTCCACCTGTTGGAAGTTTTTGTTTTGGTGTATTGTTTTTTGTTTTTTGGTAGGCCTAATTACTTTGTACATTTGGATACTAATAATCAATCTTAGCTTTTGTATGACTCTTGCAGTTCCAAAGCCAGTCATGAGCTCTGATTAGTTAGAGCTCAAAATAACCTATTAGACTGAAAAGCCACATTGTTTTTATGAACTTCAGGGTAAATAAACTATGGAGGAATGTGAACCAGTCAGTATAAGGTCATAATTGAGGTCAGTCCATCTTCTTTTTCTTTTAGTTGATGCAGTATGAAAAAAGTTCCTTTGAGGCCAGCAGTGAGACCCACAGTTTTTAGAGAAACAGTGGACGCAGAAAGTTTTTCATTTTGAAATTGCTGCCTGTACAACTTTCCTGACTTCTCAGAGTGCACATGACATCACGTGGGCTTGATAACATCAGTCCTGATTTATTGGACATATTTTCCATCCACTGATCCTGTGTTCTCAACTGCTTTCTCAGAGTGTAGGCTAAGAACTTTTCATAGAATCACAGAAACATTTGGGCTGGAAAAGATCTTTAAGATCATCAAGGCCAGCTGTAAACCTAGCAGTGCCAGCTCCACCACTAAGCCATGTCCCGAAGTGCCACATTTATATGTCTTTTAAAAACCTCGAGCGGTGGTGACTCCGCCACTTCCCTGGGCAGCCTGTTCCAATGCTTGACAACCCTTTTGGTAGAGAAAGTTTTCCTAACATCCAGTCTAAACCTCGGCTGGCACAACTTGAGGCCATTTGCCCTAGAGTAATGTGAGCAAGGTGGGGGGTTTTTTGGTTTTTTTTTTCCCCTAAGAATGTATGTAGCAAGTTCAGTGTAATCAGGAGTGGGAGAGTCTCTTCCCACTGTACACCCTGTGCAAACATTCCAGTTTCAGAAAGAAAAGGAAATCTCAGATAACACAGGCAGAATTGTGGTGCTGAAGTTCAGCACTCTTTCACCTGTGCCCACCGGAGTTGGTGGTAATTTTGCCAGTGTAATCATTTGCAGCAAGGCTGGGCATGCTAGACAGGTTTGGAAATTGCATCCTGAGGATATTTGCTCTGATGCTGCCAAGGGGGCTCTTTTAAAACCAGAACTTTAAAATGCGAGAAAGATAGCCATGCAGCCAAAATAAGGCTCATCAAGAAAACGCAAGTAACTAAATTGTATACAGGCATGGCACTTGAAATTTCATTGTCCAGCTGATGACTGCCTGTGACCTGCAGAACTGAATGAAGTGCCTCACTATTCTTGTATATGAAGGCAAGACAGTAGATGGGTATAGGGGCACTGTTTTGACTGTGATTGAAAAGGATTAAAATCTGCTTCTGTATGTGTAAGAAGCTGACATATGAAAAATTTTACTTAATTTGCTATAAATCCCTAGAGAACAGTGCTGGAGATGGAAAGTGAGGTCTTGAGAAAATACAGACCCTGCCGAGCTCTTCCCCAGCACACACTGAGCTTAGCCTGCTGAAGACTGCAGAATATCATCAAGTTTCCTTCTCAGAGAAGAAGTATTTTCCTTGCATCTGTAATTGTTTTGCAACTGAATTCCCAGGCCTGCCTGTTTAGAGGGCAGCCCTCATTGCACACTGAACCCCAAGCAAGTATAATACATGCTTGAAATTCTTTTCCGTGTTTCCACTTAATCTGCCATTTGTTAGCAGGTTTTGGTAGCGTGCCAACACAATATGCACAGGCCTTGAGAAGAGAAGCTTTCAATGAGTGCATAAAGTGTATTGGGTGGGTAAAATCATCTTTGCTTTTCTGAGGGAAAAAGGAAGCGTGGATGGAGAAGAGCAGCAGAGAGTGAAAGGGCAGTATGATTTGTATCACACACAGAAGCAGGATTCCTAGAGGATCAGTTTCGTGGATGTGCATGTGTGTAGGATTTTTATAAATGATACTGCTAGTTTCCATTCCTAGTTCTACCAGGTGGAGAAGAAAAACTTAGGAGCTGAAGGAAATGAAGTGTCTTCAAATGAGCATGTTAATGCCAGCTCTGAAGCCAGTGTGCAGCACAGATGAGAAGTTTAGGCTGTGACTTGTCTAATAGATACACAAGAGAAGAGTGACAGTGACATAAGCATTAGGAACCTGATCTCCTCCTTCCAGAAGATGTTTTTTCCTGTCTTACATGGTGACTATTAGGTTGCACGTGCTTTGTGCCTGCTGGCAAAGGTAGTGTTGGCTTTCATAGGTAAATGATTATACAAGGGAAGAGAAACACCTTAACATGCTCCAGACACTATTATCAACACTGATTATTCCCAGGATAAAATTATCAGTGATGCTTTGGGTGTGGATTGATTTTTAACTAAATGGGCATAGGTTGAGCCATGAGGCAGGCTTATATTGGTTTTTTTATCTAAAGATCTCTTTAAGTGCTTGTGGCTCAAGGGGGGGATGGTGAATGATCCTCTGCAAGCATCTTATGGACCATGTTTATTTTTTTTTGCAATAAATTCCATTTAAAAGACTTGTGCATAAGCAGAGATCTACAAGAAGTTAAACACTTCTACTAGTTCACCAAGCAAATAACCATGATATAAAATAGTCCATTTAAATTGCATATGTAATATGTAATATCTGAGACATTTTTTAATGACATTTGCTCGTTTGCACTCATTTAAATTTTGGAAATCACCATTTATGCTGATTTGGTGAGGACAGAGTATTTTTCTAGCAAGCCTGACCAACTCGAATACAAAAAGCATGTACAAGAATACTGACTTGTGGTAAGAGTATGAAGATTGTTAGTTCATATTGGAGTGACAGCAGTAATAAGGTACAATAATTTTTTTTCAACTTATCCTAAACAACTTCCTATAACAGTTCAATTATTATTATAGATTTGGTGATTTTCCACAAGTTGCATACATGAAGAAGTTAATTTAATGATGATTTAAGTCCTCATTGATGTGAAGTTGAACATGAGTCAGCAGTGCCCTGGCATTCAGGAGAGCCAAGCGTGTCCTGGGGGGCATCAGGCACAGCATCGCCAGCCGGGCAAGGGAGGGGATTGTCCCGCTCTGCTCTGCTCTGGGGCAGCCTCACCTCGAGTGCTGGAGGCAGTTCTGGGTGCCACAATGGAAGAAAGGCATTAAACTATTAGAGAGCATCCAAAGGAGGGCCACAGGGATGGTGAAGGGCCTTGAGGAGAAGCCACAGGAGGAGTGGCTGGGGTCACTTGGTCTGTTCTACCAGGAGAAGAGGAGACTGAGGGCAGACCTCATCGCAGTCTGCAGCTTCCTCATGAGGGAACGAGGAGCGGCAGGCACTGATCTCTTCTCTCCGGTGACCAGTGACAGGACCTGAGGAATGGCCTGAAGCTGTGTCAGGGCAGGCTTAGGTTGGATATTAGGAAAAGGTTCTTCACCCAGAGGGTGGCTGGGCACTGGAACAGGCTCCCCAGGGAAGTGCTCACTGCTCCAAGCCTGACAGAGTTCATGAAACGTTTGGACAATACTCTCAGGCACATGGTGTGGCTCTTGGGGTGTCCTGTGCAGGGCCAGGAGTTGGACTTGATGATCCTTGTAGGTGCCCTTCCACCTCAGCATATTCTATGATTCTGTGGGTTTTTTGCATCCCTTTTTCTTTGAAGCCAGATGTATTTACTGTTGTGGACAGGTCAGAAGAACAGAAAAATGTTCACATTTGCAAAAGTTTGATAAAGGCTTGTCTAACATAAAGTCCTGCTTCTGAGCTGAAGTTGAGGAAGGGCAATGTGAATTGGGATTGTTCAGCCTGGAAAAGGGAAGGCTTTCAGGTGACCTTATAGTGGCCTTCCAGTATCTGAAGGGAGCCTAGAAGAAAGATGGAGAGAGACTACAAGACAGGACAAGGGGGAATGGCTTCAAACTGAAAGAGAATGGGTTTAGGTTAGGTAATAGGAAAAGAAACTTTACTGTGAGGGTGGTGAGAAACAGGAGCGGGTTGCCCAGAGAAGTTGTGGATGTCCCATCCCTAGAAATGTTCAAAGCCAGGCTGGAGGGGGCTCTGAGCAACCTGTGCTAGTGGAAGGCGTCCCTGCCCACGGCGGAGGGTGAGAACCACATGGTTATTAAAGTCCTTCTAACCCAAACCATTCTATGATTCTATATTTGTCATCATACAGAAAGGGGTAGGTTTAAATGGGGTAGTTTAGATGAGTTTAAATCTGAGCAAGCTAGAAAATGGTTTCTTTTAGCTGTTTTCCCAGATTTTCTATCCTTTTTCTGTTCCTGCCCATCCTTGGAAAATAAATTTCCCATGATGGAAAAGAATGGACATCCTTAAAAATGAGGGGATCAGATGCACTTAAGAAAGCCTATTCCATTGGCATTATTTGTGCTTTCCTGCTGCAAAGAGGGAGCCTACCCAACAGCTTGGCTCTTCTGACTTTTCTGAGACAGGCAGGTCACACTTGCTTTGGTCTTGACCAAAAATTTGCACCTGGGTCAAAGAACCCTTTCTAATAAAAACTCTTTTGTAATCAAGATGTTTCAAGAAAGACTTTTCTAGGAATAGAAGTTCATAGAAACCAAACCTATTTTTCTAATGAATTTCCTCTCATACTCTGCTTCAGATAATTTTTCCAGCTATGTTCTGGTCCCCATGGGAATGAGAATGACATCTCTGCTTGGAACATGATATTATGTCTTATTGACAGCATTCAACAAAATTCTCCTGTCCAAAAGTAGTGTTTTTCCTGAATTAATTGCAGTTTTGTTCTCTCTGAATGGAGCATACAGGGGCTGGTTTCATTGTTGGTGGGGTGAGGAGGACATGAGAAGAGCACCACTGCAGCAAAGGGTCAGGTGACCGTGGGACTGGAGCCCATAGAAACAGGTGGAGCCACAGGGATTTTCTGGCCTCTGCCATCTCACAAAAGCTTCACTCAGCAAAGAAGTGTGGGGTGGAAGAAAATGCCACGCTGGGCTTCATCCTGCACCCACCAAGTCTGCTATTGTGTTGGGTGGGAGCAGGATTCGTGCGCAAAGGGATCTGCCACATGGCTTAAATGTCACCAGTTGTGTGGGAGCACTTCTCTCCAGCCAGCCCTTCTGAGGGATCATTGTGGGCATTGAAAGGGCAGGAAAGACTTTTCCAGAGAGTGTGGGTGGCAGAAAAGCAACCCTTCATGCTGTGAACACATCAGACGTGTGAAAAACTCTGAAATGTCTCTTCCCTGAAGTAAAGAGCTAGGCTGAGTGATCTCTGCAGGTGGAAGGAGGGCAGCTTTGCTCAGCAGGACCCCTCCTCATGCCCAGAGGTGTCTCTGGCAACAGCTGAGCAGAAGAGGGATTGCCACACTCTCACCTTTATGGGTGAGCTACTCAATACCTGCCATCTGCCTCCAGTGGGAAGTAATTATTTAACAGGAAGAATAATAAAAATCTGGAGAATAACCTGAGAGAAGCTGAGATGTGTTAGATCTGCCATACCAATTAAATAACTGTTTGCAAACAGGTACCCAGAAACACTCTTATTTTTCCTATGTGCCTGTGGCCACTGCTGTTGTTGCTGGCACTAAGAACCTTAACTGCATGGGCTGTACTCAAGCTTGTGGGTACTGTGGAGACATCCGCTTTAGAAATTCCCATTTCCCAGGCTTCAGCATAAAAATAGACTTTCTGTCTCCTTGTTTCCACCAGACCTCACTCAGGAAACACAATCCCCTTTTAAGTACATGATCTTAAGCTTTGTCTAATGAAATGTCTTTAGGGTATTTCTCAGTAATCAGCTCCCTGAGTTCTTTCTGTGAGACATTCTGCTGCTCTTCCCAGCTTTGTGTCATCAGCAAATTTCTTTAATGTACTCCTTCTTCTAGTGCAAGTATTGCTGGTGAATATGTTTAGTTCAGACTGGCTAAGAGTGATGCTTGAGAAGCTGTGCTTGTAACCCCTCTCTACCCTGAAGCTTCCCCTTTCAGCACCTTTTGTCTCTGCTTCAGCCAGAATCTTTTGTTAATAATTTTGTTAATAATTCCCTATATGGCACCATTTTAATTGCTTTGCTGAAATCCAGTTAGATGAGGTCCACCAAAACCAATTATTATAAATTAAATTATTACTTGAACAATGCTAAGAATCCGCAATAAATTATGTGCAATATAGATGGCCTATTTCATCATCACTTTAATATTCACAAGAAGGAAATCACAGGAACTAAGATTACGGTTTTGGAGCATAGATTTAGTGTAATGCTATCAAAATAACTGGAGGTCATATGGGACAAAATTTCATAATTATCTAGGTTTCAAGCCTAGGAAAAAGTTGTACACATTCATTTTTCTTAAGCCCTAATCCAGAACATGAACACTCTATTGGTTCTCTTTCTTCATAGAGCTGATTGTTTAAAAAACCACGCATACAGCCTAAGGACACAAAAGGGATTTTTTGTTCCATTGATGCCTTATTTGCATTGTTAGTAATCTGAGAAGATGCAAGATCTTTAGCATCATCATGATGATAAAACAGCTCATTCTTTTGATGTCAGATAAAACACAATTTTCATGTGATTACAAAGCCAAGAATCATAAAATCTGTTGTCATGATATCTTCCTCTACAGTTGAAAGAGCTGTGAGACATCTGGAAATGGAAGAAACTTTTCCTTCGCTTCCATAAGAAAAATAGTGTTGCCTTCTTTTTCCCCTCAGTTTTGATTCTTGCAATTTGGAAAGATTACAAAAACAGCCTGTGAAGTCAGATTATGGAAGGCTTTAGTAGAAATCCTTAGTTTGGGGTATGAAATATTTTGTTTATTTGAGTGGAAGAGCTGAATCAGGAATCAAAGTTGGATTATGTCAGGCACTGTGTTACACAATCCCTTGCTGTTTCAGAGCTGTTGCTGATGAGAGGGTCATGGTTCCCTGCATCACCACCTTGCCTCTGCCACAGCCTTGGAGGGTTCTCCAGCACACAGGGGTGAGCTGGTATGAGTCAGAGGCTGCCAGGATCCCTGTTTACCCCACAACAGGGCTGTGGGAGCAGCCTGGGTAATCCCAGCTTTTTGGCACTGAGCTGGGATTTGTGTTTTCCACACCATCATGGTGCAACATCCAGAGTCATGTACCCATCTGAAAAAGTCCTGTTTGATCACTCTTAGGTTTGACTAAGGTACTTACATGGCAAATATTTGGTTTGGGATTTGTTTTGCTCGTGTCTGTTTCCAGCTGCTCCCAAATTCCCATAATAATGCTTTTCCTTGTGGTATATTAAGAGTTGCAGCTTAGGACTTACGTGGAGGGAGACTTCTTGTTACGTTGATACCAAGCACTGGCACTTTCACTTAGTCACCTGCATTCGAGTGCATTATTTTTTCCAGAAATCCTGTTGCTGAGGGATGAGCCATAGGAAACCATGTGCCCAGCAACACACACTTGCTTCTGTGAAAGATCTGTAATTTGAAGGTGAAATGGGAACAGGCTGCAGGATTTAATGAACTATTTCACACGATCCCTCTGAATTAATACATGTGGTGGCTTCAGGTCTCACAACATTTCACAGGAGACCAAATACCATTACTACTATAGTTTTTAATAAATATGGAATTCAAAGTCTGCAAATTCTCAATTCTGCACATATTTTTGCTGCTTAGTGCATGATATGTGCCTGCTAAATATTCTTACCAAGGCAGGACACGGTATATTACAAGGCATGTCAAACAGAAAGCATGGCTTGCTTTGATCTTGGGGGTTCTTGCATGACTTGCCACTGAAGGTTTACATTTGCTCTTCATACACTATACGCAGTTTGTTTGGCTTTCAGTAAAAATGACAGGCAGAATAAATAACAGTTCTAATATCTCATCGGGAGATGCATTCCAAAAATTTCTATCTACACAGTGAGTGTTTGAAAGCCTATATGAGATCCTGGTCAATAAAATTCTTCTGCTTCACTCAAAGAGGAACTTTTCATTACTCTGGGAAAATGATTTCCTCATTATGAAGCCTTACTTTCATGAACCCAGAAGGATATTGAAGGTAACTGATAATTTCTGAAGAATAAGCCTGTCACACTACTACAGCCCCAGGTGTCCTTTTGTTTCTTAAAAAAATATTAAAATAATATTCTTTGTGGCAAAGGATGAAGCTATGTTATAATGCTCTGGGAGACACTGGAGAAAGCATTGGAGAAAGCACATGGGAGTGTTTAATTAAGAAGATTCATCAATGTATGTGAACCTTGACTTAAAACTGCATGGGCCAAGAGAATGCTTACATTTCTGAACTTTGGAAGAGTTCAGAGATTGCAAACTTGGACTGTTCTACAGGGATCTATCTGGTACCCACACTGTCAGCAGCACATGAGGAGCATGGTTTTATACATACACAGGCGCTCCATCACTTGAGCAGAAACTGCATCACTAGGTGGTTGGGCATTTCAAGGAGGGGCCAGCTATGTGACCAGAGACAGGAGTTATCTTTGTCCTTATACATCTCAGACACTTCCTGACAACAAAGGAATGGTAAAACTTAGGACTCTCAGATTCCAATCTCTGCCCTAATGAACAGAAATTCCTCTGCATATTTTCTGCCAAGTTTTATCTTGTCTGCTGCACTCTCCATTCTTCCTCGTCACTACCATCTGGTGCTGGAGACATTCCGCTTTGTGTTGTCTAAACTGGTTATCGGAGAGTTAATGAGTACCTGGATAATACAGAAGGGAGACATGCTCCATCCTTCCTGCACATCCTGTTAGTCAGTGGGATTTCCCCCTCTCCTTGGCTTTATTTGTGATGCAGTAAAAATAGATCAGCAGAGTTCCATGCAGTATTGTGAGCAGGGTTTACTTTTGATCAAACTATGTGGTCTTTTTACAAAATCAGTGACAAAGCTGCTATTAAATACCTTTGAAGTTCTTCATAGCCTCCAACCTCAAATGCTTCAGCAAAACAGATCCATTAAAGCTTTTAGCTAAAAGATAAAGAAAGTGAGTAATAGGAGCTTGGAAACAAAGCTGGCTCTCTTTCCTCTGGAGTGTTGAACGACTCTTCACATAGCAATGGGCATGAGCAAGCCCAGCCTGGGAAGGAAGATAAGGATGTGTTTGGATGCCATCCATTCTCAAGATGAGAGCAACAGTCTCACAAACAAAATCATAGTTTTGTGTCAAACAGTGTCAAGGCCAAGACTGACTGTATGTCAGAAGTGGAATTATCTACCAGCTGCTGTGTGGTTTGAGCACCAGCAAGTTGAAAATGACCCCGATCTCTTAAACTGCATGAGATTTATGTCTTATAGAATCTAACTTCTAGAGCATGTCTATCCACAAGATGATAGGTGAGATTCAGCCCTCTCTCTTGGCTGGCGATGGTCCAAACACCTAGAACTTTTCATAATAAGGTGAAAGTCAAGAGGTATCTATAAAAGTGCTAGACCAGGAGGCAGGTAAGAGCTGGCCTCTGCCTGGAGACAGCCTGTCTACCATAGGGAGGAGCTCTTCTATAAATCAGTAAAAGTCCATCCAGAGGGAAAAAAAGAAAGCATTAAAGATTAAAATCATGAGGTCATGGTTCACAGGTTTGCTGTGAATGTGTCACACCAGAACTCTTCTCCACCCCGGCACTATTTCAGTGGGAAATACTCCTCCCCTGCCCATGTAAAACATTAACAAAAGTTATTGCTGGAAGCTTCTTGGAGCAGACAGTGAATGCAAAGCCTTTGTCTTAGGCTCACTCACTGGGCTTCTCAGTCCAAGCCCCATCTCCTACCACAGCCAGTTACCTGTTTAATGGCTTTTTGTCCTCTTTTTAAGATCATTCCTTCACCTAGGCTGGTTCCTATCACCAGTGATCTGAGCTGGCTCCTCATTACTCCACAAAGATAGAAGAGGAGGATATCCTGGCCCCTTCAGTCTCTATGTCACTTCTGTATTGACTAAAAATCTGCATCCTTCATTACTTGTCCCAAACCAGATCCCCCAAGTCACAGTCTCATATGGAAATTTAGATCCTTCTCAGCTTCTCTGTCACTTCTTCCTAATCCAAAATTTGCAGCTGCTCTGTAATCATATCCCTTTTCCTACTCTTATCTAAACATTTCCATGCTGAATTAAAATACTTCTTTCTCAGTGCTCCTGGGAGCCCGAGTCACCCAGAGCAGTGCACAGCCAGCACCAGCCACAGCTCCTCTTCATTGGGAAAGTCAATGTTTGTCCCTGGTCTCTTTAACTGGAGCACTTGTAGAGGTGCGTGGTGGTTTGGATGCCTTTGCAGTCAGGTTAACAACAGGCCCCAGTTAGCATCACACTCTAGTGGGTGTAAATGATTTGAGCACACAGGATAAAAATGAAAGGTTTGAGCATGCACAGTAAGGACTCTCTTCAAAGACGGCACTTACTTGCACAGGAGAAGCCTCTGTAGAATAACACAGGGTTGGGTTTTTTCCTGAGCACTTAGAGGTTGCTCAGATTGGGGCAGACGTTTAGAAAACTGTTAAGAGAGATATAACTGAGGCAAACATATTTCTATACCCAAAATGTTGCCTTTTATTTTCCTTTTAACCTGTGTAACAATCTCTTTCATGTCCTCATTTCACTACGGGAATGAGTGAAGTTTCCAAGAATATTTCGGCATAAGGCTGAACATCAGGAAGATCACCATCTTAGAGCTTGAGTTTGCCACGATCTTAGAACCCTTAGCAGGATCTTCTAAAAGAAAGTAGCAGGAAATCTCAATAACAGGCAGAGTCAGTGAGCTCTGAGACTTGTAGTGAGGGCTGAAAGGAATTACTGAGCAGGAGATTTAAGACAGGAGTTCAAGAGTTCTAGAGCTGCTCAAAGTGTTTTGAAGGCAGTGCCAAGAAAAGCGGCAGTTGGAATTGGAAGAGTAGAGAAGGAGGAGTGCTAAGGCAGCAAAAAGGGCATGAAAGATGGACTGGACGTCTGTTTGCTCAATATGGGAATTGTGGTTCAGTTCCAAGTAGGAGTGAATGGAAAACCCTCTTCCACTTCCCCAGTGAAGATGAATTTCTCTACTACAAGAGGAGAGAAAATTGGCATGGAGAAAAAGAGACATACATGAAGGGAAGAGAAAGGCAAAATGTTTCTTTTTTACCCTGGGAAATATGATGTTTTAGTTGAGTTTAAGGAGAAATTTACTGAACAAAATTAATAACTGAATGATATCACTACGAAGAAACCCTATAGGCCATTTTCACCTCATTATACAACTTCATCTAACTTACAGTAAATGATGACAACTCAAACAGCTGTAGAGCTTTCTGATGAGATTCAAATGTAAATATCTGAAGCAAATGTAAATATCTGAAGCAAAATAATCAGGACAGGTGTGATTTTAGACAGATTTGGGATGTTGCAAATTTGAGACAAAGTTAGGAGTAAGTTTCAAATGATAGACAATTTATTTCTGAGAAAGAATTCTAACATAGAGGAAACATTGACATTCAGTCTTTTGGGGGATATTTATGTTCTGTTGAAGAGAAGAACTCAAACCATATTGGCCTATTTGGAAAATTTAGTTGTAGCTGAAATAGAAGCTAAAACCAAACCATTTCTCGTTTTATACCAGACCCAGAAGGAAGGTAATGCCTGGAATTCAGACCTGGATTTACTTTCCCTGTCTGTGTAACCATGAACAGATTTGGAATACATTTCAACGTCAAAGTCCAATGAAATAAAGAGAATTAGTCTGGGCTTTCATTTCTCTGGATGCAATTTGGGCTGAGTAAATGCAGATGTCTATGATGTGATAAACACTTCTTCACAGTAAATAGAGAGGCGGAGTCATTTTTTAGGTCACAATTTGTTTCTGTAATGTTCATGTTTAAAATAGGTCAGATGAATCACTGAATAATATTGTTTCTGTCTTTTGTCTCTAAAAGGAGCTGTGGGCTCTTAGCTCAGTTACAGGAGCATGGAATCTTCCTGTTTTGGAAAGGTAGCTGACAGCTAAAACTGTTAAATTTGGAAGGTGCTTAGACACTGGTCTAGCAACATCGAAGTACTATAGATAGATTTGAAAGGTCAGCCTGGAACACACTTTGTTTTTTCTTAAAATTCAAAGGGATTCGAGTCAGATGTGATTTCCACAACACATTGTTAGGACTTCTGCCCATTTCTGAGAATTGTTTTGATTTTCTGGGATCCAGAGAAAGCCATTGATGTGAGGGAGGTTTGGGAAGTCCTCAAAGGAAAGCGCAAGCCCTAGCCACCAAGCAGACCTGTGATGAGCCCCTGCACAGTCCCTCCTTTCCTTTTGCCACTTAGCTTACTGCGCCACAGGCCAAACACATTTTAAAAACTCTAGCTGAACGTAATGAAAAAAGGCTCCTGCATCTCTGCTGGCCCTTGTGGCATACATGGAAGAAAAGTGCTGGCTCACTGAGGGACTTTCTGAGCTGCAGCAAACTACACAGAGTCCTTGGTCATGCTTTCCTTTTCCTTCCTGCTCCTGTCCCTCTCACCTCCCTCACAGTTTCTCTAGAGCTTCTTCTCCAGGTTGGGACACTGTCCTTGCCTCCTGTCTACTCCCCTTGCCATCTGGAGACACTCAGTTCCCTTCAGGCAATGAATAATTTTCCACACACCTGCTCTGGTCACTGAAAATATGATGTGAACTGGAGCAAGGAGACCAGAGCTGTCTTCATGAGCACATTCAGTGATTTTGTCCTCTAAGCAGGAGATTTATTTTCCACTGCCTTGGTTGATCCTGGTTCCTACTTCAACATGTGCTCTGATGGCAGCTCCCAAGCCTTTCCTTCTTTGAAGGCACTCACTTTGTTGTTCTGTCCTTTATCCAGTGGTTTGGGGAATTCTAAAAGTTCATAGAATTTCTATATTGGGTGAACTGCGCAATGTGCCAGCAGGCCTGACAGTGCCTTTGACTCTTACAGTTGGTGGATTTTTTTGGTGTTTTTTTTTTCAACACAAGCCTTACAAGAGTATTATAAGTCTCTCCTGCTATCATGTCCTTAGCAGCACTCTAATATCAGAGACAGTAATGGCTAAAAAGATTTATTTCACCATCTTGTTCATCCCTCTGCTATTGCACAATTATTCCCCAGAGAGCATTTCAGGCTCTCATCCAAGAAGTTTTTTGTTTAGCTTCAATCTCAGAAGCAGCTCTGTGAGCATGATAGTGCAAGGCTCATTGTCAGCCTTTCGGCCATTTCAAAAATTAATTTGCCAAAAGTACAAATAAAAGATTACTTTATTTCCCCTTCCAGGCAGTCAGACCCATAAACTGTTTGAAACATCAAAGCCAAACTGCATTTCTTCTGGCTCTAACTTCATTAGCCAGAAAGCATCTGCAACTGGAAATGAATCTGCAGCTGTGTTGATGGTTTGCAATCCAGAATTAAAAATCTCTTCACTTTCTCATAGCTCTATTAGTACTCTGTAGCAGGCAAGAGGAGAAGGGAAAAAAATATTGTAATTAATATGTGTAATAATTTTAGAAGAGTGATCTTTATTGAGTAATGTTTGTATGTATCAGTATTTCAAGGAACTCAATTTTTAAAAGGCTGCTTGACTCCAACAGTAACTTTAGGTAAGATATGAATCACAATTAATTCAGATAAAGTTTGATTAGATGTACTGACTTCATTAGTGGTACGAGAGGGCAGGGGCAGGTGATTAGCTGAATTTGGTAAGGCAGCAGACAGATTTCTTCTCTTGAGCTACTGTGGGGTAAGAAACTACTTCTTCTTGTCTGTGCCTCTGTGACACTTCTGTGAGGAAATACCATTTACTGGTTTCTGGGTTTTGCCTTATAAATGATGCAGGTGATATGAGGCACCTACAGGGGCATAGGTAGGCCCCAGATCCTCATTTTGTTGAATACAGAGAAAATGCACAATGCGGGGACCCACCCTGTCCTTGGAGGGTAAGACATTCTATGGGATAGTCACACTCAGTCACTGGGCTAGTATGAGGGTTAGTTCATGCTTCTTGAATGTATTTTCAAGAGCTTCAGATGTGTAGTGACAAAGCTCACATGGCCAGAAATAGCAAAAACTACTGCAGATGCAATGTGTTTTTCAGACCCTTAAGACAGATTAACCTAGAGATAAATAAATGCCATGTGGAGGCTTTCGCATTGCTTTGATCAAAGAACAGGGTTTTTTATTGCTTAATTAAAACCCACAGGTCTGTTATTCCCCTCATCCACCCATCATCACACACAGTTCAGCTGAAAAGGCACTGAGCCTGGAAGGCCAGATTTCCCACTTTCCCTTTTCCCATCACTTGCACCCAGAGCTTGCTGCTATGGGGTTGGCTGTGCTCAGAGGGCTTTAAGCTGGGAAAGTCCCTCGATAAAGCTCAGCTTCTGGAACATGGTTGGCATGATGAAGAATGGCAGGGCTGAGCATTTGTACCAAGGCTGGAAGCGTAAGCTTCTGTGGTGGGATTGCACAGAGAGGTTCACAATCCCGTGGCCCTGTTTGCTGTCAGGCACATGATGTAAGCAGTTTGGGAGGCTTGTCTGCATCCTTGGGATACCTGTGTAGAATTTGCTGTTGATGGCTGAGGCTTTGCAGGGTGGCAGAGGGAGAGGAGGACCCAAATGGGGTGTGGGAGTGCTCTGTCAAGGGCGATGCCAGAGCTGTGGGCTGCAGGCAGCTCCTGCCCACAGGCGGGCAGCGCTCAGTGCTGCTCAGGTCCCGATGATGCACCAGATGGGAACCTGGGACTTGAAAAACAATTTTGTTTTAAGACAGTCTGTGCCCCTTGGAATGTACTCCCTCCTTCTGGGCTGAGCATTTGCAAAATGTTACTTAATAGAGACATAATATAAAATCCCAGCTCCAGACGCATGCGGCTCTTGGTCCAAAAATAATCAAAATCTGAGGCTGGAACCACATGCCAGTTTTGCAACTGGCTCTGTGACAGCAGTTGAACTATAACCACAGAATCAATCAGCTCAGCTCTTTGGGAGGTTGAAATTCAGGCCAGATTTTGAAATCTGGGACCTCTCTTTAGTAATTTACAGCATACAAAACGAAATTCCATAATAAGCCTGGTTTAGCTTCCTTAAAACCTTTGGGTCAGCAAAGAAGCACTTCCACATGTTCAGATCTATTGGGTCCCTCTGCTCTCTTTACAGTGAAATCTTTGCACAAGCATGAAGTGAGACAAGTCATTATTTTCCAAACTTTTTGCACGGATTTTAAGCTAGTTCCCCTTCTTCTGTCTAAAGAGGGATGGGTCCAAAGGAGGGGGACTTGGATGGGCAAAGAGGCAGCTCTATACACCGACTGCAGTGACACAGTGGAGTGAGGGACATTTCTTTTCTGATCTCATTGACGAGCTGTTTCATTCTGGGTTTGTTTTTGCAGCAGTGGATCTCTCCCCTCGCCTGGGACTTCTGGGACCTTTGTCCTGCAAATATTTCAGAACCATAAAAAGCTTGAAAAACAAGAGTGACTGCAGGATATGAAATGCTTGTTGCTTTTAAATAAGCAGACGATACTTTTACCAAATACTAACACTTTGGCCATATTTTTCTTGTGCTGTCATTTTTTGATGGCTTGTTTTTACTGTAGAAAAGGTCTGTGAAGCAGCTGCCAGCAAAGCGATGGTAACTGGATAGCATCTGTACATTTGAAAACTTGTTAAATGATATGTGAGGAAAGTCTATTAAAGCATGTTTGTCTGGAGTTCAAAGTTATTTCACGCAGGGAATTGTTCTGCTGCAGCCTACATCTGCCTTTTTTATTAAAACACAAAGTTAAATTATTGTTAAAAGGAGCGCTGGAAATGTTATTGGAACAAATATCACAAGCGATCACGAGTGATGTGGTGGCTGTGCAGTGAGGCGCAGAACTGCCTGCACTGTACATCTCAGCTCGTGGAGAACAGGCTCCTTTGAAGCTGCATCTCAGCGTATCAGCTCATGAAGTGAAGTAGCGATGAACATTTATATCTGTGTGGGATAAAAGTGATGAGAAGGACCAGCTTTTAGAGGTCAGAAAGGCTCCATGTGGAAACACAAAGGATGCCATGTGGGATGTTGCATTTCAGATATTCTTAGCAACTACCAGTTTTCAGCACCATGTGTTTTGTCGCCTGGGGGTAAGAGCTGGGAAGTCCTTCTGTAGCTACTTTGAGAAGTAATAAATCTTCCTGATGGGAAGAACACCTACTAAGAGTTTCCCACCCATCTTTTGATTGCCACTAGCCCTTTCTCAATTTCTTTCTGCCTTATCAAAACACAAGTAATCTTTAATAATGCTTTGCTATTTAGATACACTTTCTGGTGATAATCTACCTGCACATCATACCAAGAGAGTATCAGGCTGAGTTACACATATATTTTGTAAACAGTAATGTGCTAAGACTGACAGCATGCCTGAGAGATGGGCCATTACAACCTTACCTAATTGCTGGATACTTTAGGCCTTAAGTAATATATCCAGATTTCACAAATCTGAATCTGAGATTGATAAGAATGCCCACGTCCGTTTGTCTGAGATGAGCTAGAAGAAACCATGGAAGTGTATGGATGTGTGTATATGAAGCGGTTTTTTTTTTTTTTTTTTTTTTTTAAATTTGTATATACCATACAATTTACCACGACATAACACTCTACATTTAACCTAACTATATCTATATGTAAGCCCACTCCTTCACTTAACTCCTTTCTTCAGGACTTAAAATTGGATGGAGTATGAAGCAGGTTGGCCTGGGAACTGAATCCCTCTTTGTCCAGAGAACACCAGATGCCTTTGAGGAGTGCTTGAAGGTCACCTGTCTTGATCTGGCTTGCAGTGAGGAGGCCTGTGCCTGCTGCCTTGCTCATAGGAAAGCTGCCCACTTGCCAAGGCTGGGAAGGTCAGTGAAGCAGAGTACGGAAAGCACTTTGGGATGACTGCAGGAGCCATCGTTAGCTACTCATGGGATGCTCCTGTGTGGGCTGTGTATGGTATTGAAGTCTCTGCTCAGGAGCAGTAAGAGGGGACTGCTCCACAAGGGAGGAAAAGTTGGGAGTGGGGGGTGATCCCAGCACAGGGCGTGCCATCCCTGACCAGTTGCAGTCACCAGTGGGCCAGGAGCAGTGACCACTTCCATTGACCACCAAGTGGCCATCGGACAAGATCTGGGATCTATCCAGGCAGCCTGCTCAGGAGCAACAGGACATGGAGCCAGAGACAGGACTGGAGACAAGGCTGCTTGCAGCATGGGAGCAGAGAGGGCAGGTTGGTCAGGTCAGTTCACTCAGGGCTGTGAGTGGTGTCAGAGCCCTGACACTGCTTAGCACAAGCTCACCCATTAGCGCGAGAGGCTGGTGGAGGCAGACCCTGCTCTGCAGGAGGGGCTGTGCAGTGGGTGCTGTCATACAAATCTCTCCCTGACCTTCACACCTGCCCTGCTCCTGTGACTTCCAGCCCTGTCATCTTGGCCTGAAACCTCAAAAGCCCTGAGCCAGCGTCCTCGAAAGTAATTTGGATTCCTTCCACTGGCTTCAGCTTTGTTGGAGCCAGCCAGTTACTGGGATGGGCCTTTCCTGGTCTCCCAGCACTGCTGACAAGCGTGCTGCTTTTTCCATCCACAAGAAAGGCCGACATCAGTGGAGAGATTTAGGTCAGGTGACAGCCAGGAAAGCTTGCTTGCAAATGGCTGGAGGGACTTCAATTATTAGAAATTAAAACCTCACCATGGAGGAATGGAAACAATTCTATCTGCAAGTGCAATAGAGTCTGTTAGCCAGAAGGTACTGCTCTGCTTTTGATTAATTCTTGCTCTTTAATTAATCCTTTCAGTTTATTATCCTTCTTGGAACTTTTCTGGGATAAAAAAATGACAACTCTAGGCAATCAAGTATGTTTTTGCCTGGCTTAACCTGCATATGTTTGCATTTGGCTTTCCCTGGCGGCAGTGAGAGCAGTAAAAGCCGTGCCTCAAGTCATCAAAGTACTGCCTGCATGCCAGGGACTGCCCTGGGCTGGCCATGCCCCAAGGGAAATGCTCTGCCTTGTGGGAATGATCCACATTCTTCCCTTTGGGCTTCCCATGAGGAACAGGCTGACCTGTGGCTGGACCAGAGCTGCACCCCATATTTGTAAGGGAGAGGGTTTGGATTTCTAGAGCACCAGTTCTCTTTTCTGCTGGGGTCCTTGGTTCAGGAAAGTCCCCTCTCTATCCTTGAGCTCGACAAGTAGAAGGGACGGGTTTTCTTTAACAGGAAAAAGCCACTTGGCTCTATTTGTCATTCTTCATTAACCTTATCTCAGTCCCTCTTTATCCTCCTTTCTCCTGTGTTGCCTGGTCAATGTAGTTCTTAATACTTCCTCTCTTGATAAAGATGTCTTGTTCAAAGTGTATTTATATCATTAGTTCCAACTGCCTTACATGGCAATGCGACCCTTTGTCATCGGCTTGGTTGTTGTTTTCTCAGGCTCAGTCTGAGGAGCAGGGTTATAAAAGTGCCCTGTACATATGGTGAGGCTCATCCCTTCCCAGGAAACATCTCCAGGCTTCAGCCTGTGCCTCAGCAGATCACTCCTGTGGGATCACATGAGGTCGGGGAGGCTGGGCTGCGTGAGGGGAAAGCAGTGCCTAGTGCTCAGCTCTCCAGCCCTGGCTCCAGAAGAAGCTGGGCCCCAGGAACGGCAATGCAAAAAGCAGAGCCAAGGAGCCCTGACCACCGGTTGCTCCTCCCAATGCTGTAATTTTCTTTCATTTTTCAGGACATTGCCTGGTTGTGCTCTGTTGAACACACTTGTCATAGTCTTGGGTGTCCTTTGCAGTGATGGTGACATCAAGTCCTCTGGCTGTTTTCAATTACCAGGACAGCCTTGCTTAAGTGTCATGCTTGCAACATCGCTGCAGCTTCTTGCTGGGCTGCAGCAGGCGCCTCACCCTCTGTCAGCATTCCTCACCCTTTCGGATGTTTAACTCTGGGAACTTTGTGGCTGATTTTCCTTCTCTTCCTGTCCTTTGTTATATAGATTAGATATGGCAAGGAGCTTTGTGAACATAAGCGCTTGATTTCCAGTGTCACTCTGCAGAGATTTACAGCTCCACGTAACAAGAGCCTGTGGCCAGATTTGTGATACAATTTTCTATGGAAAATAGGTTGTGAAAATTTAGAAATAAAACTCAAGGGAAAAAAACCCCAAAACCTGAAGAATTCTTAAAAATATTTGGAAGCTCAGGACAGTTCTAAAATGTGCCTGAGGAATCTACAAGTAGAGGTAGGACACAGGTTTGTGTATTTTGGTGGCTGAGCCTGGCTTTCATGGAAACAGCATGATACAAAGTAGTTTTGGTCAGGAGTCTCAATACCTATCCTACTAGCACAGTGCGAAGTAGATAGTCCAGGCTGTCAGTGCTAGTGCTGACTCCATATTTCCCTGGTTGAAGTTCACACTCGGGTTTCAAGCCTCTTACCTATGGACACAAGGCATGGTAAAGTAAACCTTGCAGCTCGAGGAGGGGTTGTGTGTTGTCCATGTGGGCAGAAACTTCTGGCACTTTGCTTTGGGCCAGGGTGCTCATCTCAGGTTTGGTTCAGGGGTAGTTTGATAACCTCATTTTCCTTGCTGTGAAGAAACAGATGTGCAAGGGCAGGAGTGTGGTGTGCCTTGAGGAGTAACCTCTGCATGGAGTTGTGGCTGCTGAGCCACAACTGCTTTAGACACAGCTCGAGACGTCTTGACTGCAGTTACACAGATGGCCCATATTTTGACATCTGGTGTGAGATTCAGCTACATGCTAAAACACGTGAGTGCCAGTGTGTATGTGAGGTCTAAGTGTTTATACTCCTTTTATACTCAAAAGAGATCCAGGTAATACACACCATAGAGCCTTCAGTATAATTTGGTGTAACCTGAGTCAACTGGTACATAGTCAGCTGAGTAATTTCCAGACTCTATTCACTATAATTTTATTGAAGGCACCATCCATATTTACTGTAATGAGAGCATAGTCCCTAGTTCACATGCAGACACCTACAAGTGGTGCTTGAACACCACCCCAGTTTCCCTTGCAGTGCACACCTCCACTCTCTGTTAAATTTTAGGAAATTTTGTAGATGTCAAAATTGATTAATGACATTATTTTTTACCAAAGCCTCCCAAAACAAAATTATCTTCTAGGCACCTGAGTTCAAGAATCTTGACCACTGTTGTTATTCTCAGATTTCACCCTCAGTTAGGTTTGTCTCGTTCTGGATATGGAATAGAAACCTAATACCAAAATATTTCTCCAAGCTTTGCTGGCTTCTCTATGAATACCATAATGTGTGACTCATGCTCTTTGGCAAGGTTAAGAAGCTGGATTTAAAATATGGTTTTGTACTTCTTTTGATTTCAAAATAAAACCTAATGGAAAAATATTATTTATCCCTGCACTTTATATGTTAACCAATACAGTGACTTGGTTGCAATAAAAAACTGTTTAATTTGCTATATCCAAAAAAACCCCACAATATTTTTACCAAGCGTTTTTGAGTCTGATAACTCTGACTAGGTTTCTCATTACAGCAACATTTTCTGATTAGCCCTGGCAGGGCAATACTTCTCTGCTGCCCTGGTGTCCTAAAACTAGGCTTGTGCTACCTGAGAGGGTGTTTGGGATGCACCTCGCTGGAGACTGGCAGGAGCTATAAAGCTTCTGACCTTTTAAGCACCAAAGCAAAATCCGAAATCTCTGCTCGTAAGTATTCACAACTTTAAATCTCAGGCTGTGTCTTTAACCTTGTCTTTAATTAGACGTCCGGGTAATATCAGAGCAGAAATAACCCGGTGTGTCAGCACCAGCGTAGCCTCCAGCAGTAGACGCAGATGCTGTTTGGCAGCCCGGCTTCCTCCAACTCTCACATTCCTTCTGTGTGCACTCACCTTCCCCGCTGGTGTACAACACTTCACCCAGGGCTCCAGGGTGGAATAGAGAAAATCCTAAAGAAATTCATGAAGAAAAATGAAGCTTGGTAAAGCTGCAGCTGGCAGAGTCAGAAAGAAAAGGAGATGAATGTTTCACCTGTACAAAATATTTTCTAAACCCATGTCAGACAATGTTGGGTTGCTCATACTCCAGAAAGTGGGATTTGCTTGTCGCTTTTCACTCCTGTTCCCTGTTGCCATCCAAGTCAGTGCCTGTAAGTGACCTTAGGGATGTCACTTAAACACTCTCTCAATTCTTTCACACTACAAAATTATCCTTCCCCCTGCTCTTCGCTCTTCCCTCTAGGTTACACTAGCCAGGCAGAGGGACACCACCTCAGCGCTGTGGTAACCTGGTCACACAGCCTTTGGCTCAAAGCTGGCTTCCATCTCACCTGCCCTGAGCCCTGGCAAGGGAGTTCACGTCTGCCCAAGGTCTCCCAGGCAGATTTATCCACAGTGACCTAGCCTGAAGACTGGAAGTCATTAGTCTGTTGCACCATGCAGGCTAGTTTATCCTTCTTTGCTGGAGGAAAATGGAGCGTGAAAAGAAGGCTTTTTGTCCAACTTAACTGAGCAGGACATTCACCTATGAAATACTTCAATCTCTTCAACATTAATCTCCTTGCTATTATATGGGGATTGCCTCCTACTATAAGGACTTTGAACAGTGCCTATCTCAGAGGAATGCTAATCTGAATTACTCTGCATAGGTGCTACTCTAAGAGTGACAATTATAATACAAAGCTTTGCAAAGAATAATAACTTAAAAGCCCTTGCTTTCCATATCTAATGACACTTCTCTCATTTCCTAGTGTTTAGGGAAGTTCAGGTTTTTTTCTAGTGGCTGGTTTTAGCTTTACTTAGGAAGTTCAGTATGTGACACTGTCTCAGAGGAAGGACTGTTCAGGTCTATGCAAACGGTGACTGTTTTGAAAAGAAATAAAAAGCCTTTCTCATATGCCTTCAGATGGGGAATATTCATCAAAAGTAAACTGAAAATATTTTAATCCAGACATGACCTTGCAGCTGGGACAAAAACAACAATTGTTTGCAGTGACAGGGGCTGAGTCACCTTTTGAGAGAACTGATCTGGACAGGAAGGGTTTACCCAATTTCCTAAAGGTACTCAGGGAATCAATTTGTCCAAGGCTCCAGTCTAGAGAAAAAAAATGCTTCTTTTTTTGTCTTGAGCTTTAGCCTAGCTTTTTATTATTCCCAAAGTAGGACCAATATCTCAGAAAACAAAAATGGGCTCGATCACTGTTACCAGAAGCTCCCTGAGAGCCAATGGAGACTTCCATGCCGGTGGAGACCCAAAGCCTGGAGAAAGCAAGTCGAGTTTGACTTGTGTTGTGCTTACATTCAGATTCAAACAGGGAATCACAGCGAGTCAATGGGAGGTATGGAACACTGAGACCTCATCCACGGGGAAGTAAGGGAATTTCCTAGCTTGCCAGAGATTATATAATCACATAATTATAGAAAGATCATGTAGTCCCAACCCCCCTGCCATAGGCAGGGACACCTTCTACTAGACCAGGCTGCTCAAACACCCATCCAGCCCGGCCTTGAACACTGCCAGGACTGGGACTGGGACATCCACTGCTTCTCTGGGCTACATTCCAGTGCCTCACCACCCTCTGAGTGAGGCATTTCTGACTAACATCTAATTTAAAGACAAAATAAGATGTTTTCAGACACTGTTGTTCTGCAAGTTCTGAGGACTCCAAGTTTCTTCAGCATGGGAATACCAGGTAGACCTGTGCTATGGGTTGATGCGAGGTCAGTGTCCAAGTAAGCTCTCTAAAACATTCCACCTTTTTGACCAGCACTGCTTCAGTCTTGCTTGGCTTCATCCAAGCCATTGTTGCCTGCAAAGTGATTTGCAGTGATGCTCGGAGGTGCTGGTTAAAGCTTGTTAATGATCATTGACTCTGGATTTGCTGTCTCAAACTGATATGAAGGTGAGGTGCAACCAGGAGTATTTCCCAGACAGGGTCCAGGCAGAAGCCATGGTTTCAGCTGTCACCTCACTGCTGAAGAAAAATGGTTGGACCACCACAGTGCTGGGGCCCTGCTGCAGCACTGGTCTCTCATGGTGCCCTGAGGCACCTCAAAAGGCAGAGGAAGCCCCTCAGAAAGGGCATGCCACTCTTAGAAGAGGCCACAGCCAACAAAGATTTTTTTTAGTGCCAACAGAGAGGTCCTTATGTTCCCGACGAAGTATTACATGTTTCCAGTTAATTTTGCTGCTCTTACTCTCTGAGAAGTCAACTTCCACACACAGCAAAAGAAGCACTAAAACTAAAAACCATAGCCTGCAAAGTTTTTGAAGATGTTTGAATAGGTTGTTTGCTGGTCCTGGAAGAGACATTGCAGTCCCAGCTGTGGAAAGAAAAGAAGCATCAGCAAAAAGCCACATCACAGCTCATAAATTAATTTATCACACGCTGACTAAAGCAAGACAAAGAAGAAACCACCACTTCGAAAATGGGAAAGGAGAATGGAAATGGAAAGGAAGGGGAAAAAAACAAAAAAAACCAAAAAAATGGAAATAGAAAGGAAAATTGAAAATTCTCATAATATTTGGGATAATTAGAGATGCTGAGCCAGCTGAACACACAGCCAGAACTGAACAAACATTTACTGTTGCATATCCAGGCAAATTGTGTGTGGCTACTATCCTCTTGAGCCCAAGATATCAGCTAAAACTAGGGAAGTCTTAATGAGAGCAGGATGAAAATTAGGATTGAGATGGAGTTATGTTCAACTGAAAGCATGCAAGACTTGGGGATTTTGCATATGGTGGCTATTAAGTGACTATGGAAACATGTAAGCATGTCTTGGTCTCGCTTATACAACAGACTGAATTCCTGCGAGTACACAGGACCTCACCAACTGACTTGGTTGACTAAAATAGACTTGCCCTGCTTCTTCTCCTTGAGAGCACTGCAGGGACAACGCAGGCAGAAGTGAGTTTCTGGTTTACACATTATAAGCACATTTGTTTTGTGAGTACAAACATTATTGGTGATGGAAAAGTGAGAGAAAGGTAAACACAATTTTCAGGTTCAGGTTCAGTTTGTAGACTGCAGGAGGAATGTTTGGGGTGAAATCCTGAACCCACTAAGTCATGCTATTGGGTTCAGGGAAACCATCGTTGACTTTTCTATGAACTCGGTTCTCTTGCTTCAAAGACGATCAAGGCGCAGGTAACCCTGACTTATTCCTGCCGGTGGCTGTGCAAAGGACAGCTGACTTTTCAGATGGAAATTTATTACTTACTCAGTTTTTAAAAAAATCAGAATTCATTGGGCAGAAAAAAAGATTCTCTTGGTCTCAACTGTTGAAATGTATAGAGACCAGAATATATCAGACATATGAAGAAGGCAGGCTAGGAACCCTTCTCTTAGGTATTTTCATTTTCTTTTCTTTTCTTTTCTTTTCTTTTCTTTTCTTTTCTTTTCTTTTCTTTTCTTTTTTTTTTTTTTCTTTTCTTTTCTTTTCTTTTCTTTTTTTTTTTTTTTTTTCTTTTTTTTTCTTCTTTTTTTCTTTTCTTTTCTTTTCTTTTCTTTTCTTTTCTTTNTTTTCTTTTCTTTTCTTTTCTTTTCTTTTCTTTTCTTTTCTTTTCTTTTCTTTTCTTTTCTTTTCTTTTCTTTTCTTTTCTTTTCTTTTCTTTTCTTTTCTTTTCTTTTCTCTTTTCTTTTCTTTCCCCTTCCACTTCCCCTTCCCCTTCCCCTTCCCCTTTCCCTCATAGGGAGCATGTGTGGGAATAACCATACCCAGCGAGGCTGGTACATCATTCCATAACACAGGCCAAAAGAGGTGGTTATGTTCTTCACCATGTTGGCTTAAAGTTTTATTAAAACTTTATGCTATGATACCATGTGGGACTAATAAATTTCCTTTTATTTACAGAAATATCATCTTGGATTGTATTTTGATTTTGATTATATTGGAAATGACTCTTTTAAAGGACTCATCTCCATGTGACTCCTGGCCCTGCTTCCATCACAGCCTTCAGCAGTGTTGTGGCTGTCCTGGCTTCTAGACAAACTGCTTTGACTTGTCCCCAGTTTGCATGGCTTTAATTCAGCCCAGTGCTACTCAACACCGGTTTCACTGCTAAAAATTAAATATTCCTTATGTCATTTGTGGCTTCATCAGGATTTTTGTTTTCCGATGATAAAGGGGACAAGGAAGTGGTGGGGGATAAAGGGGAGGGAGTGTTTACTGACAGCTGAATGCCTTCCCAGCCTTGTCTTGGCTTTTCCTCTCACACACTTTGATTTTGCTAATATTCTCCCTTTAGAAACATGTTGATTCTTGGAAGCTGATTTGCCTGTATAGAGCAACACAGATGTCTGTCAGAATGACTGTGGAGCTGAAAGATATCTCTTTTTTGGGGTGATTGTTTTGCACTCTTGTACCATATGCAATTTACTGAGTGAGGGCTAGGGTATGTAGAGTAAAAGGAACTGCTATAAAACATACAGTTATTGTCAGAGTCCCACAGAACTACATGAAAAATGCTCTAGGCTGGATTTAATGGCATTTTTTCCCAATACTGTTAATGCTGACACTAGTCCAATCTTGATATTTTGTTTTGTGCTTTCCCACTGCTGCAAAGAAGGTGAACACTTGCCCTAAGAGTGAGTGCATGCACTGGGAAGAGGAGGGAAAGGCTATGAAGGAAGCAGGGCTGAAGCACTCTGTCACTTCAAGAAAGAGTGGTCCCTGCCTTCACCTCAATTTGAGTATCCAGTTAATTGCAATATTTTACGCAAGAGGGCAGGAAAGAAGAAAAGTGGCTTGGATCCATATTCTCTCCCCACCTCTTTGTGTCCCAGACTCCTGCTGAGTACACTGTGGTTGGTATCAAGAACTACGACCTTCAAGGCTGCTAACAGAAAACCTGGTGTCTTATCTGATGGGGACATGGAGAGGCAGGACTAATATTTAGATTTCTACTAACAGTAGTAGTGCTTCAAAAGACTCGCCTTTCACCTAGGCTACAAGTGACAGCAGACTAGAGGTGACTGGCAGACAGCATTGAGAACACTTGACATTTTAATTCTTAGTGTTTGTCTTTCTACTAAGAAAATATTTTTTAAATAAATACATTAGGTTTGCAAGAGACTCTTTTGATATGATTAAAACAAGCCTCACAGACCTGACCTGCTCATCTCCTGTCACAGGACCGAGGCTACCTGCTGTCATCCCAGATGTTTTCTCCAACCCACCAGTGCAGGAGGAACTTGTCAGCAGCCTCTCGTTGCACAGATCAGTGGAGCAGGGTGCCTGACATCTGGGGCCCAGTTAGCTGACTCCAAAACTGCGAGTGTGCTGGGCAGAGGACATTGCCCAGAAGCTCATCAGCCTTGCTCATGGCAGGGCTTGTCAGTGAAGCAAATACGCTGATGCCGAGGACATGTCTACGCTGCTCTGCACCCCGTGGATGTGCAGGCTCAGTGGGTGCTCAGTCATGGTCTCCCTGCAGTAATTCAGTGCAGCAAAAATCTGCACGCTCAGGTAGGACTAACAAGACCTCCACAGCGAGGTAAACACCACTGGAAGTGGCCTGGCAGTAGGCACACCTGGGATATACTTCAAAGAAATGAAAAGAAGAACAAGATGAAAGAACAATGCCTTAGATACCATAAAATGACAGAATGGTTTGGGTTGGAAGGGCACCTTGGAAACTATCTAGTTCCAACCCCTGGCTGTGGCCAGGGACACCTGCCACTAGACCAGGTTGCTCAAGATCCCATCCAGCCTGGCCTTGAACACCTCCAGGGATATGAACTGATCAGGAACACCCCATGAAAAAACTGGGGATATTTCCATTTCTCAGACAGGCTTAAACCAGCACTAACAGCACAGAAAGTCAAGACTGGCAAAGCAAATGTATGTCAAAAGTAACTGTCCTGCTTTCACCTCTGCTGACGAACTGACCAGCCATTTCCTGCAGTAGCTGAAGTGATTTTCAAGGATAACCTAGGCAGGGCATTTCATGCTAATCTAATCTGCGAGCGAGGGCTATCAGACACTGACACCACCGTTTGCCAAATTCAGACTGACTAATGCTTCCCTGACCTTGGCTCCTGTTACCATATGAATCCGCACAGTGCAGGAGAATTGGCAGTGTGACAGCAAGACAGGCACTTCATCTTCAAGGCATTTTATTTAGCATTCCTGCGAAAAGTGGGGGTATTAAGATGCCTGGTTTACAGAGAGGGTAGAGGTGACAAAGGACTGTGCCCTGGGCTGGGGGCCGCCTGCTTTTGGGACTGGAATTCCAGCTCAGGAATGTCCTAAGGCGAAACCCTCTCTGCATCTCCTTGCCGTCACAGAAACAACAGCCTCGTCCTTTTCTAATATTTCAATGCCTTTTTTTTTCCCCTCTTATTGGAAAATAATCTCATCAAGGCAGGGATCACCTTCATTTAATGTCTTCTCACAGCTTCGGTGAGCCTTTAGCCAGGAATTGTGTCAAAGCACATAGCTGGGATTAACTCCTTGTGCTCCTTTATCCTAATATAAAGCAGTATTTGGATTGAGATCTCCAGCAGGGTGGAGTGCTTTTTCTTAAATTTCTTTTAGGAACTGTTCAAGACTCTAGGACACCCAGGAGAAGCAATTAAAAGAAAAAAATAAAAAGGTCTAAAATGGTATTTTTAATCCAGGATATTTCCACTGGCTTGTTAGAACTGTGATCCTTTGCCTGCTTTCAGGGGCAGAGGGAGACAAGAATTTGATTTTTTTTTGGTAAAGGAATAGTACACACAGTTTCCCTCTGCTGAAAATAGTTTTAACATGCATTGGACAAAAAGATCTCAGAAGCAGACTTCATGTTGAACCAGAGATTTCTCCTGTATTCCAGATAGAGAAGTGTCATCATGTTGTTGTTTTTCTCTTTGGCAGAGGGGCCAGGATCCATCCAGAGCAGCTGCCATTGCTGTGTGTCAGAGGCAGCCTCATCAAAAACTCTTCCTGAGTGGAAGCAGTTGGGTTTGCTTCCAAGGCTTCCTCCCTGGGCCTCCCAGAAACCAGGCTGGCCCTGGCTTAGCTTTCTTTCTAACAAGTGAACCAGTGAGGGAAAAATAAAAGCCGAGGTGTAAACAGAGTCTTTTCTTTTCCTCATATGATCCTGCAAAGCACTGAGTATTTTGACCCCGCTCTAATAAAACACTCCCTTAATGCCATGCACAGAGCAATTCCTTAGAGTTCACTGAGTATTCACTTAAGATTATGCAGATTTGGGTCAGTACTTTGCTGAATTCAGCCCAGGCTCCTGACCAGCAGCTGCAGGGAGCAGCTTCTCTGTCCCGGGGAGCGCACAGGCAGCTCCTCTCAGCCGCTGTATAACCATTTATAGCTCAGGCTGGGTTTGATGCATTCATGGAACTCCCTCTGGTGGATACCTTCCCAGGATTTTTTTGTTGATGGAGTTCCTTTGCTGAGGCATTTTTCCTAAGGACAGATTGTTAGCGGCAAAGGAAGTGTTACATTTTTCATCTTAAAAGCCAGGGTTAAGGGGTTAGATTTCCCTGTAAACCACTGAGGCTACTCAGCACTGATCCTCAAATTTTTTCTAGTTTCCCCCCAATTTTCCTCCACCTTTGTGATGCTCAACACTGCTGTCACATTGTGTATAAAAATACTAACAATTAATCAGGCCCTTATTTTTCTGGCTGAGCGGGCAGGGGTCCTGGTCTGCTCCCAGCTGTGGCTTCTTTTCTGAAGGTTAATGGCAAATACAGAAGCAAATCCCAGGGAAAGGGAGCAGTGCCCATGACTCCTGATGCCCAGGGTAGTACCCTAACCACTAAGCTGTTTCTGTTTCTCCTCTGGTTGGCTCATGTTAAGTTACTTGCCTGGTGGAGGAAAGGATGGAAACTGCAGCCAGAGCTGCTGGCTGGTAGTTGTGGATTTGGTGGGAATTGCTGGTGTGGCTTCCCCCAAGCTGCACCGATGCAGGGCAGATATGCAGAGGTCCTTGAAGGTGTTAGAGCTGCTCTGAGGTGTCCATATAGATTTTTGGCAGAGCTGATCATGTGTCAAAACAAACCTTTCCTTTCTGTAAAACCAGGATACCACAGGTATCTGAAATGGAAGCAACCAACCCGAACAGGTCAATGATCAAGAAGAATCAGAGTTATGCATTTGCTGTCTTTATTTAGTCACAAACAGTAAAGGTGTGAGAAAACAGTTTAATAACAACAAAATACAAACCACAAACCCCAGAATATTGTCTATATATCCCTTCAAAACTTTTCTGTTGTTTTTACTGTTATGGAAGCTCATTTCATTGACCAGTGGTCTAAGGCGAAGATGTACTATTTAGACACCAGACCTGAAAATTAAGCCATATTGATTTAAGAGGTGGGTTATTCTACATCTCAGCAACTTCAAAATCTTTCTTTTGGCTTCTTTTTAACAAGATAGCTTCTTGGTGAACTGAGATCCATAGCTGCAAGTAGCAGAGTTCTGAGGACTTTCATCAGATATATTTAACTGAGAATTCTTCCTTAATGCGGGAAGAATTGCCTTATATTTAACAAGAAAATATGGAGAATATTGTATAAATTCCACTTGAAGTCTTTTTTATATGGTTATATAGTTTGTGTTCCAATTCTATAATTAGAAAATTCCCTACAACTTTTAGGGAACAATCATTTCTGGCAGACAGAATTGAAGTAACCCAGAAGTGGAAACAGTAATAAGGATTATGCACTGGGTCATGAGTAATGTGAATGTTGCAGAAAATATGGAGTAGGTGGGAGGAGATTAAAAACAACATTAAGGCAAGTGACAAATGAAAATGAATAGTCTACATTCTTAGTCTTGGCTGTGATGGGGACTTAGGACCATGGAAGAGATTGAGAATGTCTTTGGAAATTGTTGGACAAGCCAAGTTCTGCAGAAGAGAGATGAGGAAATGGGAACGCTGGGTAGGCAACAGTTGGCAACGCTCTGCACTCACCTTAGAGTGAACAATAATACACCATGAGCAGGATCTCTGATCCCCTATGTATTTTCATGACTTCTCTTCCCACTCTTTTCTCTCCCTCTTACCCCTTTTGCTATCACTAGTATGGGTACACTTTATAACATTATTACCTCATTCTGCAGTCTTCATTGGTTTAAGAACCAAAAATTGCCTTATTACTGCAAAGAAAATATATCCAAGAAAAACAGTTGGGATGCACAGCGCTCTCAGAGCTAGCATGTGAGCCACTGGACTGGAACATAGTAAACCCGCTCAGTGAAATGCTAGGAACTACAATTTAGGTGAAAGTAATATATTAAACGAAATGTTGGTATACATGGTCCTAATGAATGCAAGTGATCATTTCTCTTCTGATTTAGGTTTCAAGATTTTCTAGGTGGCTGAATTTTGAAACAAAGAAAAGGCCTAAGTGGGCTATTTTATGTATTTTATACATAGTATAAAACATAGTAAGTTTGCCAAGGCCAGTCTTTCATCTGATCGAAATTGGCTCTTCAGTTAACTTGTGACACAGATACACAGAGCTACTGAAATACATACTTCAGAGGCAAAACACAAAATACAGCTTTAACTTGGCAAAACAAACATATCGGCTTTAATCACAAGTAGTGCTGATCCATTGCAGGTGAAATTTGGCCATGAATAATGGATTTCATTTGCACAATGATACTCAGGTCTCCATGCAGAGCTGCACTGCTTTCTTTGGCCCTTTCTCAGAATAAAAGTGGTCCTGGCTCTTTTCTTCTTTTCTATTGGATTAGGAGCATTAGATGCCCAAGGGATGCAGATCAGATCCAAAACCTGCCTGGCACGCATTGCTGGCAACTCCGCTCATCAAAAAAAATGTGGATTGGCTCTTCCCACATAGGCAAATTTGCAAAAATAAGAGTTTCTCTTTCAAATTTTCCTCATGGGCATTTCAAATACTCCATCTTCAAGCTTTTTTTGCTGTAAAAACAAAGACTGGAATGGTTTGGGTTTTGTTTTAAAGGACAAGAGAAGACGTTGACATAAAAGCAATGTCTGCTGGAGAGGTACGTTTGTAAGAGGGAAAATACAGCTGCAGTTTGCCTCAGTGAATGTGCCAGTGATAAACAACATACCTCTCAAAGAGTTGATGCAGGCAGGTCTCAACCAGGCCACCATTGGGATGTTTGCCTTTATTTATCTGTACTTCTTTTGCTTTGCAAAAAGAAAAAAACCCACAATCAGCTGTTCCAAAAAAAAGGTTTTCAGCTCTTCCCAGTCCAGCTTTAACCAAGATGACCCAGAAAGAGACATTCCACTGATATTTTCTTCTGAACTTCATTTTCTCAGCTGGTCCTGGGAATGACCAAAAAAAAAAAAAAATCTGCTGTCAGAAAGCTTCAGATTCATTTTTTCTCTTTTATCCAGATGTGGGTTTTTTTCCCCACAGTTAGCATGGTTCAAACATGGTACACTCACTGACTAGGACATGAGTGGGAGAATATCACTTGCGTGGCCAGAATTATAACAGCTGAGAGGTTTTTTTAAACAGTATATATTTATATTTATAATATATACTATATAAAATAATATAAACAGTATATATTTATATTTTTTAAACAGTATAGTTGTGGCTCTGATAGATGCTCAGTAGCATCTTGATTACACGGCAAAAAGGAAATGGTTCAACAGCAAAGAAAAAGTGGCACATGGACTTTAAAGATCTGTTAGTAACCGAAATGCGAGCACTTGTTGGCATTGAGTTTAAGATCAGAAGACCAATTTAAGATTAGAAGGTCAGCAGATCATTCGATCACCTGTTTTGACCTCAGATACGATGCAAGCTGTACTGTATGAAGTGTATGGATTTCTGTGTATGGAGAGCAAAGTCTTGCCTTTGGAGTGCCAAAAGTGTGTCCAGTTTGTCTTTACAATTTCAAAGGATAACAAATTCAGACAATTCCCAAGGTCCTTGATTTGTTCTCTGTCTCACCAGGCAAGAAAGATGGTAGTAGTGGCAGAACTCTGGAACCCCAAATCCGTTATCAGCCATGAAAGCAGAGAAGTGTCAACAAAAATGCAGTAAATCAGACAATAACAGAGAAGATGAAAAATGCCAAGGAATGCAAAGTGCTACTGAAAGTGTTGTCTATAGTAGCATTTCATCAGAAAACTTTGGAAGAAGATTCACTATACCTAGAATTAAATCGATTAAAGACACAGAGAGAACAGTGTGGCAAAATCCTGATGTTGGATGGGGGTGTGCTTCTTGTTATTAATCTCTGAATAACATGTCTCCTCGAAGTTCTGGGACTTCTTCTTGCAGATACTTCTTGTCACAGCTCAGTAGATCCTCTGATGAGGTCAGATTAGACTTGTTCTTCAAAACTGCTGGGATCAAGTCTTCTGCCTGGTCCTACTTGGGCGGCTTTGCAGCATCCAGAGCAGACGTACCTCAGGAAACACAAGTAAGCGCTCACCGATATGACAATGGTGACAGTGATAACGACTGTAGCACTAAGAGCTGGTGACACCATATCTTCCAAAATAGAGTCGTGTCCTTCTGCTGTGGGGAAGGGAGGCAACTCTGTGTTCTCACCTGGTGATGACAGAGTAGTCACAAATCAGAAATTGCATCAGGAGTTGAACAAAGCCCTCAACATAGGTGGCACTTGAAAAAAAAAGCACAAAGTAGGACACACTAGCATTTATATCAGTTAACTTTAGACGTTTTCAGTGCACATGAGAAGGCCTGAGCTAGTATCTCTCATCTTGCTTGCAAGAAAAAGCAAGAAATATGCTTTTTGAGGGCACAATTAATTTGCCTAGTATTTATTCTTTTTAACTTGAGACAAAGTGTCTCTGCAGACAGTTGAAAGGAAGTTAGGGGATGACTAGATTGAAAATAGATGGTTGTATTCAGTCAAATGATTCTCACATCTGATGTCTTTCATTCTTGGAAAAAGAAAACATAAACCAACTGTTGAATCTAATTCTGTGGAAATATTCTTACAGATGGCACAAAAATTAAAAAAAGATTCAAAAATTTTTGCAGTGAATATGAGGATAGGCAGCTATAATACTTGAATTGTGAGAATGATTTTGGAGAAATTCTCTTCCTGAGAAACTTTGACACACTTTCACCTTGATTTATCTTAATCAATTAATTGGAGCTGCCCGTGACGGTGACAATGACCCTTATCCTGGGGTTAGTTACTTGCTATATGCATACCAGATTCTCCAGAACACCCAAGATGTGTCACTTGGAGACCCACTTCAGACAAATGATCCTATTAAACTGGATTTTTGTTCATGATCAATTCACAAGTGTTTTTTTTCTGAGAATACTGCTCAAAAGCAGCTCACGTGTCCAGCAGCACCAACTATGTCACTCTTTTCCACTCTTATCCAAATCAGTGCCAGGCACCTCCTGCTTCAGAGCTCTCTGCTACTGTCCCCCACTATGGGCCTCAGTCAGGAGTGTGGTGAGCATGTCAGGTACATATGTGCTCACCCTGAAATCCTGTGCTTGGGTTAATAATATGACCAGATTGCTTTAAAATCTATGTCTGAGCCTACTTTCTGTTTACCTTCCCAAATCCTGGTTTATCGACATTTCCGTGTAATTCCCCCTCCTACTTCATAGACAAATCTCACACTGGCATTAATTTTTTAATTTATCTGATCACTGTCACAAAGAAAGCCCATGCTTGATGCAACATATTTGCCCCTCTGCCATAGCAGTGATATGTCTGATATTTGCGCAGGAAGCCATACATATTCTCTCAGCAGAGATGGGATCGATGCCTTAGGATTCTAGCTTTTATGTTTTTCATACATTCATATTCCTGTAATTCTCTAGTGTAGAACTCTAAACTCCATGTAGAGTGTTAGCTACTGCTTTCCCATTTTGGTCAGACACAACAATTCCTCTCTAGGCCTGGGAATCAAGGACACCTTGCTGTCTCAGGCCCCGAGAAATGTAACCAAAAGTGAGTTGGACGGGAGCAAACTCGGGGTAAATGACTTCATTACCTGAAGCTGTAACTGGAAGACTGACCCCCAATATGCAAATGGACCAAACTTATAAAATCTGAAAACCTGTGACCGGCCATCCATTTTTGAGTCTAGCCCCTGGGGGAGCTCTGTCTGCCTGAAATGCACCTGAAGGCCCTTCAATAAATATAACCGCTTTTTATTCCCTAAATGTTGTCTGGCCTCGCTTTTTAGGTGAGCCCATCAAGGCGTCAGGATGATTATGTAAGACCCCACTGCAGAATCCTACTCTCAAAGTAAAAGCAGAAACAAGACACACACTCCATTTTTCTGGGTCCTTTTAGCCTGAATTTGTTTCCTTTCCTTTGGCACAGATTATTATTTACATATATATCTATATAAATACATATATATATATATATAGTGTTCTGCATACCTATATCTCTCTGTTGACTCTGTTAGCAAAAAGAATACCAAGCTGTTATATTTTCCATGTGGAATTTCATCTAAGTTCAAAGGACAGCACACTGTGTTTTCTAAAGGAGATATCCTTATGTACATTTCCATGGGGAATCTACCAAAATGAGGAAACAGGAGCTTTAAATAGGATTCTTCTTTGAAAACTGCATTAAAATCACCATTTTAATCCAAAACTTTTTTTAATTGGGGCCAGATTTTTCCACTCTTTTTTCTTGTGAGTAGAACAGTGATTATGATTAAAACTTTTAGAAGTCTGAAATATGCTCTGGGGTTTATTGATGTTTCTTTTCTGAGAGAAACTTCTTTCTTCAGGGCTCAGGCTACTTTAAATAGGATGTCTGGAAGTGTAGCCACTACTCCTACCTTCCTGATATCCCACTGATTTCAAGATCATACTAATTAGAGGTTCACTCCTGTTATGATGCTGGACAAAACACTCCCCAGCAAAGCCAGGCTGTGAGAATGTCAGCCTTGATTTTCACCACAATTAACATCCTTCTAACTAGGTAAATTTATGTTAATTTCACTGTTTCTTTGTTCTTTTCAAGTATTTTGTTTTTCCTTGCCCTTTTGTCTGGCCTTGTACACGGGCTGTAAGCTCTGCTGTACGAGCACTCGCTAAATGGGAGCCCAGTGCCTCAGAACAAGGAAGGTGGGTGGGTGAATGGGGCTGCTTCTTGCTCCTCAACACAAACAAGCAGCAGCACAAACGCAGAGATCAGCCCTCGCATTCAAGTAACAGGAAAACAAGGTCGGTGCAAAACATGAAGCGCTGCCAAAGAACCCAGGCGGTAGCACAAGGATGAGAGGCGTCTGTGAGTGCCACCAAGAGGGTTTTGCCCCCTTTTGTACCATGCTCAGCTGCTCCCAGTACAAGTTCATTTTTCACCTTACTCATCTCTTTGCTTCTGCATCTCAGCAACCGTAGCGACAAATGCATGGCTACGCCTCCAGAAGAGGGAATGCAACTGCATCGCGATCATGTCCATCTGGGCTGCTGCTGCATACAAGCCTTCCCTCCCTTTCAGTGAATAAATGACACATTAATAGCACACCTGCTCTGCCCACAGAGGGGCAGGCTCCAGGGGAGCCAGGCCCTTTGCAAAGGCAGAACAGAGGGCTGTGCAGGCTTCTTTCTCTCCAGGATTGGCCTTTCCCATTCAGTTACACTGCCTCCAGTTTTAATGGCAGAGGGGCTGCCGGCTCAGACAGCCACAGGGCTGGCTCTTCCCTTCCTTGTCAGACTGATGGGGAGCAAGACTCCACAGGGGAGGGAACGAGATTGACATCTCTGCGCCTCAGGCTTCTCTTCGCATCAGCCTCCAGCTATGTGTCCTTAAAACCCTCATAGCTCTGCTCTGACTGGCCAGCTCTTGTCTCTCTTCAAGTTGCTTGTGATAAAGCCAACTTTGTCCTGTATTTGTTTATATTTCCCATGATCCTATTTACACCTTATATCTCAGCCCTAAACTTACAATATTTCTCTGGAATTCCTCTTGAAGGCCTATTTCTCTCTTCTTTTGAAAGAAATCAGCCAGCACATTCTAGATGGAGTGCAGGGCAGTTCTGCGTCATTTATGGCATTTAAAATTGAGGAGTCCACAAATGTCCTGATTTTCCCACCTTTTAATATAGCTGAAGAAAACCAAGTAGCTCTCACAGCTTTGAAAAAACAGGCTGTTTGTATATGTTGAATGGCATGTGCTTTGACTGTCTCTTTCTCACCTACTCAAAATAAGCTTTAAAAAATTTCAGGACAAAACTGCCTTAATGTACTTGATGTGTGAACATGCAATGGTACATGTATGCGGAATTTTATGTGAGTTTTGCTATTTTTTCCTTTTATACAAACAATACACTAAAACTAATCTTCCCCATGAGTACATGGAGTGATTTGGAAAGAAGCTGAGATCAGCATTTGAAGGCATTTCTATAAAAAAATCACTTTGAGTACTGTCTGCTGTGGGTAGGATTGAAATGTTGTTTCCAAATCTTAGTATGGTGGAGTCTCGTTCTGACTGAGGTTAAGTGCTCGTCCTCTTAAAAGATGTCACTTCTATCAGGAGAAATTGACTTGAATGACCCAAGTCCAGAAAAGCTGAGTACTTGGCTCTTTGCAAAGCAGAAGGGATCACCTTATGCAGGTGTGCTGATGGAACACAGCTGCAGGGTGTGCGAGCAATCTGGGCACCTCAGGATTTTTATCTTTTCTAGCGGCTGAAAGCACTGGTCTGACCTGATATTTGAATCTTCCTGACCACAAGGAAGTGGAATTCTTCATGTTGGCTGTGTGAGAATTGGATCTTGTTGTGGGCATTTTAATGAAATAGCCACGTGGTAGCAAACAGAATTCACACACCAGCACTAGGGAAGAGATTCTGGGATGTTGTCTTGGAAATAAACTAGTGATGAATCACTGCTTAAATTGTGAGTCACTGACACTAGTAACATGCTTTTACTGAGACATAAAAAGTACTATTGTTACCCATGAAATAACATGCAGTAACCATGAAAGAGCACACGGTCCAGAGCTCATCAGTCCTTCTTTCACTCCCTGTAGGTGCCAGACGGTGCGAATAAGAGGTGGAGTCTAGAAGAAGACTGTGCAAATTCATCCTGCAGCATAAAATACAGTATTTGCCCTACACCGTGGAAGTGCCAGCTGCTGCTGGTTTATTAGATAAAATGAGATGTAGGCCCTAACTTTGCAAGTATCTTTGTCAGATAATTCAGTTGTATTCATCAGTTCAGAATTTCATTTCTTCAACAGTTTTCATAGTTCTTCATATTGTTAAGATGGGAAAAGGTAAAACATGGAGAAATGAGGCTAGATGCCACAAAAACACAGATCTGGAAAACACATCAGACTCATTTTGGAGGTGTATGTCTGGCTTTCAGATGGGAATCATTTCAGACGTTGAGAGAACTAGGGAAGAATGACAATTCGTATATTCAAATTCAATATTCATATATATTCAAACAATCATTGATTGTTTGAATATATACACAAAAATACGGTATTTGTATACATTTTTATGTATGTGCTTAGCTGAGGAATGCAGATTTTCTAGCTTTTTTTTCTCTTTGAGGACAAATGTACCATGCTTTTTGAACATTTTTGTTTGGAAACCTTCTTGTGCACAAAGACTATAGACAAAGGCCTGCTTCACTGTAGAAGCAAAAACAAAGGCAACCCATTAGCCATTGTTCAAGTTAAAGACAATTGAACAAATTTTTTCAAAAATTCAAGTACTCAACCCACAAGAAGTTTGGCTTTCAGCAGCATGCTAAGGTCAGATTTGTTGCTGCTCCCTTCCTCTTGGCTTTGTTTTTCCTTTGGGACTCTTCGAGGCAGACCCAAGCACACCAGTTGTGTTCATGCCAGCCCTTTCCTTGTGCTGATACTGATACGGGGCTGGCACAGACTGGAGCTCTGGATGAGTACCAAGGAATGTGCAAGTGACATATATTACACAACTGTGTGCTGTGCCAGGCTCAGGGGTCGTTCTTTGAGGACAGGCAGATGTCTTCAGGCTTGGACTGTCACCTTCTTGAGTCTTACCATAAACAAAGTTCCACTTTATCTTCCTAATCAAAGAGATAGGTACTTTAGTTCTCTGCTCTTCCTCAGGCTGGAAGAGGGAAGAGAAATGAAACCCTGGGAGTTGGTAAATGTCAGCAAGGTCTTGCTGTAATGCAGGACTGAACTAGCAGACTTGCATGCCCAGAGGACTGGATTGTGTGCCAAGCGAAATCTGACTACCACATTTTACTACAAATCGTGTGATTTTTCATTACTAGGAAATGAGCTTCAGGAGATCTTTAAGAATACATAAGGCCGAAATTCCTTTGGTGCTCAGTGGAAACACACAGGCTACAGTATATTCTTTGCTCAGACATGATAATATGAAGACCAGGAATTATTTCCCCCCTTGAATGCAGCAAAGGTATATGGCCCTGGAAGGTATATACTGAGATCATGTGGCTCCCTGTAAGCAATTCAGTGTGCCTCTAAGCCCTTTCCCACACGGAGGGCCTACAAGTCTCCCATTTCATCACACAAGGTGTATTTTATGCTTAGGCATTTCTGGCCAGTAATCAGGCCCTGAAATTCCTTCTGTCACAATGCTGTATGCCAAGAACATCTCACTAGATCAGGCAATTAGCAGTAAAGTCTCCAGCTGTTCTCAAAAGTCTCTGTCTGCAATTTTCTCTCTCCAGCCCTGAAATTCACCCTGCAGCTCATCAGAGCCAACCACAGCCATCCTTCTGTTCACCGAACCCTGTACAATGGCATGGAACCCCTTCTTGGCTTGGGCAAATGTCCTTGACAATTTCACAATGCCTGTGATCTGTAAGAATGTACTAGAAGAGCAAAATACAATAACTTGAGGTAGCAGATTGCCCAGAGCTGCTTCATCCCACACAGCTGACAGGAGGCAGCTCTCTGTGTATCTCCACTGGGTGTGAGGCATACAGTACAGATAAAGACAGAAAAATAAAGGGTTTTGTCTCAGATGTGAATTAACTGCATCTAGGCAAACAAACTCAGTGAGGAGGAAATCAGGAAATATCACCAAGTTACAGTGGAAACAAAGAAGGGAGTGAACGTGCTTGAAAAAGAAGTACCACGTTCTGTTTGTGGAACCAAGATGTATGCTCAGGGCCCATGTACCATCAGGCTGGTGGCAGCAAGAGTAAGGAAATACAAAGGTATTTAGCTGCACTGTGCCACAACTGGTGGTTGATATCTAAGCACATTACTGCAGAAGTAGGACATGGGTTCATCACTCCAATTAGCACTGAAATGCAAAGGTAGAGCCCTCATCCAGAACTGTTCATAAACCTTTTGCCTCTTACTTCAGAGGATAAAACCTGAAGTTTTCATGAAAGTCATTAAACATCTTATCCCAACTTATTTTTTCTGTTAGTGTATTTATTGTGCATTTTTACGTTAGAGCCTGGTACCATGTTGGTTTGCAGATAATACTGTAAGAGGTGGACTCTCCACAGCTGCAGCAGAAAGAACAGGAAAAATACAAACCCCCCATGTATCTAGCTGAAGTGGAATTTAACCTCAACACTGAGTAAGTTACCACAGCTTTATACTCATGGGAAGCACTATTGCATTTTAATGGCTGGTAGGCAAACAGCAAAGATGCCAGGACAAACACTGGGCAGCAGCAGAGATTTTTCTGCCCTTTCTCTTCAGCCATCTGTGACACAAGAGTTCTCAATCCCATGGAGCTAGTCCAGGACATTCAGAAACCTAGAAATACAGCCTAATACTTTATTTTTCAATCCTGAACCAAGGAGAATGTGAAAATCTCAGGAAGTGGCTGTGTTTTTGACTAAATCTCCATAGATTTCATGTCCTGAATGATGACCTTCAGCAGCTGAAGAATATAACTTGGTGTATCTTCAAATCAAAAGTAACTCCCATGAAATATCTCGTTAACTCCATATTATTAACTGGAGGAATGAATCTGGCTTCTTTGAAGTAAAAAGAAAAACCGAAAAAAAAACTTCCAAAGAAGAAATGGATTAAAAAAACGGACCATCCAAATGTATCTTATTTACTTAAGATATTAATCTAAGAATTCAAAAAGGAACATGGATTTCTGTAAATTAAATGATAATTTGATGTAGGGGGTTGTTGAAGCACAGCAGTTGTCTTTGAAGTGTGTGACTTCACTGCTTTTTGCCTTTTGGCTTCATCTTCATCTCTGAGGCCAAATTTACCTACAATAGGATTACTTACGCTCAGACAAGCTGCAGTAGTAGAATAATATAATTGTGAAACATAAGAACTGGGAAGATTTGCCATCTTCAAAAGACCAAGCAGCACCAGGAGAGCCTAAGCTCTGCAGAGTCTTTCATAAGCCTGTGTAGAAGTCCAAACCTGTGGACATAGAAAGTCAGGACTGGTTTTCCAGCGTGTATGACCCCACATGCCAACTAAGAGCACTGAAGACAAACAGAGGAATCTTAATCCAAGCTTCCAGCAGTAGCTTGCTTCTGTCTGGAGTAAGAGAGTGAAATGTATGGCTACACAGGTGAGAAGCAGTAGTCAATCATTAGATCATTTATAGCAGCCTTCCAGTCCTTCTAGCACCTTCCAGCACCTACAGGGGATACAAGAGCGATGGAGAGAGACTTTCTGTAAGGATATGTAGTGACAGGACAAGAGGGAATGGCTTCAAACCAAAGGAGGATAGTTTTAGATTTGTTATTAGGAAGAAATTCTTTACTGTGAGAGTGGTGAGGCATGGGCACAGGTTGTCCAGAGAAGCTGTGGATGTCTCAACCCAAAAGTGTTCAAGGCCAGGTTGGATGGGGCTCTGAGCAACCTGGTCTAGTGGAAGGTGTCCCTGTCCATGGCAGAGGAGTTGGAAGTAGATGATCTTTAAGATCCCTTCCAACACAAACCATCCTATGATTCTGACTGATTCTATGAGAACCAGAATGCATTAGATAGCTGCTAGTTTTGACACTGTTTTCCTTCCAACACAAAAAAGTCCTTTTTTTGGCTCTTATCTCTAGGAATGAGGAATTGCCTCAAGAAGAAACTTTGCAGTGCATAAACTTCCCAAAGATGTTTTTCAAGCCTTCTCTTTCCTTCCTATGTTACTTTTCCTCTCAGATCCTGTAAGTAAATTGCTATTAATTTTACAAAACCACATACCATCTATTGAAAAATGAGCAGATACCACAACATTAATTTCCATGGAAGTATTCAAACCTCAGGACTGCTTTCAGCTGTTCAGTCTAGTTTTAAATTGCCAAACCTTTCCAATTATCCACTTCGTATAATAGTCTTTCTGCTTAGCCTAGCACATAAAGTACTTCACTCATAAAGTTTCTTTTCCTCTTTCTACCATTCTGACCTTGCAAACATATGCCTCAAAGCATTCAGTATTAGCAAGGAAGAAACTCCCTTTGTATTGCATTTTTGTGTGGACAAACTATGCTCCCCCAGATGTGACCCTCTGTCACTCCAGAGCCACTGGAAATGGGTGCTCCAGCACCTAGGTGGGACTGACTCATTTCCCTCATTTTAGCAATTTAAAAGTGTGTTATGCAGTTACAGAGCAGCCTAGATTTTTAGTTTGCTATTTTTGAATTACTAAGTTCAGGTGAGACAAATACCAACTTTAGGACATATTTCATGTAAGATAAATCAAAGTGTTACCAAGAAATAGCATTAAAACTGCTCAGGCTCTTAGGAAATCTAAGGACTGAGTGAGTTATTCACTCCACATTTGTATGGGATTCGTGTTTCTAGCTCTACAGGCTTACAAGATGCCTCTGCCCTACACCTCATCTTCAGAGCCACATATTGCTCACCCCCATGAGAGCCTGCACTGTGTGTGGCTTTACCAAAACTATCTAGCTCTTTCAATAGAGTAAAAGAGAAGCATTATTTTTCCTTGCATGTTTTTCTATCACATAGGTTCAAGACAAAGAGAACTTTAAAATCAAATCAGATCAGACATATCCTAGTGAAAATAACACGACGTACAAGCAGTGGAGAGTCAGGGTCAATAGATGGAAAGATTCTTATGGCATACAAATATGTTTCGACAACAAAAATATTATTGAACTCCAGTAGAAGTATTCATCAGGGAAATAGTCATCTTATTTTTGGATGCAATTATGACAAAAAGGAGTGGGTCAGAACCACTGCCACAGGGTTCACTGTGTCATGATATCAAAACAGAATTGTCATTATAGTATCCAAGAATAAGCAAAATGATGAGCTCGTGTGGAGCTCAGCCTTCCTAAGGGGAGAGGCAGGCGTCCTCTATCTCCAGCAGTGGATAAAATTCATTTAACTGGACAAAATCAGTGACTTTGAACATCACTTCCATTAAAGCAGCAACAGCAACCAAAGAAACAAACAGCTATCTGAACAGGCTTTATCTGATCCTTTTGAGACTTCATCTGTCACCCTTCAGACTTCTGCAGCATAAGATACATAGTGAATGAGTCAGAGAGTTTTTCCTGGTGCCAAGCAGAGGGATGGATATAAGTGCTTTGTCAGCTGGGGCTCACTTCATCCTAGGATGGGTGTTTCTAACACAGCTGATGCAAGTGCAACAAGGTGAGTCTGGATGAATGGCACAGAAATAAATGTTTCAGGCAGGGCTGCCTGAAATTAAGTGGGATAAATTCCACCCTTACTAATACAGAGGTACAAGAGCTAAAAGGTGATTTTATAACAGCAGCATGAATGATGCTATTCAGTGGGTTGGAAGGGACCTTTAAAGGCCGTCTAGTCCAACGCACCTGCAATAAGCAGGAACATCTTCAACCAGAACAAGTAGTTCGGAGCACCATAAATGCCTGAGACAGGAACAGGACACGCTCTGTATTTAGAGTTATAGCGGAATTTCAAAGATGCAATGGAAGAAAAGATGAAGAGGTACTTTACTCTGGGCTGCTCATGAAAGGGACAAAAAGGAAGGACACCCAGGCGTGCCCTGACTGACAGCATCAATTACCTTTGCCTCTTCTGTCAAGCAGGTGGTCATAAGAGTTGCACATTGAACTGTGGATCTAAGAAAATGCACTTAACTCTCACTTTTCCACCAGTCTCCTCTGCAGAGGAACTCAGAGTACTTATTTCTTGCATATTATCTCCTCTGCACTCTTAACTGAAAAGGATATTGTTTCCTGTGTGTGCCTCAATACCAAAATAGAGAGTTTGAAGCGCTGATAGCTGTTTTTCTGTTACTTTTCACTTTCCTTTCAAATGTAAAATTCTGCAGAGCCTATTCCCTCCGTTTCGATAAAGACTCTGCTTCTGGTCCACATTTGAAACAGTTATGAAGGAAAGAAATGCCATGCAAGAGGAAAGGTAATGATCTCAGGCTAGAAGACCCAGATGGAGTTAAAGAAGGGGTACAGGTTGAGTTGTTCCTTTTAAATGCAGTGTAAAGCAACAATGTGTTTGTTTGGAATTGCATGGATTTATATTGCAGCTTTGTTGCAGCACTGACCCAGTGAGCAGTCCTGTTAACACACTGCTTATGTGGGTTGCAACTGAGCAACACAAAGGCAGCGATGAACTGCCAGAAATAGGGAGTAAACAACTCATTAATTAAACATTAATGACTCAATAATGGTGATGTTAGAAATATTTTTGAAATCTAGCCACATATAATGTAATCTAATGGCTGTGCTAGGGGACATAGAAACTAGCTCTGTATGTATTACATACACAGAATATATAATTTTAAATTTCAGTGGGACCACATGCAATGAGGTAAGACTATGAGTAATAGGATGAAGTTATGTAAAGGAAACTTTACAATGAATTACAGGAAAAATTAATTAACTCTGCTGAGGTAGTTTAGAGTCATAGGTTCCCAAAGGAAGCAGGAAAATTACAATTTATTTGTCATCTAAGACCAATGTATTATGTATTCTAGACAGTGGATGTTTGAGACCAGTCCCTCACTGGTCTCTGGATTACAGTAGATATCTAACAGAATATTTTAATCAAGTCAGCTTTCCATGAGCCTGTTTATCTAAAGGCTCAGACTTTCTAGCATATCTGCATGCCTAAAGAAACATGGAGCTGCCTAGTGAGATTTTTAAAAGCACCTTAGAAGAAAGATCATGTGTCCTATCTGCCTTGTTTTTGGAGTGTAATCTCTAGTGCAAAAGTGAAGAGTGTATGAGTGCCATTAAACCAAACTTCCAATGAATAAAATTATCTTGGTCCAAGCGTTGTTAGGGAAATGAAAAACAAGACACTGTGGTGGTGCATCCCCCCCACCCCTCCTCAAGTCTGCACTATGATCTCAGGGATTCCTGTTAGGCCTTGGCCTTCATGGAAGGAGCTGGGTGGTGAAGTGTCCCTTGATCACATCAGGTCCTACAGATGCCTGGCTGAATGAAGGACAAGAACAGGAATAATCAGTCACCCACTGGCAACCCTGGAACATTCCCCACCTTAGTCATAGCCTCCAGTACTATTGTTATTGCTAAACACTTCTGCAACCTGACTCTTTGCACCCTTGCCTTTTCTCATCCCTGATTGCTGTGTAAATGATTCTAAACTGATTCTGATCCTATTTTCCTTTGTACGCTTCATCCATGCAATCAGAAATAGAGTGAGCTTTGCCATCAAACTATCTTAAGTCACACTTCCACTAATTTATATTGAAACCTGCTTTTGCTAATACCTTTGATGGTGATTCTTTAAGTGACCTAAACCACTCATTTGCAACAACTGGCATAGTCAGCAGGATCCTAAATCAGGATTTGTGACAGATACTATACTTTAAGTATAACTTTGGAATTTCTGGTATGACAGTTCATTGCTATCATATAGAATAGTGAATAGAAAATTTCAACAGAAATTGAAAAGACGTTTTTCCAGATTTTCATCTCTCAGGTATGTGAGATTAACAAGTGGGCAGTTGTATTTCTGGGGTTCATCTCCTTGATGGTGAATGATGGAACAGGCAATATTTTCCACTGATTTTAGATACTTATAATTATTTGTAAATTATTACTAACAATTCAGTTTTCTTTTTTTTTCATGACAAGAGAAAGTTATTGTCATCTTGATTCTATCAAACATACTCCAGCTGAATCCTGGTTTATTTTTTAGGGGAGCCATTTAGGCTGCTGACAATTAATTTTAATTCTCAGATGACTGAGAATAAAAATTACGAACCAAGACTTTCAAGAATATGTCCTCCTCCAACCATATTTTTGTAGAGTTCTATATTATTTCAATTTACGATATGAGGGTTGTGGTATTTCATTCTTCTAACAATTAAAATTGTGGAATAACTCCTGAAGGAGTGCTGAACACTGCTTATGTTCTGATCTCAATTCTAATCAGGAAAACAAGTAAAATAAAGGGATAGGTACAATGTTCTTAGCTGGTATAAATCAACCTAATTTTACTGAGTACAGTGGAATTACATCATTTTACGTCAGCTGAGGATCGAACACAAGTTTGCAGGATGATTAACCTTCCTCAAATACTCCAAAGTTACTGCAGATTACATTTTTATATGTAAGCCCTCCCTTCAGCACCTGCCAGAAAGGTTAACAAATAGATTCATTGTGGTATAACTGTGATGCTTCTTTTTCCTAAAACATAAAACATCTGGTGCGATATGTCATTCTTAACATCTGTCAACCATATTTACTAAATGCTAAACAAAGGTACACTTTTTCCAGTGACCTCTTTTTCTAATTATTTCCTTGCACATGCTTCTTCTAAACTATTCTTTCATGGTCCAGTTCCAGATAGAAAAGTAAAATTTGCCAAACAGAATTAAAGCCATGGCAAGCCAAGTATAACCCCAGAAGTACCCACGACAATGAAGGTTGAAACAATGAAGTAAAGAGTCCCTTTGCTCCTACACGAAATCAGTGGAAGCAAAATTTCTGAACAGCACTATTATCACAGTGTGAAATTCTAGAAACAACCGCGGCTGTGTTGCTCGTGTTATGACCATTTTGACTGTGGTTGTCCACTGTCTGGAGTTTGCGTGGGCCTATGTGTTCATCTCACTGTCCTGGGTTCAGCTTGGGTAGAGTTAACTTTCTTCCTAGTACCTGGCATAGTTCTATGTTTTGGATTCAGGATGAGAATCTAAATCTGATGACTGGTGAAGCAGAGATTCCCAGTAATTACTTCTTGGAGGCTAGAAATGATAAATAAACAGTAAGGCAGGCTGAGGGTGATCAGAGGCTTTGCAGTTATCTCAAGTTAATCTGTGTAAGGTCATTTGTTGTAAATTTGCTTGTTCAGCTGCAGTCTCTAATGCTGTCTCATATCTGTCTAGTTAGATTTCTTCCCAGCCAAGAAAGTCATCCGCTAGACCATGGTTTCTTTTATTTACTCAGAACTTTTTTTCCCCTAGCCCAGTATTTAGTTTATTTGATAGCTTCTTTATCCAAAATGAGGCTTTTCCTCCCTCCCCTGAAAGCAAACTGAAGAGGATCCTACACCTATGGCTGAGTCTGAATGATTTTTTCTTTAAATATACAAGAAACATAAAAGATAACTTTATGTAAATAATCTGCTGTATTTTACAAAAATTTCTGCTATCTTTTCATAGTTTAAAAGAGTTTAGTGGTTTTTAAAAACGCTGAATTTACTTCTGAATCTACAGTGGTCATCAAAATAACCATCAAACATATCTCTGTGATGAAATCAAGATATACTGCTGCAACCCTTTTTCATAGTAAGTGGCAGCTAAGAAGACATCCCTGGAAAGCAAGGATAGCACAGGGACAGGAGTAGCAGCTAAGCAGTGTGGCTGACCAAGTGCTCAGTGCTCAGGCCTGAATTCTGGTCCTCCTTTATTCAGGAGTGTTAGTGTACCCTTATACTCTACAAACTTCTAATGTAACCTTGGACATATCACTGAGGAAAGCAAGGTACCAAGGCTCTCACAGGACAGTTCTCCTTTCATTGCAAGGAGCGTTGTGGGTTCACAATCATACATAAAATGTTGCGACAGCTGAGATGGGCTATACACAGGGATAGAAGACTTTTACTCTCTCAGCTCACTTACCTAAGTCTAATTTGCATGAGTCAGACCAACTAAGGTTTGACTCAAGGTACTTTTAAAATACCTTGGAAGATCAAAAACCTGGTTTCAAAACAATGAGAGATTCTTGTTTCTGAGATGCCCTTCAGCAGATGACTGGATGTCAGAAACTCTTCCATTTTTAGGATGTTAACACCCAGCCTTGAGATGCAAGAGAAGAGCATCCTGGCTTATGTACAAAAGCATCCTGGCCAGTATCAGCAATAGTGTGGCCAGCAGGACCAGGGCAGGGATTGTCCCCTGTACTGGGCAATGGTGAGGCCACACCTTGAATCCTGTGTTCAGTCCTGGGCCCCTCACTATAAGAAAGGCATTGAGGGGCTGGAGCATGTCCAGAGACGGGCAACGGAGCTGGGGAAGGGTCTGGCGCAAAGATCGGATGAGGAGTGGTTGAGGGAGCTGGGGGCATTTAGCCTGGAGAAAGGAGTGTGAAGGGGATTTTGTTCTCTACAACCCCTGAAAGGAGGTCGTAGCCAGAAGGGGTTTGATCTCTTCTCCCATGCAGCAAGCGATAGACAAAATGGCCTCAAGTTGCATCAAGGTTGGATACTAAAATTTCTTCATGCAAAGGGTGGTCAAACACTGAAACAGGCTGCCCAGGAAAGCAATGAAGTCACCATCTCTGAAGGTATTTAAAAGATGTGTGGATGTGGCATTTAGGGGCATAGTTTGTCGATGGACTTGGCAGTGCTGGATTAACAGTTGCATATAATTATCTCAGAAATTTTTCCAACCTAAATGATTCCATGGTTCTAAAACTCATTGTTTTTATGGCTCACAGACCACTGTCTTCATCCAGAATAAACTAACTCGTTCATTACATATAGATTACATAATACATAAAGTTATTTCTATGGATCATGCAAATAGGTGAGCAAAGTTTTTTGACTAGAAAAAAAAAAAAAAAAAGGTCTTTTATTATGAAATTGAGCAGAGCAAACCTCTGTGTGTCATGGAGGGCAGCACAATTTGGCCCTGGCACCAGGATCAGCACAGCTCTGTCACTCTGATGCTGTAACTGAGTTAAGCAGCCTTGTCCTGGGCAGCTAAGCTCTCTCTATGGATGGACTAGTGCCATTTCTGCTCAGTGCTTTCTTGGGCTGTGTAGACATACCACTGAATTATCCTCTGTATTTTCAACTGTACTCATATGTCTGGAAAGAGTCATCCAGTTAACATAGTAGGCCAAAATCCTGCCCCCAGTGAAATCACTGAACATGTCATCACAGATTTGGAAGATTATAGGAAGCCAGTGCAGTCCTCTCTGCTCAATCTGCTCCATTAGAATGAATTGCAGCATCCTGAACTCCTTTAACTCCTTTAACATCTTTAACTCCTTGTCAAAAAAAGTGCACTATGACAGATAAGTTTATCATAAAGTATGTACAGGATTTTTCTTTTTTTCTTAAATAGTAAGACCCTTTAACCTGCTGCCAGATCAGCATAAAATACCTGGGACTCTGACTCCCTGCATGAGTGGAGCCTCAACCACCTTCAAAACAAATTAGTCCAAAAAAGGATTTATTTCAATGTAGAAAATTTCTTCTGTGAGTAGCACTGAACAGTGGGGTTTTCTCTAACATGCTCTAAATTTCAGCTCTCCAATGATCTGGTACTAACCACACTTGAGCCGTAGGTGCAAGCCCTGTGGAAGGGCTCATGATGCACCAACGATTCTGTACCATTCCCTCAGCCAGTTTAATAATCCAAGCAGAGCATACAACATCAAGAAAGGATGTGTGTCTCTGACACGGAGTCCAAAGGATTTTTCTCAATTTACCACTCTCTATTAACATTTTCCAAAGTGCGTCACTTGATTTCTTCCTGCTCAAACCACAATGCTTTGACTGGCTCATTGCTACAAAAACCACAAAACTCTACTTTCTTAGAATAAGCATCTCTTAGAATAAGAGAGAATGGTAAAGGTCTAAACTGATCTTCTCTTCCACTAGGTTTACTAAGTGAATTGCACTGATCTGTTAGCACATCTGCTGGGTTTATGTCCTGGCTGCTGGCTCAGGAGGCCAGGGCTGGTTTGGGAGCTGGGGAAGGTTCACCCCATGCTGCGTATGTCCTCATCACCTTGTCCCCGGCAGTTTCCCATACTGACTGTGGGGAATGAGCAGGGAGGGAGGGCTGCAGGGGCCAGCTGGAAGCACCTGCTCTTACACTCATGCATAATTGCAGGGTGTAAACGCCTGGTTTATTTACGGCAGAGCCCAAACAGTGAAAAGGGAGAACCAATGCGAGGCATTGAGCCTTTGCCAAAAAACACACAAGCATTTCCAAACCAAATGTCCAAATTAAAACTGATTTGCTCCCACCCAAGTTTCTCTTCCAAGCTACTCTAGCAGAAAAGGCTTTGAATTGTAAAAAAAACAGAAAAAGAGAAAGAAAGAAAAAGAGAAAGAGAGAAAGAAAGAAAGAAAGAGAGAAAGAGAGAAAGAGAGAGAGAAAGAAAGAGAGAAAGAGAGAAAGAGAGAGAGAAAGAAAGAGAGAAAGAGAGAAAGAGAGAGAGAAAGAAAGAGAGAAAGAGAGAAAGAGAGAGAGAAAGAAAGAGAGAAAGAGAGAAAGAGAGAGAGAAAGAAAGAGAGAAAGAGAGAAAGAGAGAGAGAAAGAAAGAGAGAAAGAGAGAAAGAGAGAGAGAAAGAAAGAGAGAAAGAGAGAAAGAGAGAGAGAAAGAAAGAGAGAAAGAGAGAAAGAGAGAGAGAAAGAAAGAGAGAAAGAGAGAAAGAGAGAGAGAAAGAAAGAGAGAAAGAGAGAAAGAGAGAGAGAAAGAAAGAGAGAAAGAGAGAAAGAGAGAGAGAAAGAAAGAGAGAAAGAGAGAAAGAGAGAGAGAAAGAAAGAGAGAAAGAGAGAAAGAGAGAGAGAAAGAAAGAGAGAAAGAGAGAAAGAGAGAGAGAAAGAAAGAAAGAAAGAAAGTCTCCATCACGTCTATTGATTATTCTGTCCATTACTCTGTTTTAGCCTTCTCTAATCGCACCTGCACGACCCCTCCCTCCCCGGTGCGGGAGAGGCCCCACCGCCCCGTCCCTCCCTTCCAGCCCCCGTTCCCGGTGGGATGCGGTCCGTGCAGTCCCACGCACTCACCCTCCGGCGCGGGGCCGGCCAGCGCCAGCTGCAGCAGCAGCGAGGGCAGCGGCAGGAGCGCGGCTGGGACACGCGGGGAGGAGGGAGCTGCGGCGGCCGCGGAAGGTGTGTGTGTGTCCCCACGTCCTCAAGGCTCTGCCGTGGGAGTCGTATCCCCCTCCCCGTGCCCCCCAGCCGTGGGGGTGTTGTCGCTACCGCTGCTACGGAGAGGATGCGGTGGGTGTCCCCACTCCTGGCCCCAGGCAGAGGGTGATGGGTGGGCTGTCATCTCCAGCCCCGGGGGAGAGGGCAGCAGCAGGTCCTCGCTGCCATCCACCTCCCAAGGAGGGGGGAGGGATGTTTGTTCCACCTGTTCCCTGCAGTCCCTGGTTCGTGCGTTGAGGTAAGGGCAGTCACATCCCTCTGCTCCCCCTGCCCCAGGCTCCCTGGGGCTGTGAGGTCTCTTAGAGCTCTAGGAATGGAGGATAGCTGTGCTGATGGAGGAAAGTGAGGGCTCCCTGCAAAGACAAGGTGTTGGGAAAGGTGAGACAGGCTTAATAACACAGGAAGGATGAGAGTGCACTGCATTCATTCCCGGGGGTCTCCAAAAGCTGATGGATGGGTAAGTCTTTGCAAGAGCAAGATACATCTCCACAAGGAGGTCTGTGAAGGGGTTCAGGAATGAAGGCTCTGTATTAACCTGTGGCACTCATCCTGTTGATTTTCACAGAGTTTCAGAAAGACAGAAGGACACCCAAGCTCTAAGAGCAGGTAGCAGAGCACAATTTACCAGCTTTCCAAGTAGCAGCCATGTAAAAACAAGGAGCTTAATTCCTTGAGAAATTACATGAAATAAACTATCACTTGTAAGCATGGAAGAAGCCAGTGGGCAGCTGGATCTGAGATCTGATAGCCATCCCCAAATGGAAAACAACTAGAAAGAACTCTACAGATGTGAATTTAATAAAGCAAACCTTCAGGGGTCTTAATGTCCCCCGTGTTGCAGACCTTTCTTTCCCCCTTTCATCTTCTCACATTTAATAGTGTGTAATGCACTGGGATGTCATGAATTCCTAACGTCTATTTATGATCACATCCTCAAAAGTCCACCAGTGCTTTTACCATGGACACTTTTTTCTTCCAGAGAAAGCACTGCAAGCAGTTATAAGCCACTGTCAGTGAAAGTGGAGAAAAAAAAGAAGACAGAAATGTCATAGCAAAGTAACCTGACATTTCCAAGGAGTTTTGCAGGCACTTTCAATCCAAGCCAAGAAATCATTGGGGACAGAGAATTACAAACAGCTCACTTTCAGCTGGTCCACGTGCGAATGCTTAAAAGCTAGCACCTCCACCCCAGCAGAGAAAGCTCCGCCCAGGCCCACAGACACGTTTAAGTCCCTCCCGTCTGTTCCTAAAAAGCCAGGGCTGTGTGGACTTTGCGGAAGAGGCCGAGGAGGGGTTTCCCCTATTGCCGAGGGGGGATCCTCGCAACTCAGCATCCCTCCAGCCCCACCCAGGACGCGGTGGACGCTGGCCATGGTGCTGAAGCACCTTCCGCTGGGCTGCGCTGAGCTCTGCTGAGCCCGAGGGATGCCCTGCCCTGCCGCCGAGCTGCTGCCTATTGACAAACAAGAACGAGAACACCTTTCCTAGTGTTTTCCTTTTCTTTCCCCTCTCCTCTTTCATTCTTATTCTTTCTATTTTTCTAATTTTCCCTATTTTCCAGTAAGACACAGGAACAAATTGCCCAGAGAAGTTGTGGGTGCCCCATCCCTGGTGGTTTTCAAGGCCAGATTCGATGGGGTTTTAATCTGCCTGGTCTAGAGTAAGGTGTCCCTGCCCATGACAAGGGTGTTGGAACCAGATAATCTTTAAGGTCCCTTCCAACCCAAGCCATTCTGTGATTCTCTTCCAAAATTTTCATCCTGATATGTGGCTTGTCCACTCAGCCCATCTTTCTGTTAATGAAGGCACAGTTTTTATTTCAAGAACTAAAAAGGAAAGCAAATTATGGAATTAATGTCTCTAATCACGTGATATGAGGTCTATTAAAAAGCACCACTGATGAGATACAGAGATAGAAACGTTCCATTGAAGATACTGCAGCCATGCTTCAGAGTCTCCAGAGTGGTCTTCTAAGTGAAATAAATTGCCTCACTTGCTACAGAAATTGACACTGTGTCAGTTCTTTGCTTGTGTACCAAGTTCATAACAGGAAGAAGATGAAGTCAGTATGTTCCAATAGTACTTTGTTCATCTAAGTGACTCAGTGTTCGAGGAAGATAGTAGAGAAAGCTCATATATATTTTATGGATTTGCCTAGTGTTAGATCATTTTTAACTTCTAGGATGATGCAGCTGGGTCTGAGGATGAAGAAAGTGTGGTGTTGTCCACCTTGACTTCATCAAGACTTACGACACAGTCACAGCATCCTTCTTTTCAAGATGGGTTCCTAAGGTCTGACTCGGTGGATTACTGTGTGAGGCTGAATGACCAGCTGGGCTGTCAGGTTCAAAGAGTCTTAGGGAAGGGTTTGTTTGTATTCTTCCTGGAAGCTGGTTACAAGTGGAGATAGCCAGATCTTTGTCCTGGGATGTATCCTTTTTAAAATCTCTATCAATGACCTGGAAGAGAAGACAGAATGTACCTTATCAACTTTGCAGGTACAGTAAACCAGGGGAGGATCAGGGGAAGAGCAGTTGGCATGCTTGGGAACCGGGCTGTCATTCAGAAAGTCCTGGACAGGTTGGAGGAATGGGTCAACAGATACCCTATGAAATTGAACAAAGCTGCGAAGTCCTGCCCCATGGAAGGAAGAACTCATTGCAGTGGTGCAGGCTGGACATGACCGACTGGGGAACAGCTCTGCTGAAAAGGTCCTAGGAGGCCTTGGTAGACAACAACCCAGATGAAGTTGGCAGCGTAAGATGCAAGTCCTGGCAGCAAAGAAAACTAGCAAGTTTTTGTACTGTACTAAAAGGAGTGTAGCTAGAATTTGGAGGGAAGCGGTTATTATTCCTTTCTACCAATCACGTGTTAGAGCACACATGGAATATTGTGATGTGACCAGTTTTTGGGCCCCCAGTAAAAGAAAGAGAGTGATGAACTTGGGCAAGTCAGCGGGAAGGCCACCAAAATCATCAGGAGCATGGAGCACACATTGTGTGAGGGGAGGCAGATGAAAACAAGCTTAATCAGCCCAGAGAAGTGTAGTTTTTGGGGGCTCATAACAGCAGCCTTTCCATACCTGTGAGGAGGTTGTCAGGAAGACAGAGCCAGACTATTCACGATGATTCATGATGGGAAGGGCAAGAGACACTAGACATCAGATGAAAAAAGAGAGGGATGGTCTTTTAAGAGTGGTCTGGTAGAACATAACTCACATACCATAAGTTTTTGGGTTAGGTTATCCTGATGTTTGGCACTTTCTTTTATTTGGATATGGTATTCTCTTAGTATTGTAAATCAATATTTCAGTCCAAAGAAAGTGTTGCTTATAAAATCTGGGAGGCAGCACTGGAACACACAACTCGAATTGGATGCTTTTCTTTCTTTCTTTTTCTCAAAAATAACAAACAAAAGGAAAAGCAGTGACTTCAAGAAAAATGTTTTAATATGAGTTTTGACAATTTGGGCAGACGAGTGTCAAATTGTTTTTGTTTCTGGAACAGGATAATTTAAAAAATTCTACTTCACCAGGCTGGATATTCTGTGCAAAATTGATGACATGCTCACAACACTAACTTCACCAAAGAGTCTGCCATATGCATTTGATTTCAGCCTATTGATTGGTTTCTGATCAGTGCTCAAATTTATTTTCCAAGAGTACAGAAATAAATTCTAAGAACACAGCTGGAACTTCTGGTGACCTTTTGGTGCAATTTTTGTGCCGGGGATTTGACTGTGCAAAGTAATCAGCATTCTGGCCCTAGTTCAGCAAAACACGTAAGTACCTGTTTAACTTCAGCTTCAGACTCCTGTGCTTTTCTGGATCAGGGCCAAAGTGGCACTGTGCTGAAAATCCATCCCAGAGGTATGCTTTACACAGCTAATAAAACCAATGCAGTCTTTTCAGTGGCCCTCCTCAATTCCATTTTTGAAGTCATTTTTTAATAAGTAAGTAAACAAATAAAATGAACCATCCTTCTCCAGCTATATGGCAAAGGCATTATGAGAAGCTTTCTCTGTATGGACTTACTCTAAGTCTTGTACTCTCACATGGAGAGGCCAATAAAGGGGTACAGAGACAAGTGGTAGTGATGTTGCTGTGAGTGTGACACTGAATTTTTGCAGCAGTGTCCTATCCCAAGGGGTAACATAATTTTATGAGCTGCTAGCAGCTCCTTAGTTTTAGTTCAGGTTTTTATGATACACCTCAGCGTTGTAATTTTGTAAGAAAAAAACTACAAGTGATCTTTTTGATCAGCTTAGTTCATAGCTTCATTAAAAGACAAGTTTGTAGTAGATTTTCTCCTCCACATATACCTAAGTATACAAATTAAAACTGTCACCTCTAGCCTGTGCACATAAATACCTCACTTCTGTGCAAAGCAGATATATGCTGTGGAGTTGCAAAGAGCAGGAGTACAAATGCTGCCTGGAAGCACACAGCTGTTCCTGCAGCACTTGAACAAGGCAACCTTACTCTGGGGCCAGGAGCATGCTGCACAGGCTGCTGTTTATTCTTATATTTACAGCTAAACACCACTAGATGTCTCCTGCTGCCAGCCCTGCAGCGACAGCCACAGCTGGGGTGCTGCTGCAGAGCCTCTCCGTGCAGTTATACCCCTTGCACTGAAAACCACGTCACTACTGCCTGGAGGAGGTTCCAGGGAGACTTTGTTATGGCCTTCCAGTACTTCCAGGTGATGTATAGGAAAGATGGGGACAGATGTTTTAGCAGACCCTAATGCAAGAGGACAAGGAGGAGTAAGAGTTTTAAGCTAAAAGAGGGTAGTTTGAGTCTAGATATACAGAAGAAAGTTTTTATGTTGAGGGTGGTGCCTAGATTGGTGGTGGATGCTCCATCCCCGGAAGCATTCAAGGTCAGATTGGACAAGGCTCTGAGTAACTTGGATGTCCCTGCTCATGGCAAGGGAGTTTGACCAGATGGCCTTTACAGGTCTCTGCCAACCCAAAGTATTCCATGATTCCATGGATATTTTTGCTTTGTTGAAAAATGCTATATGACAAGTTTTAGAAAAGGTGTGATTGCAGTATGTCCTAAACATCTGTACAGAGACATTGGTGGTTTTCAACTTTTCTTCCATTCTTCTACTTCACCCTCCTGCTCACCATTATCGCTTTCAGGACAAGAGAAATTAGTGGATAAAAGTTCTGATATTTGGCTCTATGCCAGCAAAGGATTGGTCAAGCTCAGCTCCTTGAAGAGTTCTTTCTCCCTGAACATCATAGAATCGTAGAATGGCCTGTATTGGAAGGAATTTCAAAGATCATCTAGTTCTAGCCCTCCTGCCATGGGCAGTGCCAGTTTCCACTGGACCAGGTTGCTCAGAGTCCCATCCAACCTGGACTTGAACACTTCCAGGGATGGAGCATCCACAACCGCTCTGGGCACCCTGTGCCACTGCCTCACCACTGTCACAGCCAAGAATTTTCTCCTAATATTTAATCTGATCTTTTCATGCTGGCTGTCATGTCTTGTCTTTATACCTGCAAAACCATTTGGTGTCTTTTGCAAGCTGGAACTTAGATCAGAGCTAGACCAAGCTTGCTAAGGGGTTTAAAAGCCTTGTCATTACATGAGCTCACAGTCTCTACAGTAATACAGTAATACATGTGAATTTATAAAAGCAACCTGCTAGATAGTGAATGGGAGGGGACAGACACATGGTCTGAACAGCTCCTAAGTACATCTTAAGAGAGGACAAGAGAGCTGTTTGTGCCCAGTCAATGTTTGTGTATAGAGAATAATGTTCTTATTTACCACTACAAAACCTTCCCTGCTCAAGTACCTCTGAGATGCAAATATTGTCAAGTACAGATGAAATCTTAGCTAATAACTGTTTTGAGGACATTAGCCTGAATGATACACAAATTGCAATTACATTCTTTCACCACATGCCTCCTGCCTTAAAAAAGTGAGCTAGGAAAGAAGTTTCCTTATAGTTTGTCTAAACTGCCACTGACATTCCCTTTTCCCCTAATCAGCGATTGCATATTAGATAAAGCTTGTCACTATGCCAACCCACTTTGAAAGGTCTTGGACAGGAAATAGAGCCAGTGAGGGACAGAAGTTCATGAGAAAGAGTTTCCAACATTTTTCCATCTGACAGGAAACTACAGTTACCGCAAAGGATTTCTTGACGTATTCACTCCAAAACGTGGGTCAATAGTCAGACATTCAGCTCATGACTCAGGCATGAAAAATGTAAAACATCTGGCTCAAATCTATGCTATGAACAGAGAGATTCATGACTTTAAGCTAAAGGCTCATTGGATCCACTTTTAAAGACAATTAGTTTCATTTGAAAAACAACTGTGTAGGAACATTCTGCAATATTCCAGTTGTTAGGACTGAACCAGTGAATTGCCTTCCTTTAATCAACAGCAAATGGAGTAATTGTAGAATATGGCACTATTCTGAATTATCCAAAAATATAAAATGGTCTTTATTTTTGCATTTTTAAGTAAATTTGAAATGTTGATCGTGCAGATAAATTGGTAATATCCAAACTAGACCTCAGAACATAATCACAGAAATCTGTAGAGATGGATACAGATCTGGCATAATAAAATCACATCCATCTTATTGATACTTGGCTAGTTCAGAGCATAGCAAGACACGCTCACATCTGCCTGTATGAGTCTGTGCAGACATGTCCGCAAATTCCAGCTTCATGCCTAATTCTCTCGCTTGCCATCAAGGGTGATGCAGGAACATGTTGCTTCTACCATTCCTCACCATCACTCAGACACCAACAAAGGAATGCAATGGAGCAACTTTATTGTCTCCCTGTGTTCAAGGCTGATTCACAGCCACAAAATTGTGATTCTGAGACATCTGGTGGAACAGCTTGAAAAAGTGCCTATAAAATCTGCCTGCTTATGCCTATCTCCATTTCTTTTTGTGGCCATGCAGCATAGGAAGAGATGTCTATAGTGGGGACTGGGATGTAGTGGTGGTGTGATTTTTAATTACTGATGTATTCTTCTATGCATAATCAACCAGCTTTTTAATAATTAATTCTCAGTTACTGGAAGAAACATTAATGAAGTGTGTCTAAGTAGTGAACTTTAGACCATTACTGTAGACATCTTGTGAGCCTATTTTTATATGGCATGATTTTGTTTGGAATTCCAAGGTCTTTAGCATATCTCTTCAAGCAAATCCATTTCTCATTGTTCCTGCTTCTCACTAAATCCCTTTTCAACTGGGGACTCTTCAATGGCTTTCCCAGTCCTGGAGATAGTAATGCCTTTCTTGCATTAGGTACCTTTAATTTCCTTAAAAACTGGGAGCAGTGCTGGAGTCTGCGGGTGCAGAAGGGCTCATGCAGTACCAGGCTCTGTGCTGGTTAGAGAGCAACACATAATGCAAACAATAAATTAGGACAAACTCAGGAAGTGGCTTTAAACATGCATTTTGCTCAGGACGAAAATATTCCCATGGGAACCAGTGCATCAGCTGCTTCCAGCCTGACAGGGAAACATAATTTGGATGGGAACAGGTGGAATTCTTCCCAGCGTGTGAGTAATTTTTTCTCTGGCTTCCCTTACAGACTTTGGTAGAGATCCCAATGCAACACACACTACTCTTTTTCCTTCTTTGTTTTGCTTAAAACCCAATCAAATGGGCAACATGCAGGATGACTAAGCTGGTGAACAGAACTGTATTTTTCAAGGTTGTTGTTTTTGGCTGGAAATCTTGATTTTGTCTCTTTGCTCTAATAAAATACAGATGGATAACTTGAGCTGCAGATAACATTTTCTCCTCCAGAAAAAAAAAAGGGATTATGTTATACCTCTATGGATCATGAGTGCTTTTCCTACAGATAGGGAGAAGGACCAAGCAAAAACGATATTATTCAGTCACTCTTGAGTAGTCAAAATTTGATAAAAAACTTGAAAATCAGATTACAGTCTAAGTTCACAAAACATCAAGAATGTCTGATTTTTCATTTCAGGTGAATTACAGGCCCTGGAGAGGCAAACAAATCCTGCTGGAGAAATATATTAAAAAAATTTAAGTTTACCATGCTGCTTTGATGTGTCCACCACCATTCCTTTAATACTGTTTCAGCCAAGGTCCCATCATTACTACACAGAATCTGGAAATAGTATAGGTGCTATAGCACAGTACAGTACAGATGAAATTTAATGAAAAATATCCAACACACCAAGACAGTCTGACTGCTAGAGTCAGGAGTCTCTCTTCTGTAGACTAGCTTAGGGTTAGTCCTACTAGAAACTTGTTTCTTTATTGATTTTTCATATGTGTTTTTTTCTCCCAGGCAAGAGAAGCAAGCAACATTCTGTACTCAAGTATTTCTGAGATAAACAGAAGGGGGAGACCTGCACCGTGAAGCTCCTTTTACTTGTGGCTTCTGCATCTCTCTCCTGCTGGCTGCCCCTGAAATGCAATAGAGCAAAAGCCCTGAGTCTTCTCATTAAATGAATTTTCTCTAAGGTTTGAAGGGAAGTGGCATATGAATGGTGAAAGCTCAGAGTGCTACAATGTGAAGATCCTTCATCAGGTGGAGAAGGAGCAGGGAGTGTTGGTACCTAACATACCCTGTAATGAACTCTCCAGGAGCAGAGTCAGGGCTTTTACGGAGTTTCCCTTGACTGAAGTTATTCACAGAAATTATCTTCCCATGAAGAAGGATTTCTCTTCTGAGGCTTGTGTCATCTGCTGTAAAGTGCCTTGAGGTTGTTGTGCCGGTCAAGGTTTCCCTTTGCTTCCAAAGGTGTTTGTTTTGCCTAAGTGAGAGACTGGAAACATTTGTGAACTGTAAGTATTTTCACAGGGGGCAGGAAAAATATTTCCTGGACAGCCTTAATATATCCCACACCTTGAGGTGAACTCTATGTCAAAAATCCTCTAGTCTGCAAACATCCAACATGGAGAAAACAAGCTCTTGTGATCCAGTTTTAGAGGTGACAGATGCAGATTTTGAAAAACTTACCTGACATGATGCATCAACGAAGCCTTTCGTAGGCTGCCGGGTGCTTTTGAAGGCTATCCCAAATTTACATGTAGAATAGCTCAGGAATAGTCCAGCCTATCTGATGGGTGATGCACAAGGCACCATGGGCAGCAGATGGGGAAATTGCTTACAGCTGGCCCCATATCTGCCCACAAAGTGTAGCTTGGATCCTCCATGACAGTCAGAATTTGAACCTCCAGCTCATGCCCATATAAATGATATGGATCATGAGCTATATTTAAAATTCAGTAGAATAAAGTTTTTTCCAACCTGTAAAAATGTTCACAGTTTCACCAGTCTCAGGATGAAAGCAACACCTTCAAAGGTATGACAGGGCTAAATAAAAGAATAAAAGCAGCTGCCATGGAAAGCATTGAATTCCCTGAGTTTTCTACTGTGCATGTGGGAAGCTTTTCTTCTTTCTTTGAAAAACACATGGGTAAAATATGTATTTATGTGTATAAATTTATATTTATAAACATAAGTCTCCTTTCCAACACAGCTGAAGTTGCAGTTGTGGGAATGCTGATACCTAAACCTAGGGCTCTTTTGGCAAAGAATGTCTGGATACAAATGTTCTTGCTGAACTTTTTTTTTCCAGGATAAGTATATAAACCAGATAAATCTCTAGTGAAATTCTCCTGAAATTACATCAGAGATTAAATTTTGTCCCATGTTCTTCTGTGTTAACAGCTTTCTTCGAACAGTGTTGTCTTCTTCTAAAAGTGGAAAGACAGAAAAACTGTTTACCATACTGAGCGCTACTTGTGTTTCTCCAGCATAATGATATTATAAAGGCTGGCATTGGAGGGGTTTGCTCTGAGGGCAATGCATCTTGATCTGCTTTGGTTGGTCCTTGTGCCTATTGTGCAACTTTCTCAGGGATAGTGTATCCCACAAATAAATAGGTAATATGGCTAAATGAATAAAAAAACATAGTTATAATGGAAAGAAAACACAAACTCTGTCCAATTTTACATTTCTGTGACACCAGTTGTCTAGCACTGCAGCCTGAACTGCCAGGAAAGGAGGGTTCTCTCCAGTCCTCTATGGTCATGGTTGCCACAGAGCAACTCTGTCCTTTGGACAATAAGAAGATTACCCATAAGTGTTGTGATGTGGTGCAAAATCTCTACTGTTGCCTGCCTTCATTCTCTCCTGACTGCATCCTTCAGCTCTGACCTTGGATGTATCGTTAAATAGGTCTTCTCACTTGAGAAGCTCCCAAGAAGGACATTCATCCAAAGCCTTGAGGTCTTATTCCCTTGGCAAGGCTTGTCCCATCCCAGCAGTCCTAGCAATGCATCTTGAGCATGATCTGCCCACCTGCTTTTCTCTCATAAGCAAATGTTCAAATATTAATTCTAATTCTCAATCTCACAGGGAATGAGGCCAATCCACATGATGTCAGGCTGTGAAGCAGACTCTCCAGAATTTTACACCCTCATATCAAGAGGTTCTAGACAAACACGACACAGTTCCAGCTTCAAAAGATGCTCTTAGACCACATGTTGAAGGCAATTTTGCTTTTCATACATTGTGGGCATTATTAATTCAGGCTGCATTTTAATTTTTCTGCTTTTGAGATTGTGAGTTGTGACAATTAGTATCTGGTATTTTGGTATTCTGGTATATTTGCTTTTATGGCATGTGGATGGGAGCTAGTTGCATTTTACAGAGCTGTTTGTTGCAAAATTGAGGGGTATAAATAGGATTGAGGGAAATGGTATGCCAGTCTCTTCAGCTTAATTCACTACATTGTGCAACAGTGCCATAACTGGAAATGTGTGTTTCAGGACTCCTAGATGACTTTGGGGTTTGCAATCATAATTAACATCCATCAGTGATGGTTGGGGGTGGTCCCTCAGAGTTATCTTTGAAGATTTTTTTCTCAAAGGAGACAGTGTTACCTGTACAATTCCAATGGTATGGTTTTTCCATCTACAGAAACTGAAATCTCTTAGTTGATGAAACATTGGCAAGGCTTGGCAGATCTTTGGGCATCCGCTGGGCATGAAACAGTATTCTGGTTGGCTTGCAGTGTGACTGGGAGCTATGGAGATATGGAAGCTTGTATTTTGCAGGATTTATTTCTGGCAAATATATTTTGTAGCAAATATTGCAATGTCTGAACTCAGAAATAAAAAATTTAGAGTCAGCATCTCAACTATATTCCCATCCTATAAATTCTGATGAGCTAAAATGGTTTTTTAGTTAATAATCTCCCATCAGGGATAAAACCGACATCTAGAGTTTGTAACAAAAAATGAGAGGGAGATCATCAGAATAATCAATAACCTTGATACTGGGACACTTTTCTCAGACTGGATGGAATGACCTAAATGTAAACTCTCTTAAAAAAAACATAACAAGGAGCTAAATAAAAGTCTGACTTTGGGAGAGTTGCATCTTACAAAATGCTCTTCGTGTCCCAGATACATGGTATGGTCAATCTGTTGTTCTGGGTCAATTATCAATCAGTTTTGACCAGCGATCGCATGCTGAAGTTGAGAAGAATTTTATCAAAAGTTTTGAGAGATTTTTGGGATTTGATAGCAGACATGCAAAAAAAGTTCATATCAGAAGTTTTTTTCAGTCCTCAGATAATAACATGATCATAACTTGGTAATTACTGACTTGTTTGAGTTCTGCCTCTGGGTGCTGCCTGAAAAAAAAAAAAAAAAAAATAAAAACAACTTAGTTTTACTCACGGATAGTATTTTGCAGACTGCAAATAGCACAGGGACTTGAGATCAGCAATTATAAAAACTCATCAATGGACTGGCTTCCCACACTGGTGTACAGCTCCCTGAGGAGAGATTGAGCATTTGTATGTTGTATTTGTCATTGCGTTTGCTTAACGTGAGGACCAGTTGCCTTTAAATGGCATAATTAATTTCTAAATATGTAAGGCTATGCTGGTTAAGTTACATTGCCATAAAATTAATAAAACACAGTCTGCATGTAAAATGCATTACTTCCCAAATATTTTGTTGAGTTTTCTTGTAGACAGGTGTGTTTAGCATCATCGGCAGGGCCACTTCTGCTTTTTAAATCATTTCCTAAACCTTCATCTCACATAAATAAGTAAAATGGACTGTATGTCTCATAAGTGAAAAGAAACACATGTATGTTTATGTAGCAAAGTTCAACAGACTTCAATTTTAACTGTCAAGTGCTCGATATAGAAAGCAACCCTACCCCAGGAGGCTTCCTGCTGCAAGTTTAATTGCAGATTTCTGACAATTTGTTCCCTGAGTGGAGTACAGCAAGTTCTGTTCATTTCTCCTATCGCTTTAGCGCTGACTTCTGTGCATTTCCCGTGTGAAGTCATCCAAACAGATTTGCAAACTCTTGTTTTCACACAAAGATCGTGCCCTGGGATCCTGGCTCCTACATGAGAAAATACCCACCAGTGCTTCCAAATCAGAGGAGCTTGCTACGCACTCTGTCAGATCGCTGACACATTTGGTGGCCCCAGGTGAGACCGCACCAGGTTCTTTATAAGCAGAAAAAGAAAGACAGCCTGTCAGATAAAAAGGTGGTGGAAAGCAGGAGTGATGCTCCTAGGTGCAGTGAGATTAAATGACTGGCTGATGGTCACCCCTTAACAAGACTGTGAATAACACCCAAATTGGTATTCCATTCTGTGATAAAGGCAGCACATCTCCTCTTGCAGTCCACCAAAACTCTTGGCAAAATGTCATAAATGCAAACACAAATTATTGAAGTCAAATGCATCCTGTGCTGGCATCATGAAATGACAGCCTGCTCTCTGCTTGTGTTCCACAATTCCTGTTCTTGTATGCCAAATCACAGTGAACCATAGCAGTGAGCACATTTAGTGACTCCTGAGGGAAAATAAAAATGATTTTTCATTTCATGAAGTTGTCATCAGAAATTATGTATGTAATTAGAAGACAGAAAATCTGCTAGTCTGCCTGAAGGCTTATGCCAGGATGCAGCCCACTGTGTGCTCCTTGTGCTGACTTCAGTTTTCTGAACGTGGTCTGATAACGGAGTGGGCTCAGGAACTCCCTCTGAAATGACAGGAGGATGGGAACAAGTGACACTCAGGCATGTCAAGCTCATCTGCTATTGTCATCGTGATTCCTGTGGTGCCAAGTCTGTCTGATGTTGGACAATGGAGGCTAAATTCACTCATGATGTAACTCTGCCAAAGGCCAACAGAGCTCTGCCACTGGAGGGATTAGTCCCTCCTAAATCTTTTTCAGAGCATTGGATGTGGTGCAGCTGATGTGTTAATGACTCCTGACATGTGCTGCAAGACTGTTTTTGCAGAGCAGCTCACAGGGAATCTCTCATACAGCTCAATTGCTATTAATTTACATTACTGGAGGTGGTGTGCATTTCCCACATGTCATCTTGAAAACAGACCCCCAAAAAAAGCTTTACTAATGAAGCAGATCACAATGGGAAGCAGCTGATCCACACAGCCTCCCAGTGAGGGTAATCCCAGCTCCAGCAGTAGAAAAGTAAACAGAGGGGCTGGCTGAATGTGGACATGTGGATGATACTAAAAGAGAGCAGACCTGCAGGCTGCTTGGTAGCAAGGAAGAGAAAGCTTCAGGAATGGAGTAAATGAGCTGCCTCCTTCCTCAAGGACACAGCCTAGCTGTATAAAAGCTCCAGCATAACCTGGCTGAACACTTGATGATATAAAACTCATATAGCAATGCTTTTAGGGACCATTTCTCTGAAATGCTAGATTTATGATTTGTGTGGAAATTACAGCGTGTAAAGCATTTGTCACTTTTCCTTTTGTGGAGAAGCAGAGTACTATGGTTTAACTCCAGCCAGCACCTCAGCCCTGCACAGTTGCTTGCTCATCCTCCCCCGGTGGGATGGGGAAGAGAATTGGAAGAGTTAAAGTAAGAAGACTCATGGGTTGAGATAAAGAGAGTTTAATAGGCAAAGAAAAAGCAAAAAAAAAGGATTCATTCACCACTTCCCATGGGCAGGCAGGTGTTCAGCCATTCCCAGGACAGCAAGGCTCCATCACTTGTGCCTTGGGAAGAAAAATGTCGTAACTCTGAAGGTCTCACACTTTCTCCTTCTCCCCCAGCTTTATCTGCGGAACATGATGTCATATGGTCTGGGTTATCCCTGTGGTCAGTCAGGGTCAGCTGTTTGGCTGTGTTCCCTCTCAGCTCCTTGTGTACCCCCAGTTCCTCTTGCTGGTGGGGTGGGCAAGGAGTAGAAAAGGCCTCAGCTCTGTGTAAATCCTGCTGAGCAGTAGCTGAAACATCCCTGAATTATCAACACAATTTTGATACACAAACAAATGTTTCCAGCAACAACAAATGTTTGATACACAAACAACACAATGTTTCCAGCACAAATCCAAATCATAGCCCCCTACCAGTTACTATAGAAAAAACTATTCCAGCCCAAACCAGCACACAGTGCTTAAACATGAACTGGGGAAGCCCGTTTTTGGAAATACACCCCAGGAAGCAAAGAGTTGTAGACTTAATAACACCACTATTGGACATGTGTGAAACTTGACCAGAAGCACCTGCTACAACACCCATTAGTCATGTGAAAGAAATACTAATTTTCCTGGAGCATGTGCACAGGCTGTACACTAGGATATCTGAGGAGTGTAGACCCTGCTTATGAGATGGTTTGCCTTCTGAATACACTTTTTCAAGTCAATCTGAAAAGTCAGTCCTGCACCTCCAATCCCCTCCCCTCATTGTGCTGCGCTGAACCCAGCCCATGGCTCTGCTGACACCCTAAATTCTCCCACCTTTGGTCTCCTCCCTGGAGGCACGGTACAGCCAGGCACGGGCTCCCCAGGGTTTTTATCAGTACTCCGTGGTTTCCGGCAGCTGCCAAGAGCAAGCGATCCTGGCTGCTTCCAGGGCTGTGGGAGCGGGTGGCTTCTGTGGGACAGCTGTGACACCTAGTGGTGACACGCGCGAGATCCCGGGCAGCCAGGAGCTGCTCCCAAGGACGGCCCTCGGACACCGTCTCGCAGGTCTTCAGACTCCACGACGTATGAAGAAAGGGCGTCAGCTTTCTGTAAGTGCGCCAGTGGGAGCACCAGAACACATTTTCAAAGGAACTCCGCATATTTAAGGAAGTTTTGCTCTGCTCAGACTCCCTGCCAACCTTTTGAGGAATCGTGTTTCCCAGTGTCACCCTCCTGATTCACACTCGGACACTCTCTGTGAGTCAGCCCCCCTGCCGTGGGCATGTGGCAACCACAGAGAAACCCTTCTGCCTACCTTGAAACCAGTTTACACGATGAACAGAAAAAACTAAGGGTCTAAGACACAGCAGTGCTGGGAAGTGAAACATTAAACCTCTAGTTTGCAGGCATCCAGAGCGGGTTCTAAATCCCTATTTTAGGTCAAATGCTGTGGTCATCCCCAGTGATCACAGGATCATAGAATCATAGAGTGCTTTGGGTTGAGAGAGGTCTTAAAGATCATCTAGTTCCACACCCCCTGCCACAGGCAGGGACAGTTTCCACTAGACCAGGTTGCTTCAAGCCTTATCGAGCCTGGCCTTGAACACTTCCAGAGATGGGGCATCCACAGATTCTCTGGGCAGCCTGTGCCAGTGTCTCACTACACTCTGAGTAAAGAATTTCTTCCTAATATCTAATCTAAATCTCTCTTCTTTAGTTTGTTGCTGGATGAAGAGCTGCACATGAGCCATGGACAGAGATGGGAAATTTCTTCCTAATATGGTTGTTCTCTCTAGGTCTGGTTGTTACCATAGATCTGTTTGGGTCACAACAACCCCAGGCAGCACTACGGGCTTGGGAAAGAATGGCTGGAAAGCTGCCCACCAGAAAAGGCCCTGGGGGTACTGGTTGACAGCAGCTTAACCTGAGCCAAAGTGTGCCCAGGTGGCCAAGAAGGCTGATGACATCCAGGCCAATATCAGAAATAGTGTGGCCAACAGGACCAGGGCAGTGATTGTCCCCTGTACTGGGCACTGGTGAGGCCACACCTCGAATCCTGTGTTCTGTTTTGGGTACCTCACTGCAAGAAAGACATTGAGGGGCTGGAGCGTGTCCAGAGAAGGGTAACGAAGCTGGGGAGGGGTCTGGAGCACAACTCTGATGAGGAGCATCTGAGGGAGCTGGGGGTGTTTAGCCTGGAGAAAAGGAGGCTCAGGGGGACCTTATCACTCTCTACAGCCACATGAAAGGAGGTTGCAGCCAGGTGAGGGTCTGTCCCTTCTCCCAGGTAACAAGTGATAGGACAAGCAGAAATGATCTCAGGTTGTTCTAGGAGGGTTTTAGATTGGATATGAGGGAAAATATCTTCACTGCAAGAGTTTCAAGCACTGGAACAGGCTGCCCGGGGAAGTGTTGGAGTCACCATTCCCAAAGTTATTTTAAAAGTGTAAACGTGGTGCTTAGAGACATGGTTTAATGACTTGGCAGTGCTGGTTTAATGGTTGAGCCCGATGATTTTAAAGGTCTTTTCCAACTTGAATGATTCTAAGATTCTGTGATTCTAAATAGGGCACATTCCCAAACCTGTATGCCAATGATCTACACTGTTCCATCCACACAAGCTACTGCTCACTTAGCACTTCTATGTAAAGTGTAAAATGCGAATTCAAAGTTTACGTCCAGAACCTTTCAAATGCAGCCTGCTGTAATGAAAGTGAGAAGTGAATGCTGATGGAACCAAGGGCAAGGAGATCTGCATGAGATACCAGAAAATCTGAGAAGTCTAAACCAGAGTAGAACTGCAAGTGAGCTGTGCATGCCTCGAGGGATACTCAGTGCTCTGCAAGTGCTGGGTAAATCATTTACAGACAATGGAAGTGTGATGAAGGTGCTGCGGGAGGGGGGGGGAAAGAGACCAATTAGACCATGGAGAATGATTGACTACAGGTGAAGGTCACATATCTTTGCAAATATACAATAGAGTTAATGTTGTGAAAGATTTACAAGGCCTGAGTAGGCATAGGAAGAGGGCTGGGGGTGGCAAATTTTGAACCAGTACAAAAGTTGACAGCCACATATTGGCAGGAGATGAGCAAGCCTGGCAGATCCTCAGTAGCAAAGAGAAGGGAGTGACACCTTTGGAAGCCCCAGCTGGGATGGTCTGTGGAAGTCCTCATGTCACAAATTGTCACAGTCTTGAATAACTTTTAAAGCATCTCCGTTTGTGCCTCTCTGTAGGATGGCCCTGCTAAGGACGTGCCTTAGAACCTTCTGCCAAAAGACCCAGAAACTGCATAAGGTAACATAGTTAAAAAGTATGAGAGCAGAAGGGAGTAAGAACAGCTTGGGAACAAACTTTCATAGGGGCATTGTGAAAATGCCAGCAAATAGAAGAACTAGCTGAGGCACAATTCACACCACTGAGAGCAAAATGCAAATGAAACGAATTGGTTGCGAGCATGGCAGCTTGCCGAAGTGCACCACGTACAGCTGACATGCCAGACTCCTTATCAAAGGTCCCTTATCTGCCCAGAGCCAAGGCAGGGGGTGCATTGGTGCTGCTGGAACAGAACAGGTAGAGGAAGACGTATCATCTCCCCCACCAGGCGATCCCTGCTTTCAGTGGAGTGGATGCAGGTTTTAGAGCTGAGAACACTTTTGCCTTTGACCAGTAGCCAAGTGAGCTCCTGTGTGCCTTGGGCAGGGAATTAGCAGCACAAATCTACAAAATGCTCAGCCCTTAGAATTCAATCAGGAGAAAATAGTCCCAAACCTGAATCAAGAGACGTCAGAAATGCCTGTTCTTCAAATAACATTCTCCTTTAGCTGTGTCGGGAGGAATAAAAACTTTTCTTGATAACTTCTGTGGTAATTTTTAAGACTTAAAAGTGTCCTTTCCACATCAGAACTTACATGTAAATATTTTTACTTCTAAGCAAAGAGTGTCTGGAGCTTAATGCCAAGAATACAGGAAACAGAGAGGCAGAGAGGATGGCATCTCTGAGCAGTCCCTCTCTGCTTACAGACTCCACTTGCATACCCTGAAACCAGGTGAAATTCCAGGCATTCTTACTTTATTGGACAAATTCTTTCCTTTTTGCAAGTGTTCAGGCCTGTGCCTTGGGATAAGGCTGTCCTTTCACTCCTGAGGGGCAATCTCTTCAGTTGTTTCAACAGAAAAGCTTCCTACATAATCCATCAAACGGAACATTTACAGCATTTAATAAAAGTCTGAGCACCCTAGGACTCAGAAAATGCACCTCTTGGTTCCCTCCATAGAGGGGACAGGATAAGGTTGCTGTGTTCCCGCTGGTAGAACAAGCTTATGCATGGCTAAATTGACAGCAGAATAGGTTCATTATTCCTCATTCTTGGATTAATGTAAAGGCAGAAGGATCATGATGGATGCTAACTGGAACACAAAGTTTGATCCTATTTTCAGTTTTCAGATCCCCACAGATTTTTAAGACATGATTCAGGCTGCTGCTGACAGCAGACTTGTTTTCCTATACTTCCTCTTGCAGGCATGGTGGAGGTTACACACAGGATTGAACCAGTCTATGTCCACCAAAGGAAAGAAGCTGCTCAGGAATGAGAAGCTCCTCTTGAATTTGCAGCTCTTGCCCTCTGATTTGGTGAGCATGCTCTCTATCAGCAGAGTGGAAGAAAGATTGACCCGGAATAAGGAGAAGTCCTGTGTTCATCACTGGGAAATTCGGTTTTCAGGATGGAAATGGAAGATTTCTCATACTGTCAGGGCTGCAGACTTGTCTTTGGCAGCCATCACAGACTCACAGAACGGTTGAGGCTGGAAGGGATCTCTGGGCGCCATCTCCTCCAACTCCCCTGCCCAAGTAGGGCCATCTATAACTGGTTACCTAGGACCATGTCCCACTGGATATTGACTATCTCCAAGTATGAAGAGTCCACAGCACCTATGGGCAACCTCTTCCAGTGTTTGGTCACTGCTTTTCTTCAGAGCAAGAAAAAAGAAGAAAAAAGAAAAAAAAAGGTGTTTCCTGATATTCAAGTGACACTTGCAGTGTTTCAGTTTATGCCCAGGACCTCTGGTCCTGGCACTGGGCACCACTGGAAAGAACCTGAGTCCATCAGTCCTCTTTGCACCTTCCCTCCAGGTATTTATCTACATTGATGAGATTCCCTCAGAGCCTTCTCCTCTCCTGGCTGAACAGTCCCAGCATACTCAGCCTTTCCTTACAGGAGAGGTGCTCCAGCTTTTTGCATCATCTTTGTGGCCTTTCTCTCATTCCCAGTGCAGGGACATACTGGAGAGAAGCCAGTGATGGCTGATGGCATGGGGTTGCCCTGGCTCTGCTGCTGAACAGTGAACACAGACTTACAGGGGTTGTTTTCTCCAGACTGGTATTCCCAGAAGGGGAAAAAGAATCACTCCTTTCCCTCACACTGCAACTGCCTCGATGAATGAGCAATGGCAGGTCAGTGGGAAGTGAGGTCTGTTTTGCCCACATGCTGTTTTCTCACGTTTCAGCCAGTTTTTTTCACCTTTCTGTCGAGTAAAACCAACATATTTCCAAGGGACTTTGAGTCTGGTGATGTGGGAAGAACCACCTGTTAAAAAAACACCAGGGAAGTTTTCCTGCTAATTTGTCAAAGGCAGAATTTTAATCTATCTTTGTGGAAAAGGACCCCTGAGAACCAGCTCCTTGCTGGGGGGCTTAACATGTGGCAAAAGTTACAGGAGCAGTCAGGAAAGTGTAGTGGTTTATTATTAATGATTGTAGCAGTTCACTGAGGGCCCTGAGCAGGTCAGAGATGTTTTTCGCCTCTTACTCCAAGGGAATGATATCAGGGCTTACAGAGAAATAAACCTTTCCCTGGGTCTGAGACATGTCTGGTGGAAATATCCGTGCCAGACTGGGCAGGTTGGTGTTATTTAGCTGTGTAGGGTATAGCCGCTGGACAACCCAGGGTGGAAGGCTTTTGCTGCTTTGGGATACCCTTCTCCATCCATGGGTAGGTGGCCTAGCAGGCAGAAGCCCTGGATGATGGACCCACGTGTGGGCAGTGCCTGGCAGGACCATGCAGGAGCGTGGGGAGAGAGCGGTGCTACCACAGCAGGAATATCCTCAGTGCCCTGGGCAGACCCCATCACCTTCTGGGCCTGAGCAGCCCCCTCACATCACATTCTGGGACACTCCAGCCCACAGCCTTCCCTAAGCAGTGACCAGGGCAAAAATCCTGCCCCCTAAAAGGAGCTCAGAGTCTCCTACTTAATTTAGTGAGAGAAGCACAGCTATCCTATTTTTCTCAACAAAAGAAGCGGAGAATAGGAATGGCTGACCTCCATGGTGGATCTCTAGAACATCCAAAGTCTGGGAAGCATTCTGCTGGTCTTCAGGATCTAAAAGTGAGTTTTTAGGCCTCACTCTTGGAAAAGACTTTCTGTTTAGAAACAGCACTTAAAAGTCCTGCTCTGGCACTGTGGGACATTGGCGGGGTATCAGGTCTCAGCCATTTGTTTGTGCTGGCACAAAAGCAAACAGGTCCCTATCCCTGCAGAATGATGTTCCACTACAGCTTTTGCAGCTAGAGGTTTGCTGTTTTTGAAGAGGATATGGCAATTCTGCACAAGGTTATTGTTAGAGGAACTTTAAATTAAAAACACAAATATACATACATACGTACATATATATATATATACACACACATACACATATGTACCCTGCACTTGCTACTTACCAACTTATTGTATCCGCCCTCAGAAACAGGGGTTTCAATTTCTAACTGTTTCTCATGATAGATCAAGAAGGTCTGCCCTGTACTATCTTAACCTCATAGTCACTATGCAAAAAAACAAATGCAAAGAAAATCTTATGGCATATATAAAGTTAACACTAAAAATAACACATACAAAAAGCACAGATGCCAGATGCTGGATATCTGGAACCTTCTGCTTATTTACACAAATAAAAGTGATGTTTCATTGCTTAGTCCAGTGCATGCTTTTATTTTTTTATCAACTCCAAAATCTGTTATGAATGTTTCATGCATATTTCCAATGACACACTAACTGTTGTTTGAATAAACAATGTGCTTTTTCCTTCATCCCTGCCTGTTCCATTGACTTTGTATGGAATGCCAATGAGGAGCTTTTGTTTGCAAAACTAGTCAGAAAAGATAGCGATGTGAATTCTGTCCAGCAGTGTTTGCACGAGCACCAGCAGCAGAACTAACACGAATACTCTTGGGAATTTGTTTCTGCAAGGTTAATGTCAGAAATGATTTATTGAGGCCTTCCTCCTGCTCACCAGTCTGGCATCCATCAAGTGAGTAAACACGTTCCCCCTGCCTCCCTTCTCCATGATTTCAGAGTGCTCTGAGACTGATCACTGAGCAAACACTTCATTTCAGAGTCAATATTTTGGAAGTAATCAATCAAATTGTATTTATTGCCACAAAATTTAGGTTGAAATACTTTGAATCAAAAGTCAAAATCAGAAGATTTTGAAGACAAATTGAAAGGAAATCCATTTTTTTCCTGCTGATGCAGTAAAGTTGGTCAGCAAAGTTGTTGAGATAATTGATCCGGCTAAAGCTATATTCACATTATGTAGAATAATTTTTTAAAAAAACAATCCAGTTGGGGTTTTTTTGTGAAATGACAGAAATTAATATTTCTGTCCTCATGTGTTCCCATTTCAAGAAGAAATAGGATTTGCATGATGTTGCCATGCACTTGTGCTATGGAAATGCTCCTTCCAGTGTTTTCACATTTAATTGTTGTTCCTGAGAGTCAGTCTGTCTGTCTTTCTTTCTTTCTTTCTCTCTCTTTCTCTCTGAACTGTACATGGAAAGGGCTTTTTCCTTTTCCAGCATAAGTAATAACTACAGAAATCTGGATTCACAGGGTGCTATTGAATTGCAGGTAAAACTCCCAGAACCAAGGTAGCCCTCAGAGAATTTAATTTATACATTCTAGTCACAGCCAAAACCACTTTCCCTCACTCTCAGCGGATTTTAGGCAAAGTATCAAAGAGGAACATGAGATAGAGGCTTGAAACTGGCAATACCTCTACATCAGTATCAGATTAAGATGCAATGCTAATTTTGCCCTGTTCAAATGCCAGCTTAAAGTGTTCTTGTTAATGCGAGAACATATTAGAACATTAAGCCACAGAAAATGTGTAAAGGGTGTTAGGCTTATGGTTGGACTTGATGATCTTAAGGGTCTCTTCTAATCCAAATGATTTCATGATTCTCTGATCAGCTGTGCACAGACATTCACTTGGCAAACAGCTGCATTTATTGAAAATCTTTTGCTCTTGGTTTTTTGCTCTGTTGGCAGCTACTGACCCTTCAGCTCTGCCAAGACCTGGGCACTGCCCCACCTGCTTTGTGCAGTGGTTTCCAGATCAGTGTAAACAACCTGCACCCTGAGGGTATCGCATGCTGTCCCTTTGCTGGCAGCCCTTTGGGAGTGCTGAGCAGCCACAGACATCTGCCCACACTCTGGGGCACTTTAGGGCTCTTCTTCTATGCTGGTCTTCTTTCTTCTCTCTGGTGTCTTCCTCCTGCCTCTGCCCTACAGGCTCAGGTTCAGTTTGCTCTCCAACCCCTGAGACAGGAGTTTCTAAGGGCTGTCTCTGCTGCTTCAGTTAAAAACCACTCCTGGTCAAATTTGTGTCTTCATAGATTCATAGTGGAACTAGAGAAGCTAGATGGAGAAAGCACTTTGCAGTACCCTTTTTTAAATAAGGCCAATTCTTCACCTCCTCTTGTGGAACAACTCTCATTCCTTTCTTAGGTGTGAGGTAATGAGCCAAGAGGTGCAATAGGGAACGGGATGCAAAGCGCCAGGCTTCATTTTTGCTGTGAATCTATTCACATGGACATTCTTCTCCTGCTTACCCTACTCTGTGTGCCTCTTCGGACCAACAGATTCTCAGACTTCTTAGTATTTCTGCTGTTCCCTGAAGGTTAGTTAGGTTCTTCTACACATGATTTAAACACCTCCAGGGATGGTGACTCCACTCCTACCGTGGGAAGCTTCTTCCAGGGCTTTGACAATGAAGAAATGAACAAATTTTTCCCAATATCCAGCCTATATCTCAACTGGTGCAATTTAAGGCCATTTCTTCTTGTCTTATCATCATCATCACTCATGTCCCAATAGCCATGGCAGCTGCTGAATCCTCTTCTCTCTCTTAGTCTGCCATGGCTGGGTCAATCCCTCTGGGACATGAGACAGCAGCTCAGTAGCAGATTTGGAAAGGGACTACAAACTCCTGATGGGAGTCCAGGCTGAGGGAGGGAGTCATGGGGCTGCAGAGGGCAGCTGCTGGAAAGGCCACCCAAAAGAGGAGGACTGGACTGATGGTTGTATCTCTCAGATTTGACTTTTCACAGCAAAAATAAGAAAAAGTACCTGATATTCCAAGAAGAGAGGGAAGAAGGAATGAGGCCCTGTGCAGTGTCCTGGTGGATCCCGGAGGTGGCAGGGCTCTGGCAGAAGCTGCTCTCTAGAGGGAGGGACTTTGAGAGCTCGAAAAAGTGAAACCCAGCTCATCCCATGACAAACGGAGGGCCAGCTTTCCTGACACTGACAGGGTGAATTACTGGTGTCTCAGAATAAGGTCTGCCCCTTTCCCTGATTTGGTTATAAAAACATTCTCTAGGGAGGTATGGATGGCTCCTCATTTCTTTTGGCTCTGCTCAAGCCACAGCTGTAGCAACATGATTGTTTTGTGAGTGGAATGGTATTATTTTTTGTCATAACTTTCATACGCTGGGGCCTCTTCAGCTGATTTTTTTGGTATAACATGTATACATACATATATATATATATCTATCTCTATAGATATATTCCCACCTGCTCTGAGGAGCCTCTTTCCCATCTCCAGGCCTCTCCTGCACCCCTCCTTTCAAGATGTACAGTTGTGTTATGGGTCTCTTGCGCGTGACTCTGCAAATGCTTTATGCTTTCTTCCTGGGGCTGACAGCCCTTCCCACCACTGCCAAATGGCAGCAGAAAGAAGAAAGGCTGTCAGCCCAGGCTGGAGGCTTTCTTTTCTGTTGTGGTCCCCCAGGTCTTTTTCTTATAAACATAACTAGTGTGAGGCCAAGGAAGAGATTGTGCTAAGTCTTTCAAATAAACTTTTTGGACTATATGTGCTGCTGGCTTCTGCCAAGAGCAGCTTTCCTCACCACAGCAGGGGACAGATGTCCCATTGGCCCTTTTACCATGCTACTTTACCAGGTCTGTTTTTTTCCTCAGTGAGCACTGTTATCAACCCTCCTGTAACCATGCCAGCCTTGAGCCCAGGGCTGAACAAGGAGAGATTAATAGAATCATAGAATCATTAAATGGTTTGAGTTGGAAGGGACCTTAAAGACCATCTAGTTCCACTCCCCTTGCCATGGGCAGGGACATCTTCCACTAGACCAGGTTGCTCCAAGACCCATCCAGCCTGGCCTTGAACACTGCCAGGGATGGGGCATCCACAACATCTCTGGGCAACTTGTTCCAGAGCCTCACCACCCACCACAATAAAGAATTTCTTCCTAATATCTAATCTAACATCTTTCAATTTATTAAACAGTGCATGAGCTTGTGATTTTCTTAGCTGATGAACTTGGTACAAACCATAATGTATAGCCCAGAGCTGGTAGAATGTACTGCTGGACAAAGTCTTCACCATCACTAGCTGAGGTACCTGCCCTGCTTTGTCCTCACCTTTCCGTATGCTGATTCGGAGCTCTAATGGAGAGAGGGGATGGATGGTCCTTCTGTTGCTGCACATTATCGCCTCTGAACATCTGTGTAATGGGTATCATATTAGAAGCCAGGAAGGAAGTCAGGGTGGGGAGACACTGGCACAGGTTGCCCAGAAAAGTGGTAGATACTCCATTCCTGGAAACATTCAAGGCCAGATTGGATGCAGCTCTGAGCAATCTAATCTAGGTCAAGATGCCCCTGCTCATTGCAGGGGAGTTGGACTAGATGGCCTTTAAAGGTCTCTTACAACCCAAACCATTCTATGATTCTATGAAAGTCTCTGTGGTGTTGGTTCTACCAAAGAGATACCAGCTCTCCCGGGAGCAATGCAACAGGAGTTGGGATGCAGCCTGGCTGGGCCGGGGCATGGGTGGAGGTGAGGAGCCCCAGCCTGGCAGCAGCTCTCACTTGATGTCCCAGCCCAACAGCGCTACAAAAAGCACATCTGCCTGGGAATGGCAGGACACGACTGGAGGGCAGGGCTGGCAGAGGCTTCGAGCAGCTAGGGCCAAGGTGCAGCTGCCACTAGATGTCAGCCATTCCTTGCTGCAAGGCAGAAGACCTTCAAATGCAAGAAAAATCACAGGAAAACCCAGTTTCTGCTTTTCCAGGGCACTCTGCTTATCATCCCTTACCAAGTACTTGAGTGAGAGTGCCTCTGAACTGCTTTGGAAGAAAACACTTCATCCATTAAAACATTTACTGTCAGGCTGTTTCTCTGCATAGTAATACTTTAAAATTTAATATTGTAGAAGCAGAGGTAGACTGCTGAATGATTTGCATCTATTTTGCAGGACGGATGTTTTTCCCTTCCTTGGGAGTAAGCTCAGGAAATGAAAGAACCAGACAGGAAACTAGCTAAACGCTGATGGAAATATAAGATGAAGATACTTATATTGCCAGTGTATTGACAAGCCATGGGTAATTGTTTGGGTTTTTTGGTTTTTTGTTGTCTTTAATGTTTTAAAACTTCAATTTAAAAATGGAAAATATTTAAGTAAAGTACTCCTTTTCTGAGCCCTCCAAATGGAGGGTTCAGAAATTTATAAGCAGTTTCAATTTCCAATTTATAAGCACTTTCCCTTCTGGAAGGAAACACAACAACAAAATCAAAGTTACAAATTACAGTAAACTTTCCAGTGCAATAATATTTGTCTTTGGCATTTAACCTGTTTTTTCTGGTGTTGTACTTAACATTTGGCACACATGATGTCCCCACTCCCCGAAAAAACTAGGAGAAGAAAACAACAGTTTGTCGGTGATACCTTAGCATGTGAGTCCTCATTTGCTGCTGCTCCCCTCTAAGCCACCTTTGTGCTGTTCTAGCCCCGTGGTGACTGTTTGGTAGGCTGTTCCCAGAGCATAAAACAAAACATCTGGTTGCTAACAACACAAAGCTGTTACAACAGCTGGAGTCTGCCAGGATGTGCAGGACCTCTGGTCAGAAATCATTTCCCAGCTGTTGGAAATAGTCAGTGATATGGGATCTATTGCACCAGCTCAGCATCAGCTGAGAGCTGCCTGATCCTGCACCCATCCTCTCACTCATTCCTCCTGGTGAGGTGCAGCAGGATTGCATGACCCTGCTCCAGCCAGGACCGTGCTTTGCCTCATTTCTGTTGCAGCCGGTGTTGGCTTTGCAAGCACGCAGAGATGCTTTGCTCTGTACACAAGCTACATCAGCGTCTGGCAGTCTGGTTAAGCCACCCTACGTTGAGAAAGAGGCTGCAAACTCCTGGCCTATATTATGAGCCAATTAGTCCAAGCATGCTGAAAAGGGCACTATGGAGCATCAGCACACAGCTGCTGTGGGGCTGTGTAATGGGGCATTCACCTATAGGTGAGCAGTTCACATCTGGACTCAGTCAAAGAATTAGGGGGTTACCAACAGCCCTACTGAAGGCTTTGCTATTTCAGTCGAGGCTGGGGAAGCTGAAGTGGTCAGGCAGTCATCACTTCACTCTCACCCCTTCCTACAACCTTGCAGGTAGACACAGCTCTGGCCTGATGGGGAAGATGGTACAAGAGGGCTCGGGAAGCAGCTCCACAGGATGATGCCTGCACCATACCACAAGTAGCTGTACTGGCAAAGTGAAGGAGGAGCTGAAATGTGGCACCATTACGGGAATGAGTGGCTGACGATGGAGGAGGTGTGGCGGAAACCAGCACTGAAGCCATGGACTTGGTGATACCACATTTTCACCTTACTGAAGCTTAGGCTGCTCCTGATTGCTGGCAGCATAACTCTAGCCTCCTTCTCTACAAACTCCCGAACATCTGCCTTCTTTAAAGACAACTTTTTAAAAAACCCCAAAAAAACAACCAAGTAAAAATCAAAACAACTGCAAAAAGTCCTTATAAAGCCTAATTTTTTGTGAGCATTATGTACAGATACATACTTCCCTCAAGAGGCAAACCTGAGTTGATTTGTCATCTCCATGGCTTGGGTAGCTTGCTCACCACTCAGAGCCACTCCAGTAATCCACTGTCACTTCATAGGTGATGCTCTGAGACACCTGATGTGAGGGATGTGTGTGAAGACGAGCACCCATAAGAAAGACCTGGAGCAGCCAACACCACCTTGAATGCCACACCTGAGGTTTTCAGGTGATGTGAACAAGAGGGAGGTCCTGCTCCTTTCCTCAGAAGCTCTTTTATGTTACAGTCAACAGTAGCTTTATTAAAGACTCATTAGGGTAAGTTTGAGAGATCTCATTAATCACCCACCTGAGAACATTACAATGATGAGCTGCCAAAGGCATGAGCAAATCACTCATAATTACCAGTTTCAGATGCTGCTCTTCAAAACTTGATTAGCTACAGATACGTAGGTGATAGTTGCTACTCTTCTTTATAGCACACCCTCACTATTATCCACTCTAGTCTGATTTAGGTTCTTATTAGAATAACATTCTGCTAATTAAGTAATCCCACACACAGAATGTTTCATGATGGAGACAATTAAGTGGGTTTAGATGATTAATATTGCCTACAGTTCTACAAGTGTCAAGAGAAACCATTGAGGGATGCACACAAAAAGCAACTCCTTGCTGTCCCCATACATCCCAACTGTGAACAGAAATGACAAATAGGAATGAAAAGCAGAGCATTAATAAGCTTAAGTTTTCAGAAAACCGTTGCTAGAAAATGTGGACATTCGATTGAATCTCTCCTCTGAAGGGTTGTAATCACTGAAATTACCCATAGGAATGAACTCATTTCAAGCAGGTTACTAAGGCTAGGATTTTCCCCTTCCAAAAGCCACTAACAGTTCCCATATACTGAACAGGCTGGTGAGGACGCTGCCCTCCTTCACCATACGCTCCGGATCTGAACGCTCATGCTTTGCATGTACATATTCCATAACACCTGAAATAAAAAGAGCCTTACAGGAGGTGCTGCTCTTCTCAGCAGCCACATCACAGCAATGCTAGAGCAGCAGCAGGCCGTGTTTCCGTATTGTCTTCCTGTTGGGATTTGAGGACATGCTCCCACAACACCAAAGCTCCAGCTGCACTCCCAGCCAGCACCCAGGACCTGTGTGGCTCTTTGAAAGGGTTTCTGTTCACTCCACATGCAGAAACATGAACATACTTTCACTGTTGCCTGATGACGCCTTGTTCTCAGTTATTAGATCCAAACCATGCTGGATTAACCCATTCAAAGCATCCTTTCACCACAGCATGAACATTTCAGTCCTTCCTTCAGGGGAAAAAAGCACTTCCAACAATGCTGAAGCCTGTTTAAGAAACAAACTCACCAAAAATGTGAAAGCTGCCAGGAATTCTTTAGTTATCCACAGAGGTTAAAGTTTTATTTTGATATAAAAATTAAATAGCAAAGTTGTTTTGGTTTTTTACAGTGATAAATTAGAAATTTACAGTACATACATTGAAGTAGATATATTTTCTGTACACCCCAAAATAATCAGTGTCTATTTCCTTAAAATTCAGAAAAAGGAGCTAACTTGTCTGTTTAATGTAAGAGCTAAGCTTGTACCTCTCTGGCAGACGCTTCTGAAACCTGCAGTGCCAAGAGCACACACTGAGGGGGGAGATGGGAGCAGGGACTGCGCAATCGAAGGAAACGCCTGTAAAGTTTCTGGTTGTATAACCACAGCAACTGCACTTCCGAGACAGGATTAGTCACACCGGTTTTGGCTTTAAGCTTGTAACAATGTTGAAATGAGAGAACATAAGAGTTGCTGATATCTGCTCTTCGCAAATGCCAGTTTTTCGGCTGTCTGCTCTGACTTCTCACTTCTACAGCCCCAACGTGGACCAGGTTAAATGCATGTGGGTGAATACATTGATGGAATAACTAATTTCACTTTGGGTCAGTAGAGCGTTCCCCCTACTGCTGGGGAAAGATGTCTCTTCAGTAACAGCAGTTGGTGTCTCCCCCCAGCCCACCTCTTTCCCATAGCATTTGAATCCCTCACATGCTTTAATGGAATATCCCCCCCATCCCTCCTAGGGCTACACAGTGCTATCCTCATCCAGCTCACTTTGTCTCACATCACAGGGGCATTCCTCTGTCAACAGTTCACAGGGTCACAGAGAGAGATGCAAAGATTTGATAACAAGGCACTATTTAACATTCACTTCTGTGTACATAACAAGGTTAAAAACACCATTTATTGAATAAGTCTGCTCAAACATGGGTCTTACTGGCCAGGACAGAATCCAAAGCATTTCAGAGTGAAAGACACCTTGAGTGAACATGACACCTTGGCACAGCCAAATACTAGGTTACAAAAAAGGGGCACACTGCATCCTCCCTCCTTGAAAGCCAACATACAGCTGCTGACTTTACATTCCTCACTGCGCCAGCAGAAAGACTGCATGATGGAGAAGCTCAGCCATCTGAAGATCTCACACTTGCAAAACGCCTTGTCCACAAAGGAATAACCAGATCCAAACACAACACTAACAGCGAGAGACTTCACGGAGAGGGTGAAAAGGCCCAGCTGGAATGTGGTGTTGGCCAAGACAGTGCTTGTGTGTCTTGAGCAGAACGTGTCAAGTTGTCACTTCTTCTGCTGGAGAGGGAGCCCAACCGCAAAGACTGCCATTAGGGTTTGTTTGGGGTCTGGATTTTGTTTTTTAAAAAAAACCAAACAAACGTTCTCTAACACATGTTTCGACACTGACATTGAAACAATACATGCTTCTGGGATGGATTAGTGCTCGCTTCCAGAGCTGGAGTGAACTGTGGCTTGGGAAGCACATGGGCACCTGTGTGGAAAGCAAGTACTTTAATAAAGCAGCATCTGTTCTCAGCTGCCCTGGAAGATCATGGAAGTTGGGGCACCAGGGGGATGCTCTGCAGCTGATCAGGTTCCACATAAAGAAAGGAAGCAAAAGCTTCAGGCACACAGATAAAACCAAAGGTCTTTCAAAGGGATAGAGCATCATAAGTGTTCTCTTAAGTGCTTCTGAGATATTTGTATTTGCATCACCTTTCTTACAAGCCCCTGACACTATGTTTGGCTCCCCACAAGCACAAGCTGATGCCTCCTCAAATAAAAGAATGAGAAAACACAAAAGTTTCTTTGAAACAACATTATTCACCAAGAAGCTGGATCTCTTGGATCCCTTTACAAAAACTGGAAAGGCCTTTGTTGCTTCCGAGGACTGAATGCCTGCTCACATTCTGTGTGTAAATATACACTAAAAAAAAGTCTCCGTCCTGTCAGTGAGCAATTGAAGCATCGTTGTGAGGCAGTCAGCTGTACTGCAATGTCATGGGCTGAGAATGTTCTTTTAATTGCAACTGACACACATAATTACACAACTGATCTGTGTGAACATGAGGTTGCCAAGGAACTTAACATTTTGCTTCTCCCCAGACTGGCGTCTACAGAGGAGATATCATCACACTGAATGAAATACATTAAGACTTAATTACTTCATGCAATGAGTCTCCAGAGAGAGACAAGTAAGTTTGCGTGGAGAAACGTGGCATTGTTTGAAGGTACCTTCAACTAATTTTTCTCTTTCCTGAAGGAAGGAACACTATATTGTTGAGACTTTTTTAAAGCTAATAAATGCAGCAGAATAAAGTGGTCTGCTAGAAATAGCAGGAGCACCTGAAGGGGCAGGAATGGAGGCAGATGGATAATGATAATAGATGCAGAAAACCATATAGTTTCCCACTTTGAGCTGATTCCTCTACTTCTGAGAATGACCTTGAGTAAAGCTTTTAGATTTCAGAAATATTGATAGAACCACAGAATAACTGAGGAGGGAAGAACTGAGGTTCAAGTTCCCACAAGGCAGAATCAACTCTCCATTCAGACCAGGTTACAAATGGTAATTTGTAAAGCCATCCTCACTAATACCTCACTAAATCCTACTCATCATGGATAAGACCTGGAAAGTCCATTTGCTGTTTGTTTCAGGACGTGATCTCTGACTGAATTGTACAGTGTATTGGAACACCAGAATTCCCCAGGGCATAAAGACAGAATCCTCATCAAGCGCTTCCTTCTCAATGCTGAACTTTGAAAGAAGACATCTGACTGAGGTCCTGGGTGCTCCATCTTCTGGTAACTTGGTAAATGGACCCTAATCAAGCCCAGAATTTGGCCCCAGACTGCCTTTCCTCCATCAGCTGCAAGATGATGAAAGGAAAACATCATCCCACAGCCATGGGCTACAGCACCTCAGTTTATAAGACTTTAAGACTTCAGTAATTGCATCCTGCTTTGAGAGAGAAAAAAAAAAAAAGGAAGATAACATATTTGGGTATTTCACAGCTTTTAAAGCCTCCCTGGGCTCTCCTATTTTGGGCAGCATGGTTTATGGCTATTGTATTTGCAGCATGATCTTTTTGCTGTTTATTCTTTAAGGCTTTTTTTCCCCCCCATCTCCAGAGACAGGTTGTGTAACTGTCTCCCTACTCTACTCCCAACATTTACACAGCAATGCTTACACATGATCAGTCCTTCACAGGAGAGCAGTCAGACCACCAGGATGTTGTCCTTTTCTCATACCACGGTCTCGTTCCCTTTCCCGGGTTTCACCCAGCCATCTGCTCTCTTCTCCCGCTTCACTTTCCCTGAGTTCACCAGTCTGTTGGAGCACTTCTGCCACGTGTGCAGAGTTTTGGCTGACCAGATCCACATACCTGATGTAATACCCACCAGAAGGGACATGAAAATTTTGAGCATCTCCACTGCCATATTGGAATCATCTGCCGAATAGCGGAAAATGGCCCAGTTGGAGATTTCGTAGAAATAACAGGCGATGACACACGTTGCTGGGACGGTGTACAGCACTGAAAAGACCCCGATTTTGACCATCAGTCTTTCGAGTTTGTCAGTTTTAGTTCCATCTTTCTGGAGATTAGACCTGATTTTAAATAAGGCCACGAGTCCTGCTGCAATGAATAAAGTCCCAATGACCAGGTAGGTAAAAAGCGGCGCCACAACAAAGCCCGTCAGCGCATCCAGGTTCTGGTTCCCAACATAGCAGAGGCCAGTGAGCTCGTCTGCATCTACGAGTCTCATAATCAAAATGACGATGGTCTTCACCGCTGGGATGGCCCAGGCTGCAATGTGGAAATAGGAGCTGTGCATTTCAATAGCTTCATGGCCCCACTTGAGTCCCGCAGCCAGAAACCACGTCAGTGTCAGAATAACCCACCAGATGGAGCTAGCCATCCCGAAAAAGTACATCAGCAAGAAAATTATCGCACATCCTGTGTTCTTAAGACCTTCTTGGATAAGAACAGGTTCTGCTGCCTCTTCAAAATCACAGGATATCCTTTCCCGGCCCACAGTTAGCCTCACAATATAAGCAATGCTATAAATATTGTAGCACATGCTCAGAAATATGATTGGCCGCTCTGGGTAGGAAAATCTGGATGAATCAATCAGGAAGGTCAGGACTGTGAAGGCAGTCGAGATGAAGCAAAGACTGGCCCATATGGCCATCCAGATATCTGTGAATTCCTTAGCTGACCTGCTGTACAGACCAGCATCGTAGCCACACTTCAGGACACAGCTCAAGCTTCTCTTCACCCAAATGTACTGATCCGAGTTAGACCCCATGCCATGGCACTCTTCTCCAGGCTGCAAAGAGGTCTTGCTGTGAAGGGGAACCTCTTCGTCTCCTGGGCCCTCCATGCACATGTGGTTGTGATCATTCTGCGGTGGGAATTTGCTGCAGTTTAGGCTGTCTGGCCAGGCAAACCCAAATTCTTTTAAAACAGGTTCACATCTTCTTTTGACAGATAGGCACATGCCTCCACAGGGACCTATGGGGATGTTAATCTTCTCTGTGCACATCGGGACATAAACTGAACACAGGAAGAACTGGAAGAGAGAAACAGAAATCACAAGTGCATCAAGGGAAAATGAAACAGGTTGAAATATAACAAGTTTTATTTTTTGCCTTTTTAGCAGTAGTATTTGGTCCTTTGCCTTAAAAAAACAGGAAGCAGCATAAAACAAATAAATCAAGAACAATAAAAACAAAAGAAAACAAATAACAATGTTGTCTTCTTTCACTTCAAATGTGGTCCGAAGCCAAAGCCTGAACATTTTACTCTCTAGATTAGCTCCATGTAAATTTAGCCCATCAGTTCCAATGAAGCAAGTGTGATTTTGCCAGATTTAAACCTCAAGGGTACAATTTCAGAAAGCAGAAAACCAAATTAAAGTGGTTTAAACAAATACATATATTTGTTCTGAGCATTGCCTGGATATTTCAGCTAAGAAACAAATAGGAGGAAAAAAAGCATTTATTGAAATATTTTGGTTCACGATCCTCCCAGAAAAATGTTTTTCTTTTACAATAAGGTCACGTATGCATTTACAACAGTAATAAAATACTGTAGTTTTCTCGTCTTTTGAATAATAGTAATTCGGCGACGCGACACCGTGAGAGGAATTGCGTGCTGACTCGGGAACTCTGCCCCGAGAAACAAGCTGGGTTTTGTTCAAGGAAATCCATGCCCGTGGGGAGGACAGGGATCCTGCCATTCGCCTGGGAAAGAAACTTTCGCGGTGAAGCTGCCGGCGGGGTCCTGAGCTGCCCCAGCTTTCCGCGGCCAGCTCCGCTCGTCCCGCATGGAATCGGGCGCGGCACCGGGGCACGGCCGGGACGGAGGGCAGCGGCCGGGAAAGCTCCGGGAGTCGCCGCAGCCTCGGCGAGCGGGCGGGCGGGGGGTACCGCGCTGCGGCGGGCGCTCCTGGCCGCGGGCAGCCGGGACACCGCCGAGACACCGCCGGGACACCGAACCTCCGCCCAATGTGAGCCGCGCTCTCTTCCCAGCCAGCCAGGAGCGGAACTGCGAGGCGGCGGGACTTTCGGGTTGGTTTAGTACTGAATCGAGGAGATGGGGTGCTGGGGGACAGCAGCCGGCCCGGGGACCGCACGGCCCCGTTGCGCGTCGTCCCCACGTCGCCCACGCAACCCAGGTCCCCCCGGAGCCCCGACGCACCTGAAGCTGGCTGGAGCAGCCGTACTGGATGAGGGGGGTGAAGGTGGTGAGCTGCAGCTCCGCGTCCGCCTGCAGCTCGTGCCCCACCAGGTTGGGCATCTTGGTGACATTGTAGCCCAGGTTCTGGCACATGGCGATGCGGATGGCGTCGCAGCGCCGCTCCTCCTCGTCGCCGAAGCCCCGCGCCCCGCCGAGCAGCCCCGCCAGCAGCACGGCCAGCAGCCG